>OY992888.1:41759925-42197425 GCA_963921405.1 Cepaea hortensis
GTGTCCTGGGTGCATAACTTTCTAGCACGGTCAAACAGGGTCCGTACTAAGCCCCGTTTATACTGGACAGGTGTGAAGCTCTGAAAATTTAGGTGTTTGCCATTTCATGTTCCTTTGCGATACACCGATCTTTGAATTGTGCCGTCTGCTCTACGTCTCATTAGAATATCTAGGAACGGCAACGCTTCGTTGTCTTCGTGTTCCATAGATAGAGAGATGTTTTTATGCATCTTGTTCATTGTGGCCTGGAACGATGTTGCTTGTAGCTCGTCTGTGGTGATACACCATATGCCTAATATCCTGGTACGGATGCTGTAATGAAACGAAACCTCCTCCTCCCTCCCCATCCCCCGTTATGAGACTGGGTCGATGACTAGACTTACAGGCTGGAACAGAGAATCCTACCACAAGATTCCCGCACTACGATCTTAGTATCCCCACGCCACCGTTTGTCCATACATTTGTGTACAAATCTGTGCAAGTTTTCAGCAAAAATGTCAACCGCCATGCTTCTCTGATTGCTTGCTATAGTCTCATGTTTCTCTCATTGCTTGTTATAGTTTCACATTTCTCTCATTGCTTGCTATAGTCTCATGTTTCTCTCATTGCTTGTTATATTTTCACGTTTCTCTCATTGCTTGCTATAGTCTCATGTTTCACTCATTACTTGCTATAGTTTCACGTTTCTGTCATTGCTTGCTATAGTCTCATGTTTCACTCATTACTTGCTATAGTTTCACATTTCTCTCATTGCTTGCTATAGTCTCATGTTTCACTCATTACTTGCTATAGTCTCATGTTTCACTCATTACTTGCTATAGTTTCACGTTTCTCTCATTGCTTGCTATAGTCTCCTGTTTCACTCATTACTTGCTATAGTTTCACATTTCTCTCATTGCTTGCTATAGTCTCATGTTTCACTCATTACTTGCTATAGTTTCACATTTCTCTCATTGCTTGCTATAGTCTCATGTTTCACTCATTACTTACTATAGTTTCACATTTCTCTCATTGCTTGCTATAGTCTCATGTTTCACTCATTACTTACCATAGTTTCACATTTCTTTCATTGCTTGGTATAGTTTCATGTTTCACTCATTACTTACTATAGTTTCCTGCTTTTCTCAGTGCTTGCTGTAGTCTCACGTTTCTCTCATTGCTTGCTGTAGTCTCACGTTTCTCTCATTGTTTGCTATAGTTTCATGCTCCACTCATCACTTATATATTCTCATGCTCGGCTCATTACTTATTTTATCCTCATGCTCCTCTCATTACTTGCTATTTTATCATACTTCTGTCATTACTTGCTGTATTTTCACACCTCTCTCATTACATGATATAGTTCCATGTTACTCTCATTACTTATTATATTCTCATACTTCTCTCATTACTTGCTAATTTTATAGTCTCATATTTCTCTTATCACATGCTATAGAATTTGTTCAGGACGGCAAGAAAAGTTCCCTGTTTATGTCTTGCTTCGGTGCGTATTACGCGATTTTCCGTGCGTCACACACAATGCAGGGTTAACTTCGCCGCACGCTGCTGAGAAAAACATCACAGACGAAAGCAGGCAAGGTTTCCAGAACTACCGATCCGCAATGATCGGGCGAGTTGTGTGTGATGCCGAACGCGCCAATTTAAATTGATACTTTCTCCCCAAGGCTAGATACAATGTATACAGACATTCCAACGTCACGATTCTCACCGTATAACACATTCTGCTGAAGCAATCGCTAGCAAAGATTGTCACGTTTTGAGTGCCACTCCTGCGACAGAGCTCATACGTAACAGTTACTTAAAAAGAAAACTGTCAGGAATCGGATGTCTCTGCAACGATATCTGCCTGGTACTTACACGAGAAAGATTCTGACAAAAGCCGACAGACACGTTGCAATTATCGTGCCTTTATGGCTCGTCTGTTTACCAGCAGTTCTCCCAGAGAAATATATTTCAGATACTTTGAATATGAGCATCAATGAATTGTATCTGGGTTACGAGATCACCCATGAAGGCTATGAAACGACACATGCAATTTATTAGACACTAGCTGACCCGGCCCGGCTTCGCCCAGGCCCTGGCGGGAGTCTATCTATCTATCTGTCTGCTTGTCTGTCTGTCTGTCTGTCTGTCTGACCCGGCCCGGCTTCGCCCAGCTCCTGGTGGGGAGCATCTCATTTAATTCATATAAGTAGTCATATAAGCTCCCGTTCCCGACTGTCTGTCTGTCTGTTTGTCTGACCCGGCCCGGCTTCACCCAGTCCCTGGTGGGGAGCATCTCATTTATTTAATTCATATAAGTAGTCATATAAGCTCCCGTTCCCGACTATCCCCGTCTGTCTGTCTATCTGTCTGTCTGTCTATCTGTCTGTCCGACCCGACCCGGCTTCGTCCAGATCCTGGCGGGGATCTATATGTCTGTCTGTCTGTCTGTCTGTCTGTCTGTCTGTCTGTCTGTGTGACCCGGCCCGGCTTCACCCAGTCTCTGGTGGGGAGCATCTCATTTAATTCATATAAGTAGTCATATAAGCTCCCGTTCCCGACTATCTGTCTGTCTGTCTGTCTATCTGCCTGTCTGTCTGACCCGGCCCGGCTTCACCCAGTGCCTGGTGGGGAGCATCTCATTTAATTCATATAAGTAGTCATATAAGCTCCCGTTCCTGACTGTCGCTTGTCATCCCTGGAGGAAAGTGGACTCGACAAGCACACCTTTAATATCCTTCTACTATTGGAACTATTGAATGACTTTTGTCTACACTCCTCCCTTCTGTCTTCCATACACTATCTCTCTCTCTCTCTCTCTCTCTCTCTCTCTCTCTCTCTCTCTCTCTCTCTCTCTCTCTCTCTCTCTCTCTCTCAATCCTTCATAACATACCCTGACAACAGTTTCCTCCAACAATTAATAACATGTTTATTGTTGAAAACTATGTCAGTTGTATGTATTGAATGTGTATATGTAGTTGGTAGTGTCTGCTAGTGTGAGTGCAAGATAGGACTCTGGACTTCGTATGTGCCGTATACTTTCTCGCCTCATCAAACGGCCAAACCACAGGACATCAAACATAGAAATGGACAGCTCTCACCCTGGATGCTCCGTTTCTGCTTGAGTCTGGAGGTAAATCCGTTATTTGAAAAAGAACTGTTCACCACTGGATCACCGTAAATTAATGTGATCACGGTAAGTCTCATGCCTAGACCGAGTGTTCTTTGATTATTATTTAGTTAGTAAATCCATCGTGAAAAAAACAAAAAAAAAACATCACCACTGTCTAGCACTGTCTATCAGTTTTTTTAATACATTTACAAACGTTCTGGAGTTCTACAATGTTTCTTTTAGGTGAGTACCCAATTAAGATATTTTAGCCTATTTCTCTCTGCTTGTATAACTTAAAGTTCTTTCACTGGGGTTCACAAAAACCTGTTGCTTGCCATTCGTTAGGTCAGCCCACGATTAGTGAATGGCTAGGTTGAATTTTCTCTAGTGACATACTTTCACTGCACCTGTGACGTTAGGGTCTTTACTCTTTTTTGAACAGGTCAGGAGTATATATGAAACCTGGGGACATATATACAATCAGGTGAGATGAAGCTGCTTCAAACTACTTCTTATGTGAGTGTCCTTCTCTAGCCATATTGAGAAGCCTCCGAAAGACACTCTGACATAAGATTGATGAGTGCACTAAAGTTTAATCGATTAGATAAACGAAGGAAAGGCTACAAGTCAAGAACAAACGCCTATTTCCCTATGCTATACTATTACGCTAAGGTTAGATTACCTTATCACTTCTATGAACATCCATGAATTGAAATTTATATATAAGCACATATGTGTAGTAGTGTCAAATGAAGTAACAAGACTTGATCTGTACTAAAACTTTATACTTTATTCTCAATATGACAAGCCGTGTCTTCTCAGCTGGACTATCGGATGTTGACTGCCCTTCACAACAACAATACGTCACGATTGAGCATCTCTCTCCGCTTTCACTCATAATGCTCAATCGTGCTGTATCTCTAATTCCCCACTAGATCCTAATTATAACCCAAACTACACATACTGTTACACCTCCCCATGTTTATTAAAGAATTTTCCTTATAAAGGAAAAATCTTTACTCCTAATCCCCTTACTCTATTCCCTCTTTTTCCTCTAATCTTCCATAGTTCTTCTAATCCTCCCCAAACCAACTCCAATTTAATTAAACATTCTATTTCTTTAACTCTTTCCCCAGCTATATAATCAACCCACTTCTTCTTCCATTTTACCTCTATACCTCGTACCATGTACTGTAACCCTTTTTTAACTTACCATTTCTACTCTTCTTTCATTTCCCCAAACTATATAGCAATCCACTATATATTCCTTGGCTCCTCAAGTTCCTATATAAAATATGCATATTATAAACAAAATGGCTCGTAAAATCGTATTTGTACAACTGGCATTAGGAAATCACTCACATTTCTCAATACAAGACAACCCGAACAACGAGAACAACGTATTTAGAAGAAGTAAAGAAGGGGTGCACCCAGTAAAAGGAATAAATAGTCAAGATAAGCACAAAGAAACGCATATTCCACACAACCACATTTACCTCCTTTGCCAATAAAAAAATTTGTACAATCAAATTTTTTCTTATAAATACGTCATACAAAAATAGATCTTTGTTTTCTATAAACCAAGTTGATATAATGTTTTACAAGCTTTATATATACAACCCTATATGAAATAGAACTTTTTACGTAAGTTTCAAGCCTTATATCTTCAACATTTAAAATTTCCAACCACAATCTTGTCCAAATTGCGTTATCTCACCTTTTAGCATGAGATCCTGTTCAATTTTTATGAACACCTTTAATATAATTAAAGCTGGTTTTTCACAGCACCTATTTCTTGCCCCCTTCATGTCCCATGATCTGCCCTTTATCCCCCTATGTATTTCTTCTATATGCTGCTATTCACAGTTTTTCCCTTAAACTTCTATCTAGTTATACTCTACTTATATATTCGAAGCTTTTCAAGCAACCTAACCTTCCCAACAGCCTATGTCTCCATACCCTCCCTCAATAATTTTATAATTCCTTTCTGAACGAAAGGGCTTTTTTTTTTTTTTTTTTTTTTTTATAAAGCCCCCTGTATTTGAAAAGTTAACTAATATTCTAACCAAACTTAAAACCAATTCATTAACCACATCACTTAATCTATCAATCCAACTGTTTACGCAAAACTAAATCAAAACAAGGCGTCACAATTATCCAATTAAAACACATTTTCAAAATTAATATGGCATGCATTTTATCAACCCAACAGCAAATATTATATCATTATTAGACACTTTTACGGTCCAATAGTGTTTTACTCAAAGCACTATAAACTCAACGATCCTAACTTACTTAAACTAACTTTTTATAAAACCAAACCAAGCATGAAATAAAACATAATACATATACATATAGCATTGAAACATAGTCTCAATAAAATAATCAATTAACAACCATCATTGCCCAGTTACACGAAAATAAAACTCCAAGTGAATAAACAAAGATTTTCCAAGTAAACTTTCTTAAAATTATTACGTATAGTGGCCCCAACAACCATACTAATAATGTACCAGATCTCTATTTATTCAGGCCATTCCATTTATATATTTCCTAACTCCATTCTCATTTTCCTACCTCATCATAGCCAATTGCTAACCAGAGACATACTTCCCAGTATATCAATAATACCAAAAACTCCCCACCAAATTCTCTATAAAACTTCCTACAACTCTCTGTAAGCGAACCGCTTTTAAATTTAAATTGTTCATTAAAATTATGATTGACAAAACTGAAGATATTTCCCTTATCCCCCATTTCACATTCTCACAGAAAAGATATGTTAGATTGAGTTAGTGCGCACTTAGGAAAATAAGAAAAAGAAAGGAAAAAGTAAGAAGTAATCACACTTCTCTTTCCATACATACTTTATGAATAAAGTTTCAAAATTTATCTTCAGTTTCCGTCAATAATAATTGTTATTATCAAAAAAAATATTGATTCAACACTACTAGCTTTTCTTTTTTTTTTTTTCTTCATTCCTCTCGTCAATTTCAAGTTTACCATTCCAAGTAAACCCATCAATTCAATGCTACATATGTGTATCTGTTACTTACAGACTAATATCCAAATCTTATAAGCATATCTGCCGATATCAATGATAACAAATAGTACAAACATCAATTCCTCCTTTTTCTAGCCTAACTCCAAACACATCATACTACCCGGAAAATCCTCTTAATTAATCACTGTAAACTACAGTACAAGTCCTCTTATCTATACTAATGTAGTATTCACCATCCACTCACCTATTTACTTGTGGCCCTACCTGCCAATTATTTCCCTTCAATTTGTCCAAGCTACTAAAAAATCAACCATCAATTCCACCCCATAGAGAAATAACCAAATATATACATATACTTCATTCAAAACTACCTCCATATTGATTATAAAAATACCAAGAGTCATCTTCTTCATTTTCGAATTCTAACACTTATAAATTGCTATCTGCAATATTCTCTACTTATCTACTTCCTACGGTTCCACTTCTTCAATAACTCCAAATTTCTTTGAACCAATGCTAATTCTACATCAATGTCTTCTTCTTCTTCGTACAATCCATTTGTTTCCTCCATACTACTACTACTTGACTCTGACTTTTCATCCATTTCTTCTTCTTCGTCTGTATGTCTCTCTTTAGCTGCCGCTAATCTCTTTTGTTCAATATCCCATCTAATTTGTCGATCACTATTCCTCAAGGATCTTTCTAGTAACGGCATATCCTCCCCGCTCGTTGAATAATCCCTAATTCTCCTCTGTCTTTTCACTTCTCTATCTCTTTGTCTATCCATTCTCCTTTTCGTTGCCTGTCTAGTGTTCCTAAACGGAGCACTTATTTCCTCTTCCATACTATCATAATGAGTCTCATTCAACTTTTCTTCTTCTATTGTTTTCGGTATCGTCTGTTCTTGAGTATCATCAAAGCCTGGAGTTGCTAATAAGCGATTTTGTGCTGGATCTCTTCTAACGCCTGGGGTTACTGTAGCACCTCTAACGAGTTGTTCATCTAAAAACCTTGTGTCTGAATAATAATTATTATTATTATTATATTCTATCTCTTCTTCATCTCTCCTTAAGTGTTCCACGTGTGCCCTTGCTACATGTCCCGTGACCTGGTTCTTAATTTTATACGATACTTTACCTAGTTTTTCCAAAATATAATACCCTGGAATCCAACGATTATCAAACTTAGAGTTTCTCCTATGCTTCTTGTAATAGACCCTATCACCAACCTTAAATTCCTGCAAGTTTGTATTTATATTCTTGTACTTTTTCTGCCTTTCCCTAGCTTTAATTATATTATTCCTTAGTCCTACGTGTGCTTTATGCATTTCCTGTATTATAACCTCTTGAAAGTCTTCACCCATATATTTCCGTCTAGGTTTTAATAGATTGTCTATAGGTAGTATCGGTTCTCTCCCGTATATTAAATAATATGGTGAAAAACCCGTGCTTTCATTTTGATTAGTACGAATGGCGTTAAGGGCAGGTCCTAAAAACAAATCCCAATCCCTTTCATGTTCATCTACAATCTTTGATATAATGCTATATAACGTCTGATGTTGACGCTCGTTTCTAGCATTGGAAGTAGGTCTATAATATGATGTCTTTATATGTTTTATATTTAAATCATTTAACAACTTTTCAAATTTCTTATTTATAAATTCTTTACCATTGTCTGTAAGTATACTTTGTGGACAACTAAATCTTGGGACAAACTCTTGTAAAAAAATATTGACTACTGTATCTGCACTCTTATCCGGAATTGCATAAACCTCCGGCCAAAGACTGTAAACATCTACTATATGAATCAAATACACGTTTCCTGACAATGTTCTGGGGTGTGGACCCGATATATCTAAACTAATCTTTTGCATTGGGAACTGAGGAATGTCAGTATCCTGCAAGGGACACTTTATTGTTTTCATGTTCCTCAATCTGCACTTCTCACAGGTATCCACATATTTATATGCAGATTTAAATAAATTTGGCCAGTAATATTTACTTGTAAGCGCCTTCACCAATTTGTCTCTACCTAAATGTCCATTTTCATCATGATATGCCTTTAAAAGTTCATTTTCTAAATGTTTTGGAATGTATTTCCTCAGTTGTTCATTCCTTTCAGACATGTAGTATAAATGTCCATCCTCTTGTAAAACCAAATAATTCCTTTTATATTTGTTATCTTCTGTTTCTCTTAATTTTTCTTTTATTTGTAACACTTTTGGGTCTAGGTCCTGCTCCTCTTTCATGTTAAATTTTTCTAAGTGTAGATCATCTTCCCTATGTTCAGACTCTTGTTCCGATGGTAGACTATCAAATTCTTCTCTATTTATTATAGCAGAATCTAAAATATTTACTTGCCAATTTCGATCGTCAATCTCTGGTTCTCCTTCATCTTCTGTGTCACCTGACGACTGTGGATAGGGAATCCTAGACAGTAAATCAGCGCATGTGTTAATCTTACCTGGAATGTACTCAATTTTCGTATTATATCCCTGTAAGTTCAATGCCCAGGTTTGTATTTTCCTGTTCTGCACTGGGGCTTCTAAAAAAGACTTTAAAGGCATATGGTCAGTTCTAATAACAAAATTTGCGTTATGTAAGTAGTAATTTAGTTTTTGAAGAGCGTAATGTATTGCGTAAGCCTCCTTCTCAATAGTCGTCCACTTTCTTTGTGATCTGCTAAGTTTATGCGACAAGAAGTATATAGGCCTTTCATTTTTAACCCCTGGTATTCCAGACTCTTTCCCTTCATATGGTTGCACCAAACACGCTCCTACTGCATTGTCTGAAGCATCTGTGTACAGTATCAACTGTTTGTTTAAGTCTGGATGCGTCAACAGTGGTACCAGTGTTAAACTGTTTTTTAAATACTCGAACGCTTTTTGACACTCATCATCCCACTTAAACCTAGCGTACTTGCCTGTTAAGTTTGTAATAGGTTCAGCTATTTTTGAAAACGCTGGGACAAACCGCCTATAATACGCGCATGTTCCTATAAAGGCGCGTACCTCCTTAACGTTAGTTGGAGCAGGTAACTCTTTAATAACCTTTATTTTGTCCTGGTCTGGTTTTATACCTTCTCTATTTATAATATACCCCAAATATTTTGTTTCTGTCTTTAAAAATTGGCATTTACTGAGCTTTAACTTCACATCATGTTTTCTTAACCTGTCAAACACTAACTTTATATGTTTCAAATGATCCTCCACATTTCCAGAAGTAAAGATCAGAATATCATCAATATAAGCAAGAGCGAACCTTTGCATACCTTCTAAAACTTCATTTATTAAGAGCATGTAGTGAGATGGCGCAGTTTTGACTCCAAAAGGCATACGTAAAAATTCATAAGAACCCATATGAGTACAGAAAGCACTTTTTCTCTGCGCGTCTGCCGACATCGGAATGCACCAAAATCCTGCTCTTGCGTCTAACGTCGTAAAAAATGTAGCGCCATTTAGCAACCCCAAAATATCATCTATCACTGGAAGTGGATATGCAACATTTTTAGTAATTTTGTTCAACGCCCGATAGTCGCAACAGAATCGACTCGAACCATCAGGTTTGGCCACAATTACCACCGGAGATGACCACTCTGATTTTGATCTTTTGATTATCCCTGCTTTCAACATTTCTTCTATTGCCTTTTCTACAATTTCTCTATTTCTTAAGGGAGTTCTATATGGTTTTAAGCTAATCGGCGGATGGTCTCCCGTATCTATCTCCATTGTTACCGTTTTTGTCTTACCCAACTCTAAATCACTAATTGCAAACACATCCTGATTCTCCTTTATAAACTGTTCCAATACTTCTTTATTTTCTGGTGAAGTCTTTAACTGTGCCAACAATTCCTGTTCTCTTGTCTGTTTATCTAGTGAATGTATTTGTGCTGTATTTCTTTTGAATGGATGGATCAATTCATTCATTCGTGTGTTTCCTCTACTTCCGCGTCCGCGTCTGTTATTACTTCTTTCACTAGAAGACTGTGAATAATTAGTTCCCGGCATTTCTACTCTATCCGTTGCCAATATTTCACTAACGTTCTGTTCTATTTTTGCTACTACACACCCTCTGTATAATTTAATTTCTCTACCTGTGTTGTTAATCACCATAACTGGAAAGGTTAAGTGTTTATCTAACGCTATTATTCCATCCGGAACTTCCAAACCAGGCTCATCAATTATTTCCTCTTGTAATTCAGTGATTCTGACTGTGTTTCCTTCTACATAATATGGGTTTTTCTTCAGCTTCACTTGTATCAAATTAACCGACTGTGGTTTTAACGTCGTTGTCATTTTAACTCTAACTAGTGCTGATATATGCATGTCTTCTTGCATATCTATATAGACGTCCCTGAATTTTAATTTGTGTAAATCATAGAAAAGTCTTACTCCATTTTTTATTAAAAAATCTCTTCCTATTAACATGTTTCTATTTAAACCCTTCACTACATGAAAAAGGTGTCTTATGTTGATCCCTCCTAACTTAAAATTTATTATTGTTTGTCCAACTACTTGTAAATTCTGTCCCGTAACAGAGTGTAAATTATTATGACTCTTAAATACTCTACAATTTCTTACTATTTTGTATAGAAAACTTTCTTTTACTACACTAACCTGAGCTCCCGAATCAATTAACGTACGAACTCTATACTTTCCTATTTCTAATATACAAGAACTATAATCTGTTTTATCTTCTATAAATTTCTTGACTTCATCTAGTTGAAAATATTCTCTGTTCGACCTATTATACCTGTTATTAACATATTCTCTAACCCTTGGGACCTTATTATTTACCCTCCTATCATAGGTCCTGTCTAATAGGTAGGGCGCCGATTTTCCTGTGTTCTTGTACCTGTAAAATTCCTGTGTCCATCTACAACATTCCTACTCACCCTATTATTGTCATGTCTACCCTGTGTATTCGACTGGACATGCCTGTTATTACAAAACCGAAAAACATGTCCCCGTTGACCACAATTCCAACAGACAATATTTGTACTATTTGTGTTACCTACTGTTTCTCTTGTAGGGTATCTCATATTTCTTCTTTCCTCATTATCATACCTATTTCTACCTTGTAACGTCTGTATACCTCCTCTCCTATTCCATCCGAATCTTGTTTGTCCTATTTCCATAGGTTCCTCAACTCTGTCATCTCGATTACTTCCCACTTCTCGTCCTGTTCTTAATCTAAACCTACGTCTCAAATTTTCTTCTTGTACCGCGATATCCACCGCTTGTGATAACCTCTCAGGGTTTTCCCTCATTAATTTAAGTTTCAAACCATCAGACTTTATGCCATCCACAAAGATCCCTACCAACATCCTTTCCACCTCCTCTCCTCGTACATTCTGTCCTAAGAATGCCTCTTCAGCCAGATTAATTAATCTATCGCTAAACAATTGTACCGTCTCTCCGTTATTTTGTTTAGCCTGCCTCAACACCGAAAATGCATGTTGTGGATCCGTTATTTCTGCATATTTCCTTGCTAGGTCTTCCTTGAATTGTTCCCATGTCTCATCTACTCTAGCTTCTAGCTTTCTTCTTATATGATCCGAGACCGGTTCCGTTGCCGTCTGATAAGCCAGTCTCATTTTTTCTTCATCTGTTGCTGAGATCAAATAGGCATATTTTTCTATAGAGGTGACCCATTTCTTATAGTCTCTGGCCTGTCCACTAAACTTTACAATTTCTGTTGCCATGCCTTGTTGTTTAATCACCATATTAAGTCGGCCTACTGCTGTACCCACGCCTGTCAAAACCTGGGCCAAGTTATCCGGTTCCGCCATGCTGAAAAATACTGAAACAAAGCAAGCAACCAATCACACAATTACAATTTCCCAAATCCCAAACAGCACAATTCAGTTGGTTATAATATTGTAAGATATTACATTAATCAGAGGAAGCATCAACAATATCCTGTCTGAGCATAGGAAGAATGAACCCTGTCCTCAATAAAAAACTCAAATTTGTGGCAATCAGAAGGTTCCTTGTAGATATTTGTTTCTTAAACCGCAATAATGTCCTGTACTCCACTCTAATTAATAAATTCGGAAGCTCACGGGAGACCTCGAAATACACAACTTTTACTCCGAGTCTATTTCCTTAATTAATCCGTCATCTTCTTTTACCAACTTACGGATTCAGTTCAACCAACCAGAGCCCGCATCAAGTGAAAGTCTCGGAATTCAGGTGGTGGAGTTCAGATATCACTTCTCTTCCCTCAAGTAATTTCGTCCTTCTCGTGGGCTGCCAGAAAATTTTCAACCCCTGGTTGGGTCACATCTCATGGGCTGCCAGACAATCTTCGACCCCCTGGTTGGGTCCCTTCCTTGATCTCAAGTGGGTACTTCATCGTCGTATGGAATGGGTCATAGGAATATAACGAGGCCCAAAAATGGATTAGGTGTGTTTGGGTCATAGGAATGACAAGGCCCAAAAATGGATTAGGTGTGTTTGGGTCATAGGAATGACAAGGCCCAAAAATGGATTAGTATCAATCAGCCAACGGCTAGTGATGAGCTGACCTTGAACGAGTTCTGACTTCCGATAAAATCTTGAAAGTGGCAAGGTTCAGGCAACGGCCAGGTTAGGCCCCTTATAAATGATACGATTCAAATGTTCAGCCACGGCTCCAGGAAACCCTTCTTGTCCTGGCAGTTTTGTCTGGATTCTTTAGTACTTCGCGTGGTAGGCCATTATCTTCATAATTTGTCTTACAGCATGCCGCCAGTGGATAGTTGTTGTTGGCCGGCCTAGATCAACCTCAGATTCTCGGTCCACGGCACCATTTATTACTTCTGTAGTAGTGTCAAATGAAGTAACAAGACTTGATCTGTACTAAAACTTTATACTTTATTCTCAATATGACAAGCCGTGTCTTCTCAGCTGGACTATCGGATGTTGACTGCCCTTCACAACAACAATACGTCACGATTGAGCATCTCTCTCCGCTTTCACTCATAATGCTCAATCGTGCTGTATCTCTAATTCCCCACTAGATCCTAATTATAACCCAAACTACACATACTGTTACATATGCACTAATATCCCATTGCCTTAAACAATACGGGACTATAATTTCTTTCCACACACAGGATGCATAGATATCTCTGTCCAGTTTTGGAACACACACTAACTTCAAAACAAGTTTTCCACTCATTTATACCGAGTGTCCAATCCTCCGGTGTTTTTTTTTTTATCCACAATCAAATTTTGCCGTAAGTCCCCACATCAAACGTCTGTGAAGTCACGTATTCGTCAATTGCCCGCTCCGTTCCGCTCCCCCGCTAGTTCCCTGTGTTCCCCTACGCTAGTACCTCCAAGCGTCCGAACCCTTTGATCGCCGTCTTCGTGCGTTTTCCCCCGTTGTCGAAGTCTCCCCGTCGTTCTGTCCTTTGAAGTCGATGGACAATGACCTCTCACACTGTATCCTATTTTTATACCAGTCGGTCAATGATCTTTAATTTATCCCCATCTCAGACTGAAGTACTCGATTGTTAACCCTCCTCCTACATTGCACTTAACCTTACTATTAAAGTTCATCAGGGAATCATTAACTCACAGTATCCCGTGACACCGACTATCTGTCTGTCTGACCCGGCCCGGCTTCGCCCAGCCTCTGGCGGGGAGCATCTCATTTAATTCATATAAGTAGTCACATAAGCTCCCGTTCCCGACTATCTGTCTGTCTGTCTATCTATCTGACCCGGCGCGGCTTTGCCCAGCTCCTGGCGGGGAGCGTCTCGTTATATTCATGTAACAACAACAAAAAATTAACTTAAGAATGTCCTTCCACACACCATCCATTATTTTTAATGAAAACTGTTTTCAATCACCTACATAACTGTAGATAACTTCTTGAGTCGAAAAGATGAGTTAGAAAATTTTCACTATTTAAATAGATGCATTATTTTTATGAAAACTTTGAAAATGCCTTAAAGATTATATCACTATTTATTATAACTCATATGCCTGTAATTAACTATAGAGAAAGAGTTTATAAATCTTTGAAAACATTGCAAAAATCTATATATAAAGTATTAGCAATGTTATTAAAAGTTATGCCCCTTGAAGTAACTTTTCTTATGTTAAGTCCCCTTGCTATATTGAAATGACAATGTAAATTTAATTATTAAATTTTAGTAAGTTAATACTATTTTAGTAAATAAATAACTATTACAGTCGGTTGCACAGGAATGAAAGGAAGACGTGTAGAAAATTTCATCTCAATCGGATGTACCGTTATTGAACGCATCCAATACATTCCCAACCGCACACAGTCTCTTTGATATATATAGATATTGACTTGTCAGGTAGGGATTGTGACAGAATCGTGAGAGAAGGCTCTTCTCTCTCTCTCTCTCTCTCTCTCTCTCTCTCTCTCTCTCTCTCTCTCTCTCTCTCTCTCTCTCTCTCTCTCTCTCTCTCTGTTATAACATTCTTCTATATAGTGTTATCAGTCGTATTCTATACAGTGTCATCAGTCGTATTCTATACAGTGTCATCAGTCGTATTCTATACAGTGTTATCAGTCGTATTCTATACAGTGTTGTCATCATGTTTATATCTATTGTTGTAACTCGCCTTCTATATATTGTTGTAACTTGCCTTCTACAGGGTGGGGCAAAATGATCTGACACATTTGTAACTGTAATAAATCTAAATTAGAATAAATGAACAAAAAAAGTATTTGTATTTATCAAATGTACACATGATGCCATTTTGTTTTATGTTGTTTGAATAATGATTTCTGAGCGGAAATTCAACAACAGGTTCCCCGTACTGCTATTGTGATTTTCAGTGAGAGGACCATTTTCATTTGTGTAGAAGCGTGAATCAGCAAAATTTCCGCTATTGGTCCCAAAACAATCCTCATGAGTTACACGATCGCCCCTTGCACAGTCCTCATGTAACTGTATGGTGTGCGATAGCAGAATACGGCATTTTGTGTGGACACTAACGGCGAACATTTGACTGATGTAATTTTTAAAAGAAAATGAAATAAAATGACATCATATGTACATTTAGGAAATAAAAATACTTTTTTTTTTCATTATTCAAACAACATAAAACAAAATGGTATCATGTGTACATTTGATAAATAAAAATACGTTTTTGTTCATTTATTCTAATTTAGTTTTATTAAAGTTACAAATGTGTCAGATCATTTTGCCCCACCCTGTATATAGTGTTGTCAGCATTTTTCTGTAAAGTGTTATCAGTCTTCTATATAACGTTATCAGCATTTTCTGTATATTGTTATCAGTCTTCTATATAGTGTAGTCAGCATTTATCTGTGTAGTGGTATCAGTCTTCTATATAGTGTTGTAAATCTTCTATATAGTGTTACCAGTCGTCGTCAGTATAGTGTTATCAGTCGTCTATATTGTGTATAGTCGTTGTCTATATAGTGCTGTAAGTATTCTATATAATGTTATCAATCGTCTTCTGTTTAGTGTTTTCAGTCGTCTGTATAGTTTTATCAGTCGTCTTCTATATAGTGTCTGCAATATTTTATATAGTGTTATCAGTCGTCGTCTATGTAATGCTGTTAGTCGTCTTCTATATAGTTTTGTTAGTTTTTTTCTATATAGTCTTATATAGAGTGTTCGTCTCTATAGTGTTATCAGTGTTAGAGAGTCGTCTCTATAGTGTTATCAGTTGTTGTCTATATAGTGTTATCAGTCGTTTTCTGTACAATATTGTTCTTGATCAACAGCTGTGTGCTATAGAACAGACCACGGCAGAAGAAGAGAAAGATGATATTAATGAGAGCGAGGCCAAAGATAATAAGATCAATGCGTGAGAATCACTGTGGCAGATCGTGTGCCGGGCTACCCGAGTAAAACCAGAACGCTCTTATGTAGATCGACTGCAGAATGGTCGATATGTGAGGAAACGTTGTAATTACTGGCAATATTGACAGAGTGCTGTTGTACTTACAGCGCTGTGTGTCTGGCGTTCGACTCCTTGAAGCCGGATAACCCGCTGTTGTCAGCAGGATGAGGTAGACGTTTCTGCAAATTCTTCTTCTTCTTTCGTTCGCTTGAAATATATCTATAACTGCAATTCTGTCTCTTGTATTAATCTAAGTCTCTTTTAGTTCACTCAGCGGTCCATATAGCTGATCTTCCACTGTTGTCTATCTAGGCCAGAAGGTATGCCTGGGTATGTTGTAGTTTGGGCAGTCTTGGAGTATGTGCTCTGCTGTCTGCGAAGTCAAACCACATATGCACATGGCTGTTTCACCGATCTTGAATTTTGTATACATGTGGTTGCGTAATCTATTGTGTCCTGTTCTGAGGCGCAAAATAATGATTTGTTCTGGTCTATCTATAACGTGGTAGTCTTCTTTAGCAGGTTTTGGTCGCCTTCTGACTGATTTGATCATTCTTTTGTTTTGGTGGTATGTAATAGGCACATCAGGTTGTTCTTCTCTTGCTCCTTCCTTAGCCAATTGATCAGCTCTGTCGTTTCCGGGTACTCCACAGTGGGATGGTATCCACTGCATGGTGACCTTATGCAGACTGCTAAGTTCCGAAAGTAGTGTCCTTTGTCATCAAGGAAGCTGAGAGTGGCCGTTCTGCGCTGAACACTGTTCTGTTCTTCCTTGTCAAATATTCTTCGCACTTTAGTCTGGATTTGTAATGATAGTCTATGTGCATCTTTCCATGGAGTTCGCTTTGGAATAGTTGTCAGGGGGATACCAACTGTGGGCAGATCGGTGGTTTCTCTGCAGAGTCGTTTCGCCTGGTGGATAAAACTACTTCTTTTCAACCGCCCCATAGCTGAGTTTTCTGCGAATGATGCTGCTTTCATTACCAGTGTTGCCCTTACACTGTCTGTCTGTCTGTCTGTCTGTCTGTCCTTCCGTCCGTCCGTCCTTCCGTCCGTCCGTCCGTCCACGTCAATAAGCGCTTGATCATGGGAATTAATGGTTAGGTTTCTATCAATGCTGAGACCCAATGCTTTGTGCTGAATTACTCTTTCTACTGGCATGTAATCGAGGAGGATGAATTATGAGCTTTCTTTGATAGAATGGGATTGAGTAACTGTAATATATTAATTATGTTATTTTAGAAGTGTGAAGTAGTAACTGTCTCTGATAGAATGGTGTACAGAAACAAGTGTAATATATGTAATATAAGAAATATATTATCTCACAAGCAGTGAAAGTATGTGCTTTCTCGGGTGGAATTTGATACATAAACAAGTGTAACATTTGTAATATAATAATGTTGTTCTTTCAGAGGATGTAGTACGTGCTCTCTCTCTCTCTCTCTCTCTCTCTCTCTCTCTCTCTCTCTCTCTCTCTCTCTCTCTCTCTCTCTCTCTCTGGTAGAATGGGGTAAATCAATCAGTATATCAATAGCAGAGTCACTCTAGCGTAGTGACTAAACGCTCGCCTGCCGGCCCGATGGTGTCTTGGGAAGTAAAGGCGGATGGCGTGAAACTGACAAGTTATCCATGAAGTGCCGATTGGACCTTGAGAAGGACCTTTGATAGGACCTATAGTGGAGGTCGGCATGGCCGAATGGATAATAACACGTGTACTTAAACATCGAGTGTGCTGATGCCGAGGTAAGCGGTTCAATCCCTACACCGGACAGTCGGACTAAATTGTTGACCTCTCGTCCTTGACTTGGGTACGCAAATTACAAGTACCCCTGAAGTCGGAGTAGGGTTCGCCTGATGGCGAGGGACATTTTTAGTAGGCAAAGCTAATCCACAGGCAAAATTCAGTTGTGCATGAACTACGCTTGTATTCAAAGCGAGCGAGCGACCGCAAAAAAAAAAAATCTGTAGTTTACAAATGTGTTCTTTCAGAAGAAATCAAAGTGAGAGATTTCTCGGGTAGAAGTGACATGAAGAAACAAATGTGACATCTATAGTAAAACAATGTTGTTCTTCCTTCAGGATAAAAGTATTATCTTTCTCTGGCAGGATGGCTTAAAGAAATACATTTTAAATTAAGACCTGAAGCAAAAACTATATTGGGTATAGAGTTAAAGTAACTGTTATATATATAAATGGGTTAAAGCACAAACTAAGCAAGCCAGTCGGTTGTAATTATTGACCCAGTTCTTGTCCCACTGAAATAAATTAATGGCTAAGACCTGTGAGAGACTCGATTTTTGCGTTTGTTTGACTTTTGCTTCTGCGCCAGAAGCTTACGACGTTGTTAATTGGGAGTATTTGAGGTTAATTATAGACCTGCACATGCCCGCGCAAGTGAGGTGATGGCAGAGAGCTGTAAAGTATAGAGAGAACAGTAAATAAAATACCGAGGCAGGCATCAGTCCATTATCTGCCTTGTCATTGTATGCATCTCATTTGGCATGTGTTTAAGTCTCGTGAATCCATTTGCTCGCCCACTTGCTAGTGCCAGCCAACACACGAAACTGCAAGTGAGCGCCTGTCCTCGTTCCCAGGGCTTCGTCTCACGTGCCATCTGGAATAATGTTCACTCCCAGCGCGCGAGTTCGCCCGGTGACAGTTGCTATACGCGGGAATGGATACCACGAAAAATCTGTTGGGTGACTAAAGTTGCTGGCTAAATGCTGGACGGGCGGAGATGTGGGTGTAGGTTAGGAGTGGGGATATACTTCGACATACGAATCTTTGAGTTGCGAATGTAGGATAGGAGTGGAGGAATACTTCGACTTACGAATCTTTGAAATATGAGTGTAGGGTTAGAGTGGAGGCATACTTCGACATACAAATCTTTGAGATGCGAGTGTAAAGTTTGAGTGGGGGACTACTTCGACTTACGAATCTTTCAGATGTGAGTGTAGGGTTAGAGTGGAGGCTATGAATTGCCACAGAGGATCCGGCTGCGAAGTTACTTTGTCTGTCTCAACTTCGGAAGGTACGGATTCCATCTCAGCATAGTGCTGGGAATTGTTCCAAGAAACACTAATTATATCACCCTTCGCTGATCTCTTGGGTAGTGACAACGGATATCTGGCCTTTCGGATACGGACACAATTTTTTTTTTTTGGGGAGGGGGGTGGTGGTGACGGTAGTAGTAAATCGCACAGTATAGACCGTAAGGCGTCTGCTCTGGCAAACTTATTAGAAAATAAAACTGAACTACTGGAAGATGGGTACTGTTACCTAGAATGGGATCTGCTTAGATGAAGTAAATCTTGCACATACATCAATATGTGAATCAGTCCAGAAATCAGTTAATCATTCAGATAGTCAGTTCATCATGGGTATGAGGGGATTCTCTGCGAGGAAAAAATATGTGAAAAATCGATGTGGTCACCGCATCTCAATCTACCATAAGATTGTATGTGTAAATACCTAAACACTTCACGCCCTCGGTAGAAAGTGACCATTTACAGGACCACAGGAGATGTGGTTTCAATTGGGATGACACACTTTATAGTCATCCTGATTCTGACCAAACTTCTTCTTCTTCTTATTTTTCTTCTTCTTCTTCTTCTTCTTCTTCTTCTTCTTCTTCTTCTTCTTCTTCTTCTTCTTCTTCTTCTTCATCATCATCATCACCATCACCACCACCATCATCATCATCATCATCATCATCATCATCATCATCATCATCATCATCATCATCATCATCATCATCGTCGTCGTCGTCATCATCATCATCAGCATCATCATCATCATCTTCTTCTTCTTCTTCTTCCTCCTCCTCCTCCTTCTCCTCCTCCTTCTCCTTCTCCTCCTCCTCCTCTTCTTCTCTGTCGAGTTGAGGGTCGCACCTTAGAGGTCACTGTGTACGACGGCGTCATCCATTTGTGTAGTGTTTGCATTCTGTGGACAGATTACATTCAAAGTAACGAACTCCTATCTATTCGTTTGGAGGAATTTCCTATCTCACAAAAAGAATGTTGCCATGGCGGTGGCTTTTCAACCTGCTCTTTGCGATTTCAACTATCATGCGATTTTTAACATGTACAACTGCACATTTGGCCGCCTGTTACCCTGCCGCCAGTTTTTGCCCTGATCCGAGAAAATCTCACTACCCAAGAGATGGAAGGTAAGTATCATTAGATACCAATTGTTTTTGATGTCCTGTAAATCCCAGCCTTGTGCTGAGATTAAACCTGGTACATTCTGAGCCTGAGGCAGGCACCGTAACCTCTCAGCCACGGCTGCCACTGACGAATTTCAGATTAGCACCGCGGCGACAGTGACTTGCGGGATAGTTAAACGCAGTTTCACAATTCCCAGACATACCGAGTTGAAGGTTGGAAATCAGCCATGGGCAATTTGCGAGTAGATCGCAATGCGTATGTCAGTGGTACAAAGGAGTCTTCAGAAATCAGTGGCAAAATACTGAACGCAATGGAACGCAGAGGTGTTTCCAAGGCACCAGGGCCGAGTTATATACTGGCCAAGACCTATTGATAGGTCCTCGTCGAGCGTCCTGGGCAACAGGTCCCTTCGGGGTCCTGGCTAAAGTCAGTAGGATCGCCGATTCCTCCGAAGTCGGAGAGTGTCTGCCTGTACGGCGAGGAACCACCAGTCTGCACACCAATAAGCCAGACATGGGACGACGGATACTCACGCAAACCTCAGGTCCTGTATGACATCACACTGGTGTTGGACAACAGGATGCCTTCATCCGGCATACAGGACTTCGCGTTGGAGCTCAAGCCAACGAACACAAGCAAGCAAGCAAGCACTGAACGCAGAATTACCAAGTAAATCACAGCATCCCATAGTAAAGACATGCCATAGTAAATCACAGACATCCCATAGTAAATCACAGACATCCCATAAAAGCTTGTGATTGATTGCAATGTCCTGTTAAAGGACATGCGGCGAACCCGGAAAGCACCACTATTTCTCGGCAAGTTAACGGTTTCCTCGTGTACAGAAGTTCCGGCAGCAGTAGGAGTGGCCCAGGCGACGTGGCTGGCATGTATTTAGTTGTCTGCCTGCCTGTGACACTGAACGCCGTCGCCTCCGATGCTGGAGACAGCCAGGAGATGCTATGTGACCTACTGGTAACTTTATGCTAGCCTGCGCTTGCCAGGAGCTCTATACTCTTTAAGCTTTCATCTCGTAAGAACGGTTGGTTATCCTTTGACAAGTGACTGTGGATTATACGGTTTCTGGCAGATAACTGCGTGCATAACACAGTTGCTTCTAGCGAGTGTATACCGATATCGGCTCGTCCTGTATTGGAGACTGTACTCTTGGCCTTGAACTCGCCCTGATTTCTTTTTCTCTTGACGATTGCCGCAAGATGATTGATAGTCACGGTGAGTAGTTCGTTGTCAGGGACAGATCTACGCGTTGTGGGGTCGGGTGTGGCAGACAGGTGTGGGCAGGGCTTTCAGGTCTGTGTTTTTATGTCCCCCCTGTGCGGGTAGGGTTGCTAGGTATGTGTTTGTCCCACTGTGCGGGTAGATGTTCTGTCTGCGTGCGTATGTCTGTCTGGAAGACGTTACGTTGATGTTGCGTAGGTCGAGAGTATAAATAATCTTGTTTCTTTGGCGTGATTTATTGCATTTCTCACATTATGCTAAAATCCTCTTTTCGGAACCACACCAGTTATAACCAAAGCTAAGAATTCAGGTTGAACGAGGTAGAATTTGTTTTTTACTTTTTAAATATTGGATCGGATCGGCGTGATTAGGGATATCGAGTGATGGTTTAGACGGATTGATGTCTTAGACTTATCTGAAGCATTACATCTTCCTGGTGTAATTTTTTTTTTATCGTGTCCCCTATTAGCTGATTACTTTGTGCTCTCGTCTTACAGCTGTCGGTTAAGACCTGAGAATTAAATTTTTCTTATTTAACCCTTGCATGTGCGTGTGTGTGCGTGTGTGTGGTATGTTGAACCGTTATTTCCAAGCTAGAAACTGCGGTCGGTGGCATAATTATTAGTGCTATTGTCAGTCAAGCCACTATACGATCACGACCAGGAGCGGCTGGTCGAGTGGCTCGATTGTCATATTCTCCTTCGGGAGACCCGGGTTCGAATCCTCGGTAAGGTGTGGAGTTTTTTTCTGTCGTGGACAAAAAGAAAACTCCGACTTGCACAGTTCGCAGCGACTGCACTAGCCAGGCGTCCTTAATTCCCCAGGCTCAAGATCTCCTGCCATACACCGCAAGGTACTATATTGGCAGTAAATGGCAGTTTTTTTTTTTTTTTTAAATGTCAGTCTGTCAAACCTATGGTCCAGATTTAAGCGCTATCGGTGCCAATATACCCCCCCCCCCCTTACCGGCCAGTTCGGTTCTGAGTTCGACCCATCTTATATAAATGAAACTGGATAATTTCTAGAACGTTCTAAACATTAAATAGGAAGAAAGTCATCGAGAAAGGTCACCTGCCACTCCATCTCATTATGCCGTGGTCAAGAGTTTCTATCACATCAGACCGCAACGACATTATCCGTCACGGGACAACCTTGTCCGGGTTGCATATGTAACAGTGATGCGGACCTAAGCAGACACAATAACAACTACATGTAGTGGCCAACCATGAAATGAGACGGGCACATTTTTTTGGGCGTTCACTCGCTTTGAACTCAAACGTAGTCAATATCCAAGCTACTACTGCTTCTAGTGCAGTGCTTCCCAAACTTTTCACTTTCGCAATCGACATAAAATTTTCATTTTGCACCAGGGACCAGTGACGTTTAAAAAAAATAATTTTTTTTTCACCTTGTATTCTGGAATTTTCTATGACCTCAATATGCATTTTAATATAAATATAAGATTTAACGGAACTGTGGGTGTTGTCTCGGTACGCTAAGTCATCATCATCATCATCATCATCATCATCATCATCATCATCATCATCATCATCATCATCATCATCATCATCATCATCATCAAGTGCCCTGCCAGCTGGCGTAGGCGTTCATAGCTCTCCACAGATCTCGGTCTTTGGTGTTCTGGATCAACTCTGCTGATGATATTCCTCCATGCCACCGTCTCAATCCATCCAGCATCATTTCTCTTGGTCTACCTCTGCCTCTCTTCCCCTCGATCCTTCCAGTTGTCACGATGTTCTCCAATGCTTCTCTTCTCATCACATGACCGAAGAAAGATCAGTACTGCTCCATAATATTATTGGATGACAGTGATTTATTTAATGGCGGTTCCATTTTCATGAGTAAAAATTTTACTGTAGAGATTTACAAATCAAAAATTTTTTTCAAATGTCAAAACTACATTTAGGTCTTCTTGTAAAGGTGTATATACTCGTATACACCAACAGTAATGAACACCAATATAAAATAAAAATAAAATATATCTTGGAAAACGATACCAAATCAGATTTTAAACAAGCTGACTAAATTACAGTATGTTGTAATAAAAAATGGTTTAATGATCAGCTGCTAACAGTAACTATTTAATGCGAGGGGTGGGCCTGTTTATTATTTACTAGCTTATCAAATCGTGGCTCGATTGTAGACAGCGCTACCCGCAAAGGAGAACAAATTTCCATACTATTTCAATAATGCTCATTGACAAAAAATAAATATTCTTTCAAGTTGTCTTTGTATCGATATCTCACATACACCATCAGAATCGCTAAGTTGGCAGCATCCGTGCTTTCGTCCAGCTGTAATGAAAAATACTTCACTCGCTCAAACGATGGCAAAACGCATTATAATTGTACAACGAAAATCACGTATGTTCTGCATCTTATGACAATCAGTGAATTATAATGTGCATCTTTCTCACTTTTCGTCACATGGGAAACAAAAGAAACGCACGTTGTCAACAAACAAATGGCATCGACCGGGCCGGCTTTTAGTATCGGTCTCAGCTGGTTACTATTTTTAACTTTCCCATTGAACCAATGATTCGCTTCTTAAAAATAAATACTCCTTGGGGTATACGGCTGCATGCTCAATTTATTTTAAAATTAAGTCACCATAAAAACGGTGCCGATATCATGTTTTGAGAAAAGGACAATCTTGTTTTTAAAAAGTTCTAAACAGTCCTCAAAGGAGAAAATATTTAACTTGTTTCTTACTGTTTTTTTAACTTATGTTGCAGACCGGCAAAGAAGGGCTCGCGGACCGGCCCCGGTCCGCGGACCACCACTTTGGGAGACACTGTTCTAGTGCACAGGACTGATTTTTGCGTGTGGATTAGCTGTCCCTGTTAACAGTGTCCCTCGCCATCAGGCGAACCCTCTCCGACTTCAGAGGTACTTGTAATTTACTCCCCAAGTCAAGGACGAAAGGTCGATATTTTAGTCCAACTGTCCGGTGTAGGGGTTGAAATCCTTACCTCGGCATCAGCACACCGAATGTTTAAAAACACGCGTTCTTATCCATTCAGCCATGGTGACCTCCAACATTAATTTATGAAATCGGTCAGTGCATTAATACACATAATAATAGTACAGACATGGGTAAATAAATACAAAAATAAATAAATCATTCAATGCATGAATAAACGTATGAATAAATACATGAACACATAAACAGATAGATCAGCCTTGTATCACTCACAGCTGCCAATTAGACCTTACTTGTCAGCGGAAAGACCAGTTGTGTGTTGTGTATTTAATTTATGTGTGGATGGTATGAGGCTACCGATAGAGAGAGAGAGAGAGAGAGAGAGAGAGAGAGAGAGAGAGAGAGAGAGAGAGAGAGAGAGAGAGAGAGAGAGAGAGAGAGAGAGAGAGAGATTTCGCAAGCACTATATTACTATGTTGTAGATACGGGAGTATTACCGAGGGATTGTTAACGTGTGTGCGGTGCTTCTGTGGTAAGGTCGGTATGAACATGTAATCGATAACAATATTCTAACTCAATTCATACTTAAATCAGTGTCTTCCCTGTGTGCATTTGACTAATGCAGACACACAGAATACATTGCACAATTTATTGGCGGGCATATTTCGCTGTATCTTGCCAATTGCAAGCAACATGAATTGTTGATTATATATTAACTGATTTAGTGCCAAAGGGCCGCGCTTCGTGGCTAAGGTTTTACGGACGCGATTAGTAAGCGCGCTTACCCGCGTTCGAAACACCGATGTCGCAGCAGGCCGCGTTTCGCTGGGTTTTAACGTGTTAGTATGAGAGCCAGTCGTTCAGAAATCAATGGTATACTACTGAACGTAAAACTTGCCAAAACATCAACAACAGCAGTAAAATGCTGGTGTTGACAGCGATGTCATGTAAATAGGATATGCCAAAAAACAAAAAAGCATAATAAAAGTGCCAAAGGATAATATATTGCTAAATGTTACCTCCCATTTGAACAGAAGGACGATATATCTCCAAACTAGGGTCATTGTGTTATT
Organism: Cepaea hortensis; assembly: GCA_963921405.1. Classification (NCBI taxonomy): domain Eukaryota; kingdom Metazoa; phylum Mollusca; class Gastropoda; order Stylommatophora; family Helicidae; genus Cepaea; species Cepaea hortensis. The sequence goes on from OY992888.1 coordinate 41,785,289, forward strand.
TGTTTTGGTTCGTGTATCTTCCGCAATTTCAACGCCCATTTAATGATAATTCACTTTTATAATACTTGTTCATTTGATTGTGTAATTGATTTGTAATAGTATAATATAATATATATAATATATATATAATATATATAGTATATATAATAGTCTTCGCGAAACAGTCTCTTTGTTCGGCGTATGTCGTCAGGGGCAGCGAACAGTTTCACAATCCCGACATATCGGATTCGGAGTCAGCCCTAATCGAAATATAGACCGATGGTTTTGCGTTGATTTTCACAGTGATATGAGCACCGGTCGGTCGGAAAGCCACCGCAAACTACTGAACGTAAAATAATTGTCTATAAAATGACCAACAACTAAAGCATGCCGGCGTTGATTGCAGTGTCCTGTAAGGGACATCCAATTGTTATGAGTGCAGCTTCATTAATCTGTACAGCTAAATTATACACCACTGCCATTTGTTGTTTCACTGTTGGTGTTACCACTGTTGCTTCAAAGAGACCACCGCGTCTTTTTGCTTGCATAATAGCGGTTGTCACGCGTGAATGGTAACCGCCTCTGCTAATCTCATGAACCTTTACTTATGGGTATTAGTCATTACACGGAAGCTACGCTATCTCCGTGGCGAAGGCGTTTAGCCTTAGCCGCGTGTCTCACAGTCCGAAGGGTGTGGATTCGATTACATTGCCTGTTCTTGAGTGCAGTTTTCAGGGAGACTACGGTGGGTCATCCCTGGAGCTACAGAGAGACGCGGTAGTGTGGACATTCTGCGGAAAGAAACCGAGCCATATGGGATAAAACCCGGTGCAATGAAGTCAGTCCTCTCGATTTTAACTTCCGTTTTCAACACGGAAAGCCTCTTTGTCTGTCACGTGGCCATTGTCTTAAATATTGCGTGCTCTGGAAGATGATGGTTCCTCCTCTTATTTCTGTTTTTATCGGATTCCCAGAATTGATTTTTCTCCGCTCACTTTGAGCTCAAGGGTAGTCTATCCATGTGCAGTGCACTGGACTGATTGTTGCATGAGGATTAGCTTGCTGTATTGCCGGTGTCACTCGCCTTCAGGCGATCCCACTCCTACTTCAGGGGTACTTGTAATTTATGTCCCCAAGTCAAGGACGAAAAATGATAATTTTAGTCCATCTGACCTGTGGTGGGGTTGAACCCGCTACCTTGGCATCAGCACACCGGATGTTTAAGAGCGATCGCTGACCTTCATCCCTAATTGGTTGACAGCACCGGTAGATCTAGAATTCTAGATGCTTAATTTAATATACGTATACATTTTGCCCCTAAAAGTGAGATGAGAATCACTGCTGCACCTCCCAGTGGTAGAGGGTGGGAAACACACCACGCTGTAGAAAAACGCAGCCCTGGGGAACGAGTATCCACCGGGATAAGTGGACAACTCTGCAGCTGAGCAGAACAGGACACTCACTTGTCCTGGCAGTCGGAAATGGCTGTCAAAGGCAGAGGTAAAAGACCACCATGTGGATGTGGAAGGCAAGGGGAAACCACCACATTATCTTCCCAAAACTTCATGACTAATCACATATTAGAGGCAGTGAACGACAATTGTCTGAAAAAAGGCTAATGAAACTAGAATATCATATACAACAATAAGGAAGAGGCGGCCAGCTTTCTTTGATCATGTGATCAGAAGAAAGGCATTGAAGAACATCGTTACACCTGGAAAGATCAAAGGGAAAGAGTCAAATGCCGACCAAGGGAAATGTTGCTTGATGGGTTGAGACGGTGGCTTGGAGGATATCATCAGCAGAGTTGATCTAGAACACCAAAGACCGAGCTATGTGGAGGGACATGACCACCTACGCCAGCTGGCAGGGAACTTGATAATGTTGATGTACATTTTGCGTTGCCGTTGATGAGTTGGTGGGGACCAGTGCGTTGCCTTGATGAGGGCCTACATTGCTCCTAGACGGCCCAGCCTTAAGCCTATATGTTTTAACCACACATATGTGCCACGGAACAGCCTGAGGTAAAATGGTCGACTGCACGGAGTCTAATTTTAGCCGCCAGTAAATTGGGTCACATGCAGGCGTGCGTGTAATGGCGTGGGTGTTGGGTTGATTATTGCAAATCGGTAACTATACGTCTGCTGGTTATGCCTCTTGACACAGCTTCCGTGGCACATGTCCGTGTTACAGCTGGAGTACAATTGCACACTACTACAAGTGTGTGTTCTAGCGATTCGATGCTCTCTGAGTTATAAATACACATATATTGATTGATGCATGTCAGAAGATGAAACGTATCTTATGTAATAAATCATGTTCCTTAAAGATCAGGGCGGGAGTGTTGAAATGGTGTATGGTACCAGCTCTGTTGTATGTCGGTGAATCTTGGAATGTCTGTCTCATCATCATCATCTCATCATGTTCCTCTTGTACCTTGCGGTGTCGAGATGAAGCATAAGGAGCGGGAGAGTGCCCGTTTATGGACTTCATATATCGTGATAGCCATGGATTCTGTTATTTCCTCTGTACATCGTGTACGTGGTCGGCCTCTTATTCTGGTTCCGTTTGGTTTGTATATCATTGCTTGTTGTGGTATACTGTTAGTTGGTAGCCTTGGTATATGGCCAAACCATTTAACTTGCTGTTTTCTAATGAAATCTGTATTGCAATACACAGCTTAGGATTCTGAGGTAAGAAGGGACATTTTTTTCTTCTTCAGATTTTCATTTTTCTTCATTGCTTTCATTCTTTCATCTTGTTATTCTTCTCATCCCGATGTTACGCCTTAAAGTAGACACCGGAAGGTATTCTCCGTGACTATATGTTGTGTTTTGTGTAAGTATTTGTTTGCTGATGAAGGCTAGTCGCCGCAACGTCCTGTATGTGTCGTAATTATGTTATGTAAAGCTGCATTACTTCGTGTTATTTTGTATTCTTTAGTAGTGCCATTTGTCCAATGAGTTAGATTGCCTTATTGCATATCTTTTCGATCTCGCCTTCTGATTTGCCATTTGATGATATTATACTCCCTAAACATTTGAATCTCTTTACTTGTTTCAGGGGGTGTTACTTTAGATTAATCTTTACTGTTTTCTTCTTGAGTTGTTGGAACTCTTCGCTGGCTTCTGGGGATGGGGACAGAGCGCTTATGGGAATTCCCGAATGCTGTGATGTCGGTTCCTCAATCAATCAATCAATCAATCTTCTTGAGTTATAGTCATTACCTTTATTTTACTGATACTACGTTTCATGTTTTGTTCTTTACACACTTCGTTTAGGCTATTCATGTAAACGAACAAATTAGGAAGAGCTTGAAAGCAGCACAGAAGTGGTTTCTTTGGGGATGTTGCGAATACCTTGGACTGCCAGAGTAACTAACGTTTGGCTGGAAGATGCTAATGAAAGTAGGACATTATACACAATTAAAAGAGCAACAAACAAGTTAAAATAAAGTTTTTGAGGACATGTATCTTTCCTATGGCAACATGTGGATGCGAGTCATGGACAGTTTCACAATTACCAATGAAGAAAACGGAGGCGCCTGCGCTTATATGTTACAGAAAGGGTCTTAAAATGTCGCGGACCAAGAAGAAGAAAAGTACAGAAATTCTACAAGGTATGAGAATCGAACACAACTGGCTCATAAACAGTGTCATGTCTTAGAAACTGAAATGGTGTGGCCATAGTAAACGTGACAGTGGCTGGGGAAGAACGGAACGGTGATGGGAGGCCTGGCTTCTGGTAGAAGGGATTCGTGAGGAAGATTACAGGACATTGCAGACACCTTGCGCATGAGGATGCACGAGGCAGGTGAAAAGGAAGAGGTCGAGAGGCTTTTCTTAGCGCCGAAATGAGAGCGACGTTCTGCAAGGGATCTGCTTAGTGCTTACTGAGAGAGAGAGAGAGAGAGAGAGAGAGAGAGAGAGAGAGAGAGAGAGAGAGAGAGAGAGAGAGAGAGAGAGAACAGTGCTCTTTGGCCGTGTATTGTGAAGAGAAGCATCGAAGAGCGTGGTAGAGATTGGACAGATCAGCGGTAGATGAACCAGCGTAAGACCGGTAGAAAAGAGGCTGATGGGCTAAGACGGTAGCATGGGGGATTGCCGCAATGGAATTGAGCAAGAACACCACGGATCTGCAAACAGACATGGACGCCTAAGCCACATGATAATGTTGATTGGTACTTATGGAAGCAAAGAAAGGTAAACCTCAGTGGACACATGCGAGATAATAGGTAATTGTTGTGTTGGCATTCTCTAAAAGACTGAGTATTAACTCTTAAATCCAATGCGTTTGAGCCATGAAAGAGCCTTGCTTCAATCGGAGCGCGGTCGGTGTACTGGCTGTTCTCCCGAATTGGTACTACAGTACCATCATCACGGGGACTGCATTACAGAATACTCCTCCCCCTCTCCACGCTCAGTAGCCGGCGGGTCGTGCAAGAACCATTCCTAGCAAGTACATGTCCTTGTGAGCCGCAGTTGGGTAGTGGTTGGACCAGTGATTCTCAACCTTTTATGGCCCATGTACCCTTTCACCATATGTTCAGAATGTCATTCCCCCCCTTTCGTATTTCCTCCCTATAAGTCCCCCCTCCGCCCCTACACAGCATACATAAAAATTGAAGCTAAATTTAATAACACGTACTTACGTTATAAAACGAATTTCAGAAGGGCGAGAAGTACAGAACCGTATAGTATGAAGGGAAAAACATAAAGTAATCAGCTCTTGTATTAACGTGATCTTGATTTAATTTTAACCCCCCCCCCCCCCCATGGAAACCCTAAAATTCCCGCCTGGAGGGGGAGGGGGATTCTCCACCGGTTGAGAACCACTGGGCTAGACGCTTGCCTACCGGCCTGGTGGTTGCCGGCATGCGGTAGTCAAGGGTTCGCATTCGCATCGAGGCGGATGTTAAAACTGACTTGTGTTGGAAGGTGGACCCAGCGTAAAATAGGTATCACGAAATAGCTCGGGAAGTGAAGGCGGCCGCGTGATATTGTCCACATCACCTCTTGCGTGCAGATTGGTCTGTACAAATTAGAGGGCTAACAACATAGGCTCACTACACCTTAAAGCAGGTGACCGAGTTCTGTACTTGTATTTGATTGGATCCGCGGTAGTGCAGTGACTATCCCGTTTGTCTGCCGGTCTGATGGTCGTGTGTTCCAATCCCTCTTGAGGTGAAGATTTCTTCTTTAAAACCGACTTGAGCTCTCAGATCGACCAGGCCCAACAAGGGTACTAGAATATGTTTGAGAAAGTAAAGACGGGCGGAGGCATACTGACCACATAACCCACCGAGTGGGGCGGACTGGTTTATAAATAGAGATCAATGCGCCGTCAGATGTGTACACCAGTCCTTTATTTACTGTCATCTTTTCTTAAGGAGCCGTGTCCTTTTATTGGTCGAAGTAGCTTAAATGCCTGATATTAGTTTCATTCTATCATGCGTTTTCGTTCTCATGTTGTTGTTGAAATACCGTTTGTATCACAAGTTCAAGGTAGGCTCCTCGAATTCCTCTCTCTCTCTCTCTCTCTCTCTCTCTCTCTCTCTCTCTCTCTCTCTCTCTCTCTCTCTCTCTCTCTCTCTCTCTCTCTCTCTCTCTGTGTGTGTGTGTGTGTGTGTTTACCTCTGAGAGAGAGAGAGAGAGAGAGAGAGAGAGAGAGAGAGAGAGAGAGAGTTAGCTAGTTAGTTAGGTAGGTCGATCGGTCGGTCGGTCGGTCGGTCGGTCGGTATATAGTTTGTTTAGTTTCGTTTGATTGGTTGGTTTATTTTAGTTGTGAGTGAGTGAGTGAGTGGGTGGGTGGGTGAGTGAGTGAGTGAGTGAGTGAGTATCCCCATGACGTCCTGGTCCGCCTACAGTTCAGTCCCGCTGACCACAGTGAACGTAAACAAACATGGCGGGACCCAACTCCACACCACCCAAAACCTGCACGGCAGTGTCATTAACGTGAAATTAACTACAGCTTTTATCAGAGACAAAACATACTGATATGATTGCACACGAGGAAAAGGAAGAAGAAGAAGAATGTTAGCTTTGATAACACTTCTGTGTTTGTTTTCTCCTCCTAGCGCGAAATTCTTTCCATTCGCCGTCATCGCCAGAGAGAAGGTTCACATCTGTAAATAATTATTTAAAAGACATGACTCTTTGTTTGCGTCATAGTTACATTTCTGTGTAAAGGTAAAGGTTGTCGCAAAGCTGATACTTCCATTTCGGTGCCAAGTGTTAGACCTTCACATATATTTTGTCATGACATATAAGATAAGATGACCAATTCCCTCCCTCGTCGCCTGTCTTTCTCAGACAATCTGCAGAAAATTTAGAAAATGGTCTGGTACCAATGTTTCTGAGGCTGGGTCCATCACAAAGCCGAACTGGTGGGGTCAAATAACCCAGCCCCTGCTGGGGATTGAACAGGAACCCCTGTCTTGACAGGCAAACGACTGTCAGGGCGATTTCTGTGTCACCGCGGCTCCACGATAAGCGATTTTATTTGGCGTGTAATTGCTTCCGTGCAAGCGTCATTGGCAGACTGGTTCTGTGAGGGCATTGACCTCAGACAGAAATTACAACCTCCTGTGAGATGTTATGTAAAGTACATCATGTCTGAACAGGCTAATTTATTTAAAGCGAACAACGTTAGGGGGGAGTTTAGGGACAGGCTTGCCCTGGTAGGGAAGGGAACAGTGTGGGATTCAGGTGCTGCCAGACTTGTCATCCAGCTGCTGCTGTAGGCAAAACAAGAAGCAAATGCTTGTGTTGTTGGAACGTGGACTGTAAGAACACTCGTTCCAGCTGGTGAAGTGGACAATATCAGTAGTTAAATGGAAAGAGTGGATGTAAATGTTCATGAATTAAGTGAAACGTGATGGACTGGAGCAGAGGAAATGTATTCAGACCAAAATAGAATTATGTACTGGCAAGATCATAAACATGAAAGCGGTGTAAGTATAAATATAGATAGAGCGAAAATAGTAAAACGATATATGACACTATCGGGTATATATCTTTTTGTGAGATTCTGTGACATAATTGTATAACTTCTTCTTCGTCTACTTCTCCCTCTCTTCTTCTTCTTCTTCTTCTTCTTCTTCTTCTTCTTCTTCTTCTCCTCCTTCTTCTTTTCGTCCTCCTCCCCTCCCCTTCTTCTTCTCCTGTTTCCTCCACCCCCACGTCCACCCCCCACCCCGTTTTTCTTCCTTTCCTTCTTCTTTCGTCCGATATTGTTTCCCTTTTGCAATAATTGCGTTGTGTCAGTTTACAGCGGAGCTGCAATATTTGCACTTGCACCTTTCAGCCTACACATCCGACTTCTTTCTTGACCGACTTAACTCTTCCGGGTGTTGCGTAAGGCGATCCATGGTTTAAAAATCATCTACCGGTGACACAAACTGACCCTTCGAGATCAGCCACATGCATGTTGGTCGGCCCACAAAGGAAGACAGGGACAGACCATGCGCCTTCCTCGCCATACAAGGAGACTCCCATGAGTGCAGAGCCGAGATATGATTCTCTGGTAATAGACGCACTCACGAAATCGTTATAGATATTAACAATTACGTAACATCACACGATTCTAACCACCCGCTGTAGACAGCTTATAACATATAATAATAATAATAATAATAATAATAATAATAATAATAATAATAATTGTAATGTTTATATACAATGTAATATGTTTACGGTACAATGTAAAAACCACGATACAACTACGAGTATAATAGTATATATGAGAGGAGAGAAACGTGAAACTAGCCAGAGCACATAATATGATCATGGGAAACATCTGCTTTCAGCAACACCCCAGAAGTATGTAACAGCCCAGGAAACAGTTCTGCAATCAATGTGATCACCATGAAAGTCAGCAGTCGATGTGGAAGCAGCTTGCTGCCAATGAAGGCGTGACCAGGAGCAGATGGCGATAGTGAACATGTGCCACTGATGGTGAACATAACAATGACATTGAAGAATTATTTTTATTGGGAGGAACGAACGAACGAACGGACTTTATTTTCAAAGGGTAACAAATTGGGCACACAGACCCGTCTTACATTCGGCCCTTCCAATCACCCATCTTTTGTTCACCAATAATGCATAATACATTCACATTGGGGGGAAAAACATTCTCAAAAGGATGTTATTAACAAAAACAATGCATACTAGCATGTTATGAGACACATTCCCCATCCACCCACCCATCCCACACACACACCCATCCCCCATCCAGCCACACCTCCCCCCACACACAAATCCCCCACCCGACTACACACACACCCCCAGGCACACATACATGCTCCCACCCATCCATTCCCCACCCACACACACACACACATCTCCCACTCACCACACATCCCACACATCCTCCACCAACCAACACTCACCCACCAACAAATACTCCACCACCCACCCACATACCCCCATCACCAAGCCAAAAACACAACCCCCACCCACACATATCCCAGCCAACCCACACATTCCGCACCTACCCACACACAAAACCCTCACCCACCCACATTTTCCCCACTCACACAATCCCCACCCACACAATCTCTCACAACCCACCCGCACATCCCGAACCCCACACACATCCTCCACCCATCCCCCAACCTACACACACTCACCCACGCACACATCCTCCACTCCCCCACCCACACATCCTCCACCCACCCATCCCCCAATCACATCTCGTAACCACACATCCCCCACCCACACATCTCCCCACCCACACACATTTTCCCACCCATACAAATATCTCCCACACATACACATCCCCAATCCACAAACACACCTCCCACTCGCTCACACCCACCACCTACATATACCTCCCACACACATCCCCCTACCACCCACATCTTTCCTCCCACACTCATTCCCCACCCACACACCTCCCCACCCACACACCTCCCCACCCACACACATTTCCCCACCCATACACACATCTCCCACACACACATCCCCGCCCAAGAACAAACCCCCAATCCACAAACATACCTCCCACCCGCTCTCACCCCACCACCTACATATACCTCCACACACATCCCCCTACCACACACATCCCCCTTTCACACATCCCCCTACCACACACATCTTCCCACCCACACTCACATCCCCCACACATACACTCATCCCTCACACACATCCATCCACTCACGTACTCATCTCTCAATCACTCACACCCACACACCCCCACCCATCAACACATACATCTCCCATCTACCCACCCATACACACACACTCCAACCATCCAGCCAAACATACATCCCGCCCCTCGTTGGCTTTGAACTCAAACGTAGTCCATACACGTGCTACTACTTCTAGTGCACTGGACTGCGTTTTGCCTGTGGATTACCTTTCCTTATTACCATTGTCATCAGGCAAACCCACTCCAACTTTAGAGGTACTTGTAATTTCGTCCCCAAGTCAAGGAGGAGAAGTCGACATTTAAGTCCAGCCGACGACTGGTGTAAAGGGAGGGGGGGGGGGCCTCTCTATCTCAGCATCAGTACACCGGAACAACAACAACAACAACAGCAACGACAACAACAACAACAAAACTTTATTTTGAAAGGGTTAAGAATTAGGCACGCAGGCCCGTCTAACATTCTGCTCTTTTATCACTCTCTTTCATACATTATACCATTCACAAATCATTCAAGGCTAACTGAAAACAGCAACAATATAAAAGATATGCACTATAAAGGCATGTGGAAAATGAAAAATCAATACTACACGACTCAGTAATAGTAAGTTCAAGAGAGGGTGCTCTTGTCCGTTCGGTCATGCTGATCTCCATTAAGGAGGGTTCTGAGCAATAGCAACCGCGATTGGGCAATATTATTTGTGTTACATCAAGACACCAGCCAGACAATACCAACCGCGATTGGGCAATATTTGTGTTACATCAAGACACCAGCCAGACAATACCAATCGCGATTTGGCAATATTTGTGTTACATCAAGACACCAGCCAGACCATACCAACCGCGATTGGGCAATATTTGTGTCAGATCAAGACACCCGCCAGACCATACCAACCGCGATTGGGCAATATTTGTGTCAGATAAAGACACCAGCCAGACAATACCAACCGCGATTGGGCAATATTTGTGTCAGATCAAGATACCAGCCAGACAATACCAACCGCGATTGGGCAATATTTGTGTCAGATCAAGACACCAGCCAAACCATACCAATCGCGATTGGGCAATATTTGTGTCAGATCAAGATACCAGCCAGACCATACCAGCCGCGATTGTTCAATATTTGTGTCAGATCAAGACACCAGCCAAACCATACCAACCGCGATTGGGCAATATTTGTGTCAGATCAAGATACCAGCCAGACCATACCAGCCGCGATTGTTCAATATTTGTGTCAGATCAAGACACCAGCCAAACCATACCAACCGCGATTGGGCAATATTTCTGTCAGATCAAGATACCAGCCAGACATACGCCGTTACTTTACAGAATAACTACAGGCTGTATTTTTAATGACCGTGCAGTGTTTGAAAATGTTGCCGGTCCAGGTTTTGTATGTACCTATGGTTTGTGTCTTCGTTATTCAAATTCACTACGGGAAAATATTGTAAATTTGGACCGGCAATATTTTCAAACACTGCATAGTCATTAAAAATGCACCCTATACAATGCTATAGAGGAGGAGAAAGAAAACAATAACAGCAGTATAGAAGAACAGCGGTAGATGCTACAGGTGACAGTACAACAGCATCATGAGAAATAATATAAATAAATAAGACACAGAAGAGGAAATGGATGGCAGAGGGAATAATGCACCTGCTGGACATATAAAAGTACAGCTGCAGAGATTGTATAGAAGAATGGTGAGAATACCAGTGACATATAAAATAGCCTACCGAAGATAACCTGTATGAGGTGAACTTGGGCAGAACTGGTCACTCACATCAGATAAAGGCTGCCCATATTGTTGGGGCACAGCATGAGAAGGGGACAGCTGAGTACGTCGTGACAAAGGGAATGTTGGACGGGAAGAAAGACAGGGAGAGATCAAGAGAGATGATGTTGGACAGGTTGGCGTCATGGCATTGAGGATGTTCGGTATCAAATATGATTGACTTTACTGGGACAGAAGGCTGTGGATAGATTTGATGATCAACTTCACACAGCATGAACATTAAGACGTGTCGCACATCATCGTGTTGACTTCTCGTCCTTGACTTTGTTAGTTAAGTTAGTTGCATATCCTATACAGGACGTCGCAGTCAACCACAAAATTTTTTGACTGTTTGTGATTTCTTGGCAAGTTTACGTTCAGTTGTTTGTCATTGCTCTCTGAAAGACCGTTACTCATACCATTTTATAAAAACCAACGCAAGGCGGTCTGCTGCCAAATCGCCCGCAGCTGTTTCGAACGCGGTATGCGAGATTACAAATTGCGCCTGTAACCCCTTAGCCACAGAGCGGTCGTGCGTGACTTGAGAACGTAAAATACAAGAAGTCGGAGTGGATTCGCCTGATGGCGAGGGACACTGGTAATAGGGAAAGCTAATCCACACGCAAAATTCAGTCCAGACTAGATCTAATAACATGTGTATGGACTACACTTGAGTTCTAAACGTGCGAACGCAAAAATTTTAAAAAGAAATACATCATCATTGTCATCATCATCATCATCATCATCATCATCATCATCATCGTCATCGTCATCATTATCATCTTCAGAAAAGTATGCTATCCAACGAGCTGGCTGTGAATCTCCTTTCACAACTTTAATTCTAAGAAACAAACAATCAATAACAATTATAATTACTGCATCAAACACAGTTAAGGATTCTCCCGGAAGTTGTTAAGGGAAGAACCGTGGGAGACTACTAAATATCCTGCCACTCCAGCATGTGCGCGCCGTCTTGGCCGCGCCGTGCACACATCACGTGCATGATTTCCCCAAGCTGGCTACACGTGCGGGCCTCCGTGAGCGCTACTCCTGCCCGTGAGTAGTAGGGCGGGGTAGGGAGGGAGTGAGTTGCTTGTTTCTGTCTCGTGTGCGATCGCAGATTTAGTCTTCGCTGATACCCATGCTGGATGCTGCATGTGAGTAGCGGGCTGTTTGTTTACATAGATTAACATGTTGTGTTGTGAACGTTGAAGTTTGTTGTTGTTGGTTGAATTGTTGTGTTGAGAATGGTAATGGTTGTTGTTATATTTCTGGTTCTTGTGTTGTGAAAGTTGAATTATGTTGTTGTATGTTGAATTGTTAATGTTGATGGTTGTTATTGTTATATTTCGGATTAGCGTGTTGTCAGTGATGAAATGTGTTGTTTTATGTTGAATGTTTGTGTTGTGAATGTTGATGGTTGTTGTTATATTTCGGATTCTTGTCTTGTGAAAGTTGAAGTTTCTTGTTGTATTTTGAAATATTGTGTTGTGAATGTTGGAGTGTGTTGTTTATCTTAAATTGTTATGCCGTGAATGTTAAAATGTGCGGTGGTATAATAGATTGTTGTGTTGTGAATATTGAAGGTTGTCATTATATGTTTGATTATTATGTTGTGAATGTTCACGTTTCTGATTATTTCCTAGATTGTGAATATTCTAATTCGTCTGTCGTCCCCGATCCCCCATTAGGATATTCCCTCAACCCCAAGGGGTCCGATCCTTGCCCGTCTCAAGCTATGCCCTCCCCATAATATTCATTTCTGTCAAATCCCCTTCTCCCTGTATTTTTATGTCTTTCTCTGTTTCGTTCGCCTTGCGGGTTCCAGACAAACGACTTTCGAACTATACTACTGTTAAGTTTTCTCAGTGTGTGACCTATCAAGCGTCTTGTCTTCAGCTTTTGAATCATTAGTGTTTGTTGAGTTCCTTCCACGAGCTCTACCTTGATGGTTCCGTCACACTATTGTAGTCGGCCTATTGTTCGCAGGCACCAGTTTAGTGAATGTTTGCAGTTTATTATTAATAGTTGTAGTCGTTTTCCTTGTTTCTGGACATACAATAATTGTGATAAATAGAATTGAATAGTCAACGTTTGGTGCTAAGTTTAATGTCTTTCAACGTTCACAAATTGCCTGTTTCTATAAAAGTCCCCCTTGCCTTGTGAAGATTCTAATATGTAACGTTACATGTTAAATTGCTGAGTTGAGTGATTCCCGTATTTAATTACTCAGTTGGGATTTGAATGCGAATATCCTTATCAGCCACACCCGCCATCGCCATGGGTTGTAGTTGTTAAGTCTTTTTGAAGCACAATGTACCAAACTATCATCTGTCAAGACGGAAAGTTGCCAATGAATGGGATTTGAGTATTAAGGTTTGTGATGTTGCTATACTTAATCAAGCCCAGTGACATCTGTGGCATTGGTATATTATGAATATGGGATCTTGTGGGCCCCCGAGTGTGTGTGTGTGTGTGTGTGTGTGTGTGTGTGTGTGTGAGCATGTATGTGTGTGCGTGCGTGTGTGTGTGTGTGTGTGTGTGAGCATGTATGTGTGTGCGTGCGTGTGTGTGTGTGTGTGTCAGTTTTGTGTTACTTGGTAGAGTGTTGAGTTGGCAGTATCGACCACTTCATTATTTGAGCTTCATGAGAGGCATGGATCGGTGATCAAGGCATGCCATGCCCTGCTTTACATTGCTGTCTCATGTTGTTCCATCCATATGTTTGCAGTTTTACAACACTTTCTCTAAAATACTCTGGTACTCACCCTTGTCTCTGATTCTCTTCTCCTTGTGTATTTTGCTCTCTCTTTATTTCGATGACCCTGTCGATTCCCAAGAATGTGTTTGCCCAGTTAGGTTCTAAACAGGTGTCCTCAATGTGTGTCTTATTCAGCGTGAGCGTCATTCCCCCGCCCCGTCGTTTCACGGGAATGTGTATGAAATGTTTACTGTGACACACCAACACACCTGTACAACCTACACTAGGCCGTTTGCTGTCGTCACCTTAAGTCTCCCGCCTCTGAAACTCCAGAATCTTCTGTTATCATCCGCCAGTGTGTTGTGACCTCTGACCCCTTCATCATACATTCAGGTACGTGCGGTCATCGTTGCTTTTCATTTCCCCTGAACCCATTCCGTAGTAACGTCTTTATATACGAGGGGGCTTTAAATGAAAACCTTACATGTTTTTTTCTTGTTGTGTATGTGTGAATATATTCTGAAAAAGTAAAGAACAAATGTACCATTTTTCGATGTAGTCACCTTGCGTTCTATGCAACACCTCGTCCAGCACCGATAAAGCGCTTGGATTCCTGTAGAAAAATGGACTCTGGGGGGTGACTATTCGGTGTGCCTGACCCGGTCGTGAACAGTCTGTGACAAAACTCACACCGTTTTGAAACTTCCTACTCCACTCATAAACTTGCTGGGCTGAAAGGCATGTATCACCATACTGGACCTTCATTCGCCGATGCATTTCTGTGTGTTTCACCCCTTCACTGATCAAAAAACGCTGCTTCTCGTTGTGCATGTTAAAAGTGGGCCGGCCATCTTTAAACTGTCCATATGACGCCACAGTGTTCGTCTGCACCGCGATGTCACGTGCTTAACACGCTTGACATAATAAAACAAGAATATTGACAGGTTACAAGACAATGGCATGGTTATTGTAATATCTGTCACAATTTTAAGGTTTTCATTTACAGCCTTCTCGTAGATGTCTAACTTATTCAGGAAAAACAAGTTAAAAGAGTAAACTAATGTTATTGAATTGAGGATATATAGAAACACGGAATAATTCACCTGTCTAGGTAGCAGTGTAGACAAAGATGGGGAACATATAGAGACATCAAAATAAGAATACAAAGGCCGGAGCAGCTTTCATAGCAATAAGAAATGTGTGGGAGTCAACAGAAATTAAACTGAGCACAACACTTAGAATATACAACTCTAACGTTAAATCAGAATTACTGTATGTATTAGAAACAAGGAAAGCCTCTAAAAAATTACAAATAAACGATACACATGTTTTGACTGCGCAAAATAGAAGGTTAAAAAAAAGACGTTACGACAGAATTACCAGCGTGGGGCTTATGGAGAGAACTAGACAACAAACACCAGTGAAACAAGAGATGAAGAAAAGCCGCTGACGCTGAATAAAACATCATTTATTGAGAACACCTGAGAATAGTTTAACTAGAACGGCATTTGTCTGGAATCTGCAGGGCAAAAGAAACGGGGGAAGGCCTAACAATGCACGGAGAAGAGAAGTAGAGACAAATGGATAATATGGGGAGGACAGAGTTGCATGGGATAGCTAAGAATAGGCCGGCTCGGAGTGTGCTGGTTGAGGGCTAGGCCCCACTGTGGGATGAAGGCCGAAAGAAGAAGAGGAAACATGGGACGAATATCTCGCGAATGCAGGTTGATAAATATAGTATAGTGGTTACCAAACTAGGAATGAATATAGAAATACTGAAGGTGATAAAAGTTTAACCTGTAACAGGTTTTGAGTACGTTAAGAAGTACATTACCCTCGTGAAAAGCACCATGGAGGGGAAGTGGAAGACAAGCATGCTAGAAAAATACGTGATATAAATTGAAAGATAACAGCAATAGACGTACGGGACAGCGGGTGTTAAACTGTGTCATCTTGACGAGAGGCAGGAACTACTGGAGATGGATGCAGGTGACTTTCGTTGTGAAGAGGGCCACTCATCTGAACTGAACATATTCATCATCAGAATGTGCTGTGCCAGCTGGTGTTGGCGACCCGTTTCTCCATATCTTATGATCTCCAACAGTATATATATATACTGATTTATACTGATTTATGTATTGATATATATATATATATCAATTCGTGTGCTGACACACTTTCGTGCCATTGCACAAGGCTGTCAAGAATCTCCTCAGGCTGGCCTCTGTTATCTCTATTTCTACATATCATTTCAATTGTCACATCATGTTTCAGTTTTTCTATTTTCTTAAATGTCACAATAAATGACAACTGCCTCTTTCTGTTTGTAATACGCTGTCTTTGGGTCTTTTGGCCGTCCAAGGAATTTTCAGTATTCTTCTGGAAAAGCACGTCTCTGAGGTCTCCGAGGGATATTTTTACTTGCTTGTTAATTCTGTAAGTAACTCAGCATGGGATAACCGATTGCCTCAAAGTACCGGTTAGTTTCTTGCCATGTCACGCCATTGCCTGCTACACCTCGCCAGTCTCTGCTACATTACGTCAGCCTCTGCTACATTACGTCAGCCTCTGCTACATTACGTCAGCCTCTGCTACATTACGTCAGCCTCTGCTACATTACGTCAGCCTCTGCTACATTACGCCATTGACCGCAACACCATTGTTTGCAACACCATCCCATTACCTGCTATACCACGTCATTGCCCGCTACATCACGTCATTGTCCGCTGCGTCACGCCATTGTTTGATACATCACGTCATTGTCCGCTGCATCGCGCCATTGTTTGATACATCACGTCATTGTCTGCTACATTGCGTCAGTCTACTACATCACGCCATTGTTTGATACATCACGTCATTGTCCGCTGCATCGCGCCATTGTTTGATACAACACGTCATTGTCCGCTGCATCGCGCCATTGTTTGATACATCACGTCATTGTCCGCTGCATCGCGCCATTGTTTGATACATCACGTCATTGTCCGCTGCATCGCGCCATTGTTTGATACATCACGTCATTGTCCGCTGCATCGCGCCATTGTTTGATACATTGCGTCAGTCTACTACATCACGCCATTGTTCGCTACACTTCGGCCATTGATCGCTACATCCCGCCATTGTCCGCTACCTCACGCCATTGTCCGCTACACCACGTCATTGTCCGCTACCTCACGTCATTGTCCGCTACAACACGTCATTGTCCGCTACAACACGTCATTGTCCGCTACAACACGTCATTGTCCGCTACAACACGTCATTGTCCGCTACCTCACGTCATTGTCCGCTACAACACGTCATTGTCCGCTACACTACGTCATTGTCCGCTACACTACGTCATTGTCCGCTACACTACGTCATTGTCCGCTACTTCACGTCATTGTCCGCTACACTACGTCATTGTCCGCTACAACACGTCATTGTCCGCTACAACACGTCATTGTCCGCTACACTACGTCATTGTCCGCTACAACACGTCATTGTCCGCTACACTACGTCATTGTCCGCTACAACACGTCATTGTCCGCTACAACACGTCATTGTCCGCTACAACACGTCATTGTCCGCTACATCGCGCCACTGTTGTATATTTTACCCCATTAACTGCTACCATCACTTCAGTGCCCGAAGAAGCTTTGAACATTTTCATCTGTGCCTGCGGTCAGTAAAAGAACGAACAAACGAAACTTGATTTTCAAAGGGTTAGGAATTGGGCACGCAGGCCTGTCAGTCATTCTGCCCTTCTTATTTCTTTGCTTTCATACATTATTTCATTCACTCATCACTTATGAAGCTAATCTTAGACAATTACATAAATAAACACATGTAGAATTATTTGGCGTTCACAGAAGTGAGAAGAAAGAAGTAGAGACTAGAGGACGCACTAGACAACATACAATTTGAAAGCTATAGTTACCGACCGAGATTCGAACCTGTCACCTCCAAATGGCGACAGCGCCTCGCTGCAGGAACTAGTGTACTTCGACGCATGTCTAGTTGGTCGTACGCCGAAGTACACTTGTTCCTGCAGTTTTCACATTTTATTTTGTCTAGTGCGTCCTCTAGTCTCTACTTCTTTCTTCTCACTTCTATGAGCGCCAAATAATTCTACATGTGTTTATTTATGTAACTGTTTCAACTGGTTCCCAAGTTAATCTTAGACAACAACGACAAAGATACCGAAGTAGGATACTGGCAAGTGTGTAGTCTTAGAAACACTTTGTTTATGAGTTCGAATCTCTAAAACAGCAGTAGTGTATTTGTATTCCATTCAGTTGGGCCGTGGAGTCAACCTAGCACCGTAAAACGCTTTTCAGGTGATGCTTCTAGAAGAAGTGTATCTGATCCTGCTATCTAGTATATGTGAGCCGGCGATGTGGCTTAGGGGCAGTCAGTGTGTTTCACAATTCACCGACAAATCGAGTCGAGTTTTCGAAATTTGCTGAAGACGATTTGAAAGTAGACTGCCTTGCGTTGACGTCGGTGGTGCGAGCATCGGTCGTTCATAAATCAATGGCAAACTGCTGAACATATCAATTGCCTAGTAAATATTGTAAAGGACTTGCAGCTAACTGGTATATACGAGGGTAAGTTAATAAGTCATAAATGGCTGTAGAAAAATAACTAAATATGATAACAACTTGAAACCAGTTTATTTTTATACATGCATTGTCATTTTATTTTTCAACATAATTTCCACCAACATTGATGCACTTCAAAGTTTTAAGACGCATCTTTGGACATTAGGGATACACAAAGTGGAGAATGGAAAAGAAGAAGTAACAAAGACATTTATGATCTGTTTAAGTCCCCGCTAATCACTGGTATCATGAAGGCTAATAGACTACAATGGCTGGGGCATATAGAAAGAATGGAAGATAATAGGGAAACAAAACTCGCTTACACTCAGGAAATAAATGACCGTAGACCCCGAAGTAGACCAAGAAGGCGGTGGAGAGATAATACATGTACAGACCTACAAGCACTTGGAATCAACGACTGGCAAGAGAAGGTCCACCAGAGAGACGAATGGAGACGGATTGTATCTGCAGCAAAGAACCTCAATGGCTCGGAACGCTGAAGAAGAAGAAGAAGAAGAAGAAGAAGAAGAAGAAGAAGAAGAAGAAGAAGAAGAAGAAGAAGAAGAATATTGATGCACTTATCCCATCGTTTTATCAGTCCTCCAAAACTGGCTGCATAGAACTGCGTGCTCTGTTTTCTAAACCACGCTTTCACTTCAATTCAACGTCGGCGTCATTCGCGAAATGTCTCCCGCCAATGTGGGTTTTCAATGGACTTAGCCCCTAGCGATTTCCACCTTTTTGGTCCACTGAAAGCCCACCTTGGCGGGAGACATTTCGTGAATGATGCCGAAGTTGAATGTGAAGTGAAAACGTGGTTTAAGAAACAAAGCACGCAGTTCTATGCAGCCGGTATGGGGGACTGATAAAACGATGGGATAAGTGCCACAGTTGGTGGAAATTATGTTGAGAAATAAAGGGACAATGTGTGTATAAAAATAAACTGGTTTCAAGTTGTTATCATATTTAGTTAGTTTTCTACAGCCATTTGTGACTTATTAACTTACCCTTGTATGAAGACTTAATACTTTACTCCCTTGAGACAATATGTGGTTTCAATTTATAAATGAAAAGATTGATCAGAAAATGGTTATTAGCGTAGAGTGAGTTCAAAAAGCGGAGACGACAGAGGCGAACGGCCAGGGAAGAAGCTGGCTTCCCACGGATAAAGGTACTAGGAGGATATGTGTGAGGGCATAAAGCTCCGGGCGCACGATGTTCTCCTCCCCCAGGGAGGGATATCTTGGGAGCAGACAAGGTTCGTAGCTGTGGCACAAGCATGAAGACAACACAACAGCTCGATACATGATTTATTGGGGGGGGGGTGTGTAAGGATGAGTATGGTGTGTGTGTGTGTGTGTGTGTGTGTGTGTGTGTAAGGATGAGTGTGGTGGGTGTGTGACTGTGTGGATGTACGACTGTGTGAGTATTTGTGTATTTGCATATGTGAAAATGTATGCATGTGTCGAGTATGTGTGTATGGGAAGGAATGTATTTTTTGTGCCTTGCTGTATTATGAATGAGGATATAAGGGAGACCGCGCGCGCGCACGAGAGAGAGAGAGAGAGAGAGAGAGAGAGAGAGAGAGAGAGAGAGAGAGAGAGAGAGAGAGAGAGCATATGTATGTTTGTATAAGTAAATTTGTGTAGTGAGCTTGTGATTGTGAGTGAGTATATGTGCATTCGATGGGGTGTCTATGTGTGTGTTATTGGGTGGGTGCTTAGCTGTGAGAGTGTGTGTAAATGATGTTAGTATGTATACAGGTATGTATATATGTGTTTATGTGTGTGCGTGTGTCTGCCTGCCTGCCTGTCTGTCTCATAACATGGTAATATACATTGTTTATGTTTACAACATTCATTTGACAATGTTTTTATTTTCCTTAACGTAACTTAACATGCACAGTAGATATTTGATGAACCAAGATTGGCCTGCATTCCCAATTTGTGATTCTTTAAAAATAAAGTTCGTTCGTTTGAACATACAGCAGGTAGAATACACCCGGAGTCGTGACCTGGGTGGGCCCGCCCTCCCCCAGAGTTTGTCAGGAAGATAAAGGGCGGAAACATTCCGGGAAGGGGGACAGCTTCTGACGATCAGAAACCTCTTGTGCTTGCTCGGCGGCGGAGTGTCTATCACAGGTACAGCGCGATCCTGAAACTCTCCCACGGTCATGTGTTCTATGTTAGGGTGTTTTACATGGTGGGTTCATCCTCTTCTGACCCACATATGTCTAATATAGGTGTGTTTCCCAAACTGTACGGCACACTACTTCCCGAACGTTAAATTGTCTAAATACGGTGATTCCCAAAATGTAAAGTTGTGCCCCACATACTACTTCCTGCTTTATTGTGTATGCTTGCTTGTGTTCGCTGGCTGTGATCTCCAGCGCGAAGTCCTGTATGTCGGATGAAGACATCCTGTTGTCCAACATCAGTGTGATGTCATACAGGACCTGAGGTTTGCGTGAGTATCCGTTGTCCCATGTCTGGCTTATTGGTATGCAGACTGGTGGTTCCTTGCCATGCAGGCAGACACTCTCCGACTTCGGAGGAAGTGTGTATAAATACAGTTATTCACAAATTGTAAAGTACTGTGTGAAGAATTATTTCACAAATTTTAAAGTTGTCTAATACAGTAATTCTTAAACTGTAAGGTTGTGAATAATAAAGTTCATATCCGAATATTAAAGTTGTGTCTAAACACAGGGCATCACAGACATTGAAGTCTCTCTTCCCCCCCCCCCCCTTCCCCAGCGATTCCCAAACTACGAAGTTGTGTCGTTAACAGTTCTTCCCGAACTGTAACTTATATCTACATCAGAAAATTAAAACTGTAATGGTTAAAATCCTTCACGTTATCAATATGCAAAGTAATTCGTTCAAAGACAGCGTCCATTCTTTCGGGTGAAGATATTATCAGCAGGAGATGCGTGTGGTCGTGGCGTGGCGAGAGATTTAACGTTCTCGTACCATAAACTGTCTCTGGTGACCTCTGTTGACCTCTTTCTCTGGTGGAAGGGGTTC
The DNA here is from genome assembly GCA_963921405.1 of Cepaea hortensis. NCBI lineage: Eukaryota > Metazoa > Mollusca > Gastropoda > Stylommatophora > Helicidae > Cepaea > Cepaea hortensis. The sequence continues at coordinate 41,806,496 of OY992888.1, forward strand.
AATTCAAACACCGGTCAGTTGGACTTAAATGTTTACTTCTCGTCCTTGACTTGGGGACGTTATTTACAAGTACCTCAGAAGTCGGAGGGACACTGGTAACAAGGGAAAGCTAACTTGCACGCAAAAATCAGTCTTGGTGGTTATATACTGACAATACTACCGTATGGATGTGAGTCATGGACACTGAATGCTACGATTAGACAGAAGGCTAGCGGCCTCGATGATGTGCCACCTCAGAGGTATTACGAATCCCATGTAAAGCAAGAGATGGATTTACAGAGACAGATTATAATTAATATCCAGAAGGACATAACAATCATCATTGTTTGGTCATCTTGTGAGAGGAGAGAGTATGGGAAACCAATGTGACAACAAGAAGCAGTGAGAGGAGGGGGTCTGAGGAACACTGTGACAACAAGGAACAATGAGAAGAGAGGGTCTAGGGAACACTGTGACAGAAGGAACAATGAGAGGAGAGGGTCTGGGGAACACTGTGACAACAAGGAACAATGAGAGAAGAGGGTCTGGGGAACACTGTGACAACAAGGAACAATGAGAGGAGAGGGTCTGGGGAACACTATGACAACAAGGAACAATGAGAGGAGAGGGTCTGGGGAACACTGTGACAGAAGGAACAATGAGAGGAGAGGGTCTGGGGAACACTATGACAACAAGGAACAATGAGAGGAGAGGGTCTGGGGAACACTGTGACAACAAGGAACAATGAGAAGAGAGGGTCTGGGGAACCACATGACAACAAGGAACAGTGAGAGGAGAGATTCTTAGGAACACTGTCAACACGGAACAGTGAGGAGAGAGGGTCTGGGGAACCCCATGACAAGGGACAGTGAGGGGAAAGAGTCTGGGGAACACTGTCAACAAGGAACAGTGAGGAGAGAGGGTCTGAGGAACACTATGACAACAAGGAACAATGAGAGGAGAGGGTCTGGGGAACCCCGTGACAACAAGGAACAATGAGAGGAGAGGATCTGGGGAACCCCGTGACAACAAGGGACAGTGAGGGGAGAGAGTCTGGGGAACACTGTCAACTAGGAACAGTGAGGAGAGAGGGTCTCGTGAACACTGTGACAACAAGGAACAATGAGAGGAGATGGTCTGGAGAACACTGACAATGGAGAAAAGTGTGTGAAAAGGTCTGTGGAACACTGTGACAGCGGAGAACATTGGGTGGAAAGGTCTGTGGAACACTGTGACAACGGAGAACATTGGGTGGAAAGGTCTGTGGAACACTGTGACAGCGGAGAACATTGGGTGGAAAGGTCTGTGGAACACTGTGACAACGGAGAACAGTAGGCGGGGAAGGTCTGTGGAACACTGTGATACCGGAGAACAGTAGGTGGGGAAGGTCTGTGGAACACTGTGATAACGGAGAACAGTGGGTGGAAAGGTCTGTGGAACACTGTGATAACGGAGAACATTGGGTGGAAAGGTCTGTGGAACACTGTGATAACGGAGAACATTGGGTGGAAAGGTCTGTGGAACACTGTGATAACGGAGAACAGTGGGTGGAAAGGTCTGTGGAACACTGTGATAACGGAGAACATTGGGTGGAAAGGTCTGTGGAACACTGTGATAACGGAGAACAGTGGGTGGAAAGGTCTGTGGAACACTGTGATAACGGAGAACAGTGGGTGGAAAGGTCTGTGGAACACTGTGATAACGGAGAACAGTGGGTGGAAAGGTCTGTGGAACACTGTGATAACGGAGAACAGTGGGTGGAAAGGTCTGTGGAACACTGTGACAACGGAGAACAGTAGGCGGGGAAGGTCTGTGGAACACTGTGATAACGGAGAACAGTAGGTGGGGAAGGTCTGTGGAACACTGTGATAACGGAGAACAGTGGGTGGAAAGGTCTGTGGAACACTGTGATAACGGAGAACATTGGGTGGAAAGGTCTGTGGAACACTGTGACAACGGAGAACAGTAGGTGGGGAAGGTCTGTGGAACACTGTGATAACGGAGAACAGTGGGTGGAAAGGTCTGTGGAACACTGACAACGGATAACAGTAGGTGGTGAAGGTCTGTAGAACACTGACAATGGAGAGAAATGCGACGAGCGGGTCCGGAGAACGCTTTGAAAACGATAAACTTAGATGAGATGGTCTGGAGTCTGGAAATCGTTGTGACATCGTGGAACAGTAAGAAGAGAGGATCTGGAGAACCTGTGACAAAAAGGTACATCGAGATGAGAGCGTCTGGAGAACCCTGCGACAACGAAGAACAATGAGATGAGATGATCTGGAGGAAGCTGTGACAATGAGGTACATTGAGGGTTTAGAAGACAGAAGACGACAAAGGATAAACATTGAGGGTTTAGAAGACAGAAGACGACAAAGGATAAACATTGAGGGTTTAGAAGACAGAAGACGACAAAGGATAAACATTGAGGGTTTAGAAGACAGAAGACGACAAAGGATAAACATTGAGGGTTTAGAAGACAGAAGACGACAAAGGATAAACATTGAGGGTTTAGAAGACAGAAGACGACAAAGGATAAACATTGAGGGTTTAGAAGACAGAAGACGACAAAGGATAAACATTGAGGGTTTAGAAGACAGAAGACGACAAAGGATAAACATTGAGGGTTTAGAAGACAGAAGACGACAAAGGATAAACATTGAGGGTTTAGAAGACAGAAGACGACAAAGGATAAACATTGAGGGTTTAGAAGACAGAAGACGACAAAGGATAAACATTGAGGGTTTAGAAGACAGAAGACGACAAAGGATAAAATATACCGGATAGCTTGGTAAAATGGCACGTTTTATCATCGATGATTAACACATGAATGTGAAGGGGCATGATCCGTTACACCGGACGGCACGTCATGATGATATTAACGTTTAATGAATGCGGCCTTATGAATCACGTCCGCATGAATCACGTCCGCATGAATCACGTCCGCATGAATCACGTCCGCAAGACCTTAGCCACTGAGACCGCCAATATCACTTTAGAACGGATTGTTAAGAATATTTAAAAAAAAAAAAATAAATAACCTTGTGTGACGCCAGCAGATTTTCATTGGGTAGTTGCGGCTCATTAGATGGCAGAGCGAACGCAGCCTGAGAACCGCTGTGATAATTTGACAAACTGCAGGTGGAGCTGCGCAGACGTGAAGGTACGGCCAGGGAGTCGCGAGGTCACGTGGAGTTGCCAGCCGAAGGGAGGTCTGCTACTTTGGCGATGTTCTCTCTCAGATTTGTTTAGCCAGTCTCTGTCACCGGATTTCTGGCTGTAGTGTGTGTATGTTTTGGAGAGGGAGTGTTGAAAGAGGAGGGATTGGCGAGGGAGGGGAGTGTAAGAGAAACCGTTTGTAATTTGGCTTCCGGAATGATAGATTCGGGACTTATTAAAAACTTAGCTGCATATCCTTTACGGACGTAGCAGTCAATCCCAGCATTTTGTTTGGCTGTTAGTGATTCCTGGGCAAGTTTACGTTCAATAGTTTGCCACTGACTTCTGAACGACCGGTACCCATACCATTTCATAAAAAAACCAACACAGCTGTGTTTCGAACGCGGGTATGCGGGATTACGAACTGCGTCTGTAACTTTTTCGCCACGGAGCAGGCTTTGTAAGAATTGACGGGATAGATTGATGCATGGATAGATGGATGGAGGGGGAGAGAAAGAAAGAATTGTAAGCTGGCAGGAATGGTTTTTTATTTTAATTTTAATGTTGCATGTCATTTGCAGGACGATGCTCTCTTTCCAGGTTGGTTTTCTGGGAAATGTTATGTTCAGTAGCTTGCCATTGCTTTCTGAACGAGAAGTCAACGTTTAGGTCCCATTGACCGGTGTTTGGAATGAACCCACTACCCTCCGTCAGCGTACTGGAAGTTTAAGCGTGAGCGGGTTAAACCTCGTGGCCGTCCTGGCCTCCAGGAATAGATTGGCATATAAATAGACATACGCAAACGGACAGACATAGGTAACAGGGCAGGCTGGTGGATACACTGACAAACATATAACTAGCCATGCAGGCGAGTGCATGGGAAACCATGTTGAGATACAGACATGGCGATACAGTGAGGCAGGTAAATAGAGATACAGTGAGGCGGGTAAATAGAGATACAGTGAGGCGGGTAAATAGAGATACAGTGAGGCGGGTAAATAGAGATACAGTGAGGCGGGTAAATAGAGATACAGTGAGGCGGGCAAATAGAGATACAGTGAGGAGGGTAAATAGAGATACAGTGAGGCGGGTAAATAGAGATACAGTGAGGCGGGTAAATAGAGATACAGTGAGACGGGTAAATAGAGATACAGTGAGGCGGGTAAATAGAGATACAGTGAGGCGGGTAAATAGAGATACAGTGAGCCGGGTAAATAGAGATACAGTGAGGCGGGTAAATAGAGATACAGTGAGGCGGGTAAATAGAGATACAGTGAGGCGGGTAAATAGAGATACAGTGAGGCGGGTAAATAGAGATACAGTGAGGCGGGTAAATAGAGATACAGTGAGGCGGGTAAATAGAGATACAGTGAGGCGGGTAAATAGAGATACAGTGAGGCGGGTAAATAGAGATACAGTGAGGCGGGTAAATAGAGATACAGTGAGGCGGGTAAATAGAGATACAGTGAGGCGGGTAAATAGAGATACAGCGAGGCGGGTAAATAGAGATACAGTGAGACGGGTAAATAGAGATACAGTGAGACGGGTAAATAGAGATACAGTGAGGCGGGTAAATAGAGATACAGTGAGGCGGGTAAATAGAGATACAGTGAGGCGGGCAAATAGAGATACAGTGAGGCGGGTAAATAGAGATACAGTGAGACGGGTAAATAAAGATACAGTGAGGCGGGTAAATAGAGATACAGTGAGGCGGGTAAATAGAGATACAGTGAGGCAGGTAAATAGAGATACAGTGAGGAGGGTAAATAGAGATACAGTGAGGCGGGTAAATAGAGATACGGTGAGGCGGGTAAATAGAGATACAGTGAGGCAGGTAAATAGAGATACAGTGAGGAGGGTAAATAGAGATACAGTGAGGCGGGTAAATAGAGATACAGTGAGACGGGTAAATAGAGATACAGCGAGACGGGTAAATAGAGATACAGTGAGGCGGGTAAATAGAGATACAGTGACGCGGGTAAATAGAGATACAGTGAGGTGGGTAAATAGAGATACAATGAGGTGGGTAAATAGAGATACAATGAGACGGGTAAATAGAGATACAGTGAGGCGGGTAAATAGAGATACAGTGAGGCGGGCAAATAGAGATACAGTGAGGCGGGTAAATAGAGATACAGCGAGACGGGTAAATAAAGATACAGTGAGGCGGGTAAATAGAGATACAGTGAGGCGGGTAAATAGAGATACAGTGAGGTGGGTAAATAGAGATACAGCGAGGCGGGTAAATAGAGATACAGTGAGGCGGGTAAATAGAGATACAGTGAGGCGGGTAAATAGAGATACAGTGAGGAGGATAAATAGAGATACAGTGAGGCGGGTAAATAGAGATACAGTGAGACGGGTAAATAGAGATACAGCGAGACGGGTAAATAGAGATACAGTGAGGCGGGTAAATAGAGATACAGTGAGGCGGGTAAATAGAGATACAGTGAGGCGGGTAAATAGAGATATAGTGAGGAGGGTAAATAGAGATACAGTGAGACGGGTAAATAGAGATACAGTGAGACGGGTAAATAGAGATACATTGACCATAGCATATTCATGGTGTGTATGCCGATAAGCGTGGTGAAATTATAAAAAATGGGGGGGGGGTGTTACCATTTCGCCATTTTACACGATTACCGGTCTTAGACCAGGTCTGTGTCTGTCAGATTGTGCCTTGTTCTTGTCTAGATTGATCCATGTTCTTGTCTAGATTGATCCATGTTCTTGTCTAGATTGTGCCTTGTTCTTGTCTAGATTGATCCATGTTCTTGTCTAGATTGTGCCATGTTCTTGTCTAGATTGTGCCATGTTCTTGTCTAGATTGTATCATGTTCCTGTCTACTAGATTGTGTCATTTTCCTGTCTAGATTGTATCATGTTCCTGTCTAGATTGTATCATGTTTCTGTCTAGATTGTGTCATGTTCCTGTCTAGAATGTGTCATGTTCCTGTCTAGATTGGGTCATGTTCCTGTCTAGATTGTGTCATGTTCCTGTCTAGATTGTGTCATGTTGCTGTCTTGATTGTGTCATGTTGCTGTCTAGATTGTGTCATGTTGCTGTCTAGATTGTGTCATGTTCCTGTTAGATTCTGCCGTGTTCTTGTCTAGATTGTGCCATGCTCTTGTCTAGAGTGATCCATGTTCTTGTCTAGATTGATCCATGTTCTTGTCTAGATTGTGCCATGTTCCTGTCTAGATTATGTCATGTTCTTGTTTAGATTGCGCCATGTTCCTGTCTAGATTATGTCATGTTCTTGTCTAGATTGCGCCATGTTCCTGTCTAGATTGCGCCATGTTCTTGTCTAGATAATGCCGTGTAGCTAAGCCATCTAGACATTTACGGGGTGTTCCAAGCCGGTTCTTCAATTTCACATCAATAGAGAGGAATATGAGGAAGTCACCAGGTCAAGATTCAGAATAGCACGTATGGATTGGCTGAGGTTAGCCCTAGGTCGGCCATATTTCCTCTACGGGTTGGATGTATTTGATTGCCAACAAACGCCAACCCACTACCAGATGGAATAAATACAAGGTTTCAGAATAGGTCACATTCGGTCATGCTGCATTGTGTCCTTGGGCTCATCTATTGTACTAACACTGACATTATTACCACGCTGTCCGTATAGTTACCACATCTGGGACGTAGAGGTGTTTCCAAGGCACCAGGGCCAGGTTCTATACTGGCCAAGACCTACTAACGCATCCTAGTCGTGCGTCCTGAGCAACAGGTCCCTTCGGGGTCCTGGTTAACGCAGTAGGATCGCTGATTCTTCCGAATTCGGAGAGTATCTGCCTGCACGGCGAGGAACTACCAGTCTGCACACCAATAAGCCAGACACGAGACAACGGATACTCACGCAAACCTCAGTCCGGTATGACATCACACTGATGTTGGACAACAGGATGTCTTCATCCAACATACAGGACTTCACGCTGGAGTTCACAGCCAGCGAACTCAAGCAAGCAAGCAAGCAAGCAATTACCACACCTGACATTAGTCCAAAATACGGCCTTGTATCACTCTGTATCGTTCCTCCAATCCTTAGTCCGTCTTCGAATTGGAGCGTGTTTGGAGTATAGTTCTAGCCGCACATTCTTATAGGCCACTCGACACACATTGTTTGATGGGGTCAATGTGACGCTGGTCGCCGTTACACCCTAGAACATGTCCTGGTGCTTATTTGGACCTGGAAGGCCAGGTCAGTTTACATTTTTTTGGTTTAAAAAACCACGCCTCCATGAAGATGACCACTGGGCGATGACCACTGCTCATCATTGCGCTGCAGTCACTGGATTATCCTAAGTTTTTTTTTTTTCCCCCGCATATCCTTTACAGGACATCGCTGTAAACATCAGCATCTTTCAGCTGATTGTTGATTTCTTGGCAAGATTACGCTCAGTAGCTTGCCATTGATTTCTGAGCGACCGGCTCTCATACCCCGTAAGTTACCGACTCGAAGAGAACCGCTACCAATTCTTGCGCACGTCGCGTTACTCACGAGAGTATACGGGATTACGGAGAAAGTCGTGTAAACCCTGGACCAGGGAGACCGACCTATCCTAAGACCAGTATACTAATTTATTATCCTAAAACTGGTACACTAATTTATTGTCCTAAAACTGTTACACTAATTTATTATCATAATTTTTTTTAAATGTTGCATATCTCTTAAAGGACGCTGCAGTCAACATCAGCATTTTTCAGCTGCTGTTGATGTACTAGGCAAGATTACGTTCAGTAGTTTGCCATTGCTTTCTGAGCGGTCGGCTCACATACCCCGTAAGTTACAGACGCGATTCGAACCACTGCTGATTCTCACCGTCGTCACGCTACTTATGAGAGTATACGAGATTACGGAGAAAAGTCGCTAACCTCTAGGCCAGGACGCAAACTACTGAGCGTAATCTTGCCACGACATCAACAGCAGTTGAAAAATGCTGGTGTTGACTGCAGTGTCCTGTAAACGATTGCAAAAAAAAAAATAAAATACTAGTACACTAATTTATTATCCTAATACTAGTACACTAATTTATTATCCTAAGACCAGTCCACTCATGTATTATCCTAAGACCAGTACACTCATTTAATATCTTAAGACCAGTACACTCATTTATTATCCTACAACCAGTACACTCAGTTATTGTCCTACGACCAGTACACTCATTTATTATTCTAAGACGGAAAATCGGAGAGAGAGAAAAGGGGGGGGGGAGAAATAAATAAGAGAGGGGAGAGAGAGAGAGAGAGAGAGAGAGAGAGAGAGAGAGAGAGAGAGAGAGAGAGAGAGAGAGAGATTGTGTCAATGCATCCCGTGGAATCAACGGAGCGGAGTTCAAAACAAACGCGGTGATCGATGATTTTAATCACATTTGGATAATGAAAGACACGAACAAGCACATCAGAACAGAAGAAAACGTTCAGCCAGAGAGTGAAAGAGCGGCAAAGAATTGCGGGCGCGCGCGCGCGCGTGTGTGTGTGTGAGTGTGTGTGTGTGTGTGTGTGTGTGTGTGTGTGTGTAAAAAAAATGTATGAAGTGTGTGTGTGAGTGTGTGTTTTGTGTGTAGAATAAAACCAACCCCCTGAAGTCAACGAAGCGGAGGGCAAAAACAAATACTGCTATCGATCTCTGCAGTCCCTGTGGAAGCAAGAGATTACATGGGCGGGAAAATGCAAATAACTGCATCCAGAGTCCTCTTTGCAATGTAGCAAAGGACTCTGCCGATGAGAAATGTGTTCATTGTTATTACCCTCCGTCGGGACATTTAGTCCGGAGAGCCTAATGGTCGGGCCGAGGTCACGTGTTAGCTGTGAGCTTTAGCGTCCTGTAACGGCCAGATTTAATTCCAGGTCACCGTGGCCCTGGTGTCGACTCAACCTCATTCCCTTGTCCGAGATTTATACTGTTGTCCGAGCTTTATACTATTGCCCGAGCTTTATACATTTGTCCGAGCTGCATACTATTATTCGAGCTGTATACTATTATCCGAGCTGTATACTATTGTCCGAGATTTCTACTATTGGCCGAGCTTTATGCTTTTGGTTAAGTCTGAGATAGCGTTGGTGTAACGGTTAGGACGTTTCGCTTATAGTAAACATTGACGTGGTTGAATTCAGTGTCGACTCTCGCCGTTCGCTACGGGAGGAGAAAACTAGCACCTGTTCCTGCGTGCAATTAGATCTACAAAAATGTGTAGGTCCTAACACTTCAAATACCTACAGGTTCCTGATACGTACGCTCTTAAGCTTGACCAAAGCTCATACAGTTGGCCAAAGCTTCTTTTACTTTTTTTTATTTGCGCTCGCTCGCTTTGAACTCAAGCGTAGTCCATACACACTATTTATAATAGTGATGGACTGAATTTTGCGTGTGGGTTAGCTTCCCCTATTAATACTGTCCCTCGCCATCAGGCGCACCCACTCCGACTTCAGGGGTGGCCAAAGCTTATACAATTAACCAAACCCTCGTGGAGCTGGTCAAAGCCTCATACGCTTGGTCAAAGCCTCATGGAGTTGGCCAAAGCCTCAAAGAGTTGGCCAAATCTCAAATAATTGGCCAAATCATATAGATGATATACAGCTGGCGAACTTTCATACAGATGGCTAACTCTCACATAGCTGGTCACGCATCATATGATTGTCGAGTCTCCTACAATGGTCAAAACTCCTTCAATCGGTCAAGCCTTGTAGAGCTCATGATGGTCAGACTTCATACAGTTGGTCAGAGCTCATAGAGCTGATCAGACCTCATTGAGTTGGTCAAGGCTCAGAATTGGGCAAGCCTCATTGAGTTGGTCAAGGCTCAGAATTGGGCAAGCCTCATAGAGTTGGTCAAGGCTCAGAATTGGGCAAGCCTCATAAAGTTGGTCAAGGCTCAGAATTGGGCAAGCCTCATAGAGTTGGTCAAGGCTCAGAATTGGACAAGCCTCATAGAGTTGGTCAAGGCTCAGTATTGGGCAAGCCTCATAGAGTTGGTCAAGGCTCAGAATTGTGCAAGCCTCATAGAGTTGGTCAAGGCTCAGAATTGGACAAGCCTCATAGAGTTGGTCAAGGCTCAGAATTGGGCAAGCCTCATAAAGTTGGTCAAGGCTCAGAATTGGGCAAGCCTCATAGAGTTGGTCAAGGCTCAGAATTGGACAAGCCTCATAGAGTTGGTCAAGGCTCAGAATTGGGCAAGCCTCATAAAGTTGGTCAAGGCTCAGAATTGGGCAAGCCTCATAGAGTTGGTCAAGGCTCAGAATTGGACAAGCCTCATAGAGTTGGTCAAGGCTCAGAATTGGGCAAGCCTCATAAAGTTGGTCAAGGCTCAGAATTGGGCAAGCCTCATAGAGTTGGTCAAGGCTCAGAATTAGGCAAGCCTCATAAAGTTGCCAAGGCTGGTATAGTTGGCCAAGACTCTTACAGTTTACCAAGTCGCATAGAATTGGTCCAGCCAGGTACGACGGGTCAAACCACACAGAACCGTCTTGGGTTCATACAGTTTACCAAGTCACATAGAATTGGTCCAGCCAGGTACGATGGGTCGGTCAAACCACACAGAACTGTCTTGGGCTCATACAGCCGGCCCTAGAGCGAAGAAGTTACGAATGCATTTCGTAATCCCGCATACCGCGTTCGAAATACAGCTGCGGGCCATTTGGCAGCAGACTGCCTTGCGTTGGTTTCCGTAAAATGGTATGAGTGCCGGTCGTTCAGAAAACAATGGCAAATTACTGAACGTAAACTTGCCTAGGAATCACATACAGCCAAACAATGCTGGAGTTAACTGCTACGTCCTGTAAAAGATATGTTAAAGCGCCACCGTCTGTAATGATGACAATGATGATGTAATCTCCTTCTTTGTTTCACTCTTTACCTCATTCATTTCCATTTGTCTTTCTTTCCATTCTTTGCAGTTTGACCTGTCGTACCAGCCTTGACGGTTTTACCTCATCATTTCCAGTTGTCTTTTTTAAAAACTTTCTCTCATATGTATCCCCCTTTCTTAACCTAGCTGAGTCTCCCCCTCCCCTCTCACACCCTTACCATCCTCCTCTCTCTCCCTACCCCTTCCGACCTCTCTCTAACTCCTTTTTCTCTCCCCCCCTCTCTCTTCATCTCTCCATCTCTCCCACTTCTCTCACCCCCGTCTCTTCATCTCTCCCACTTCTCTCACTCCCTCTCTCTCTCTCCCTGTCCCTCATAACTTATCAACACCCCAACCCGCATCGGCTGTACCCCATCCCTCACCCCCACTCTCAACACCACAGCTATGCATTATCCTCATCTCTGTCTCTCCTCATTACTGCCCACTCTATCTTTCCTCCTAATCCTTGTTGACTTCCCCTGAAAACATACCACACCGCATGAATACTCTCCATAGGCGACTGTGTAAACTTCACGGCCATTCACTGTTCTCCTCAGTTTATTCCACCAGAGCCCATCGACCATTAGAAATGTCGTTATGTGAATGCACGCCAGCTTGTCGATCTTTGTTGATTTCATGTAAAGACATGCCACTCGCCAGCTTATTGACCATTAGCGATCTCATTAATTGACCACTCGACAGCTTATTGACCACTAGAGATCTCATTAAGTGACCACTCGCCAGCTTATCGACCATTTTTTTTTTTCGCATATCCTTTACAGGACATTGCAGTCAACACCAGCATTTTTCAGCTGCTGTTGATGTCTTGACAAGATTATATTCAGTAGTCTGCCATTGCTTTCTGAGCGACCGGCTCACATACCCCGTAAGTAACCAACGCCGCGCGGTCTGCTGCCGAATCTCGCGCAGTTGCGTTCTTAACGTGGATATATGGGATTACGGAGAAAAGTCGCTAAACTCTAGGCCAGGACGCAAACTACTGAGCGTAATCTTGCCACGACATCAACAGCAGTTGAAAAATGCTGGTGTTGACTGCAGTGTCCTGTAAACGATTGCAAAAAAAAAAAAAATAAAATACTAGTACACTAATTTATTATCCTAATACTAGTACACTAATTTATTATCCTAAGACCAGTCCACTCATGTATTATCCTAAGACCAGTACACTCATTTAATATCTTAAGACCAGTACACTCATTTATTATCCTATAACCAGTACACTCAGTTATTGTCTTACGACCAGTACACTCATTTATTATTCTAAGACGGAAAATCGGAGAGAGAGAAAAGGGGGGGGGGGAGAAATAAATAAGAGAGGAGAGAGAGAGAGAGAGAGAGAGAGAGAGAGAGAGAGAGAGAGAGAGAGAGAGAGAGAGAGAGAGAGAGAGAGAGATTGTGTCAATGCATCCCGTGGAATCAACGGAGCGGAGTTCAAAACAAACGCGGTGATCGATGATTTTAATCACATTTGGATAATGAAAGACACGAACAAGCACATCAGAACAGAAGAAAACGTTCAGCCAGAGAGTGAAAGAGCGGCAAAGAATTGCGGGCGCGCGCGCGCGCGTGTGTGTGTGTGTGAGTGTGTGTGTGTGTGTGTGTGTGTGTAAAAAAAATGTATGAAGTGTGTGTGTGAGTGTGTGTTTTGTGTGTAGAATAAAACCAACCCCCTGAAGTCAACGAAGCGGAGGGCAAAAACAAATACTGCTATCGATCTCTGCAGTCCCTGTGGAAGCAAGAGATTACATGGGCGGGAAAATGCAAATAACTGCATCCAGAGTCCTCTTTGCAATGTAGCAAAGGACTCTGCCGATGAGAAATGTGTTCATTGTTATTACCCTCCGTCGGGACATTTAGTCCGGAGAGCCTAATGGTCGGGCCGAGGTCACGTGTTAGCTGTGAGCTTTAGCGTCCTGTAACGGCCAGATTTAATTCCAGGTCACCGTGGCCCTGGTGTCGACTCAACCTCATTCCCTTGTCCGAGATTTATACTGTTGTCCGAGCTTTATACTATTGCCCGAGCTTTATACATTTGTCCGAGCTGCATACTATTATTCGAGCTGTATACTATTATCCGAGCTGTATACTATTGTCCGAGATTTCTACTATTGGCCGAGCTTTATGCTTTTGGTTAAGTCTGAGATAGCGTTGGTGTAACGGTTAGGACGTTTCGCTTATAGTAAACATTGACGTGGTTGAATTCAGTGTCGACTCTCGCCGTTCGCTACGGGAGGAGAAAACTAGCACCTGTTCCTGCGTGCAATTAGATCTACAAAAATGTGTAGGTCCTAACACTTCAAATACCTACAGGTTCCTGATACGTACGCTCTTAAGCTTGACCAAAGCTCATACAGTTGGCCAAAGCTTCTTTTACTTTTTTTTATTTGCGCTCGCTCGCTTTGAACTCAAGCGTAGTCCATACACACTATTTATAATAGTGATGGACTGAATTTTGCGTGTGGGTTAGCTTCCCCTATTAATACTGTCCCTCGCCATCAGGCGCACCCACTCCGACTTCAGGGGTGGCCAAAGCTTATACAATTAACCACACCCTCGTGGAGCTGGTCAAAGCCTCATACGCTTGGTCAAAGCCTCATGGAGTTGGCCAAAGCCTCAAAGAGTTGGCCAAATCTCAAATAATTGGCCAAATCATATAGATGATATACAGCTGGCGAACTTTCATACAGATGGCTAACTCTCACATAGCTGGTCACGCATCATATGATTGTCGAGTCTCCTACAATGGTCAAAACTCCTTCAATCGGTCAAGCCTTGTAGAGCTCATGATGGTCAGACTTCATACAGTTGGTCAGAGCTCATAGAGCTGATCAGACCTCATTGAGTTGGTCAAGGCTCAGAATTGGGCAAGCCTCATTGAGTTGGTCAAGGCTCAGAATTGGGCAAGCCTCATAGAGTTGGTCAAGGCTCAGAATTGGGCAAGCCTCATAAAGTTGGTCAAGGCTCAGAATTGGGCAAGCCTCATAGAGTTGGTCAAGGCTCAGAATTGGACAAGCCTCATAGAGTTGGTCAAGGCTCAGTATTGGGCAAGCCTCATAGAGTTGGTCAAGGCTCAGAATTGTGCAAGCCTCATAGAGTTGGTCAAGGCTCAGAATTGGACAAGCCTCATAGAGTTGGTCAAGGCTCAGAATTGGGCAAGCCTCATAAAGTTGGTCAAGGCTCAGAATTGGGCAAGCCTCATAGAGTTGGTCAAGGCTCAGAATTGGACAAGCCTCATAGAGTTGGTCAAGGCTCAGAATTGGGCAAGCCTCATAAAGTTGGTCAAGGCTCAGAATTGGGCAAGCCTCATAGAGTTGGTCAAGGCTCAGAATTGGACAAGCCTCATAGAGTTGGTCAAGGCTCAGAATTGGGCAAGCCTCATAAAGTTGGTCAAGGCTCAGAATTGGGCAAGCCTCATAGAGTTGGTCAAGGCTCAGAATTAGGCAAGCCTCATAAAGTTGCCAAGGCTGGTATAGTTGGCCAAGACTCTTACAGTTTACCAAGTCGCATAGAATTGGTCCAGCCAGGTACGACGGGTCAAACCACACAGAACCGTCTTGGGTTCATACAGTTTACCAAGTCACATAGAATTGGTCCAGCCAGGTACGATGGGTCGGTCAAACCACACAGAACTGTCTTGGGCTCATACAGCCGGCCCTAGAGCGAAGAAGTTACGAATGCATTTCGTAATCCCGCATACCGCGTTCGAAATACAGCTGCGGGCCATTTGGCAGCAGACTGCCTTGCGTTGGTTTCCGTAAAATGGTATGAGTGCCGGTCGTTCAGAAAACAATGGCAAATTACTGAACGTAAACTTGCCTAGGAATCACATACAGCCAAACAATGCTGGAGTTAACTGCTACGTCCTGTAAAAGATATGTTAAAGCGCCACCGTCTGTAATGATGACAATGATGATGTAATCTCCTTCTTTGTTTCACTCTTTACCTCATTCATTTCCATTTGTCTTTCTTTCCATTCTTTGCAGTTTGACCTGTCGTACCAGCCTTGACGGTTTTACCTCATCATTTCCAGTTGTCTTTTTTAAAAACTTTCTCTCATATGTATCCCCCTTTCTTAACCTAGCTGAGTCTCCCCCTCCCCTCTCACACCCTTACCATCCTCCTCTCTCTCCCTACCCCTTCCGACCTCTCTCTAACTCCTTTTTCTCTCCCCCCTCTCTCTTCATCTCTCCATCTCTCCCACTTCTCTCACCCCCGTCTCTTCATCTCTCCCACTTCTCTCACTCCCTCTCTCTCTCTCCCTGTCCCTCATAACTTATCAACACCCCAACCCGCATCGGCTGTACCCCATCCCTCACCCCCACTCTCAACACCACAGCTATGCATTATCCTCATCTCTGTCTCTCCTCATTACTGCCCACTCTATCTTTCCTCCTAATCCTTGTTGACTTCCCCTGAAAACATACCACACCGCATGAATACTCTCCATAGGCGACTGTGTAAACTTCACGGCCATTCACTGTTCTCCTCAGTTTATTCCACCAGAGCCCATCGACCATTAGAAATGTCGTTATGTGAATGCACGCCAGCTTGTCGATCTTTGTTGATTTCATGTAAAGACATGCCACTCGCCAGCTTATTGACCATTAGCGATCTCATTAATTGACCACTCGACAGCTTATTGACCACTAGAGATCTCATTAAGTGACCACTCGCCAGCTTATCGACCATTTTTTTTTTCGCATATCCTTTACAGGACATTGCAGTCAACACCAGCATTTTTCAGCTGCTGTTGATGTCTTGACAAGATTATATTCAGTAGTCTGCCATTGCTTTCTGAGCGACCGGCTCACATACCCCGTAAGTAACCAACGCCGCGCGGTCTGCTGCCGAATCTCGCGCAGTTGCGTTCTTAACGTGGATATATGGGATTACGGAGAAAAGTCGCTAACCTCTAGGCCAGGACGCAAACTACTGAGCGTAATCTTGCCACGACATCAACAGCAGTTGAAAAATGCTGGTGTTGACTGCAGTGTCCTGTAAACGATTGCAAAAAAAAAAATAAAATACTAGTACACTAATTTATTATCCTAATACTAGTACACTAATTTATTATCCTAAGACCAGTCCACTCATGTATTATCCTAAGACCAGTACACTCATTTAATATCTTAAGACCAGTACACTCATTTATTATCCTACAACCAGTACACTCAGTTATTGTCCTACGACCAGTACACTCATTTATTATTCTAAGACGGAAAATCGGAGAGAGAGAAAAGGGGGGGGGGGGAGAAATAAATAAGAGAGGAGAGAGAGAGAGAGAGAGAGAGAGAGAGAGAGAGAGAGAGAGAGAGAGAGAGAGAGAGAGAGAGAGATTGTGTCAATGCATCCCGTGGAATCAACGGAGCGGAGTTCAAAACAAACGCGGTGATCGATGATTTTAATCACATTTGGATAATGAAAGACACGAACAAGCACATCAGAACAGAAGAAAACGTTCAGCCAGAGAGTGAAAGAGCGGCAAAGAATTGCGGGCGCGCGCGCGCGCGTGTGTGTGTGTGTGAGTGTGTGTGTGTGTGTGTGTGTGTGTAAAAAAAATGTATGAAGTGTGTGTGTGAGTGTGTGTTTTGTGTGTAGAATAAAACCAACCCCCTGAAGTCAACGAAGCGGAGGGCAAAAACAAATACTGCTATCGATCTCTGCAGTCCCTGTGGAAGCAAGAGATTACATGGGCGGGAAAATGCAAATAACTGCATCCAGAGTCCTCTTTGCAATGTAGCAAAGGACTCTGCCGATGAGAAATGTGTTCATTGTTATTACCCTCCGTCGGGACATTTAGTCCGGAGAGCCTAATGGTCGGGCCGAGGTCACGTGTTAGCTGTGAGCTTTAGCGTCCTGTAACGGCCAGATTTAATTCCAGGTCACCGTGGCCCTGGTGTCGACTCAACCTCATTCCCTTGTCCGAGATTTATACTGTTGTCCGAGCTTTATACTATTGCCCGAGCTTTATACATTTGTCCGAGCTGCATACTATTATTCGAGCTGTATACTATTATCCGAGCTGTATACTATTGTCCGAGATTTCTACTATTGGCCGAGCTTTATGCTTTTGGTTAAGTCTGAGATAGCGTTGGTGTAACGGTTAGGACGTTTCGCTTATAGTAAACATTGACGTGGTTGAATTCAGTGTCGACTCTCGCCGTTCGCTACGGGAGGAGAAAACTAGCACCTGTTCCTGCGTGCAATTAGATCTACAAAAATGTGTAGGTCCTAACACTTCAAATACCTACAGGTTCCTGATACGTACGCTCTTAAGCTTGACCAAAGCTCATACAGTTGGCCAAAGCTTCTTTTACTTTTTTTTATTTGCGCTCGCTCGCTTTGAACTCAAGCGTAGTCCATACACACTATTTATAATAGTGATGGACTGAATTTTGCGTGTGGGTTAGCTTCCCCTATTAATACTGTCCCTCGCCATCAGGCGCACCCACTCCGACTTCAGGGGTGGCCAAAGCTTATACAATTAACCAAACCCTCGTGGAGCTGGTCAAAGCCTCATACGCTTGGTCAAAGCCTCATGGAGTTGGCCAAAGCCTCAAAGAGTTGGCCAAATCTCAAATAATTGGCCAAATCATATAGATGATATACAGCTGGCGAACTTTCATACAGATGGCTAACTCTCACATAGCTGGTCACGCATCATATGATTGTCGAGTCTCCTACAATGGTCAAAACTCCTTCAATCGGTCAAGCCTTGTAGAGCTCATGATGGTCAGACTTCATACAGTTGGTCAGAGCTCATAGAGCTGATCAGACCTCATTGAGTTGGTCAAGGCTCAGAATTGGGCAAGCCTCATTGAGTTGGTCAAGGCTCAGAATTGGGCAAGCCTCATAGAGTTGGTCAAGGCTCAGAATTGGGCAAGCCTCATAAAGTTGGTCAAGGCTCAGAATTGGGCAAGCCTCATAGAGTTGGTCAAGGCTCAGAATTGGACAAGCCTCATAGAGTTGGTCAAGGCTCAGTATTGGGCAAGCCTCATAGAGTTGGTCAAGGCTCAGAATTGTGCAAGCCTCATAGAGTTGGTCAAGGCTCAGAATTGGACAAGCCTCATAGAGTTGGTCAAGGCTCAGAATTGGGCAAGCCTCATAAAGTTGGTCAAGGCTCAGAATTGGGCAAGCCTCATAGAGTTGGTCAAGGCTCAGAATTGGACAAGCCTCATAGAGTTGGTCAAGGCTCAGAATTGGGCAAGCCTCATAAAGTTGGTCAAGGCTCAGAATTGGGCAAGCCTCATAGAGTTGGTCAAGGCTCAGAATTGGACAAGCCTCATAGAGTTGGTCAAGGCTCAGAATTGGGCAAGCCTCATAAAGTTGGTCAAGGCTCAGAATTGAGCAAGCCTCATAGAGTTGGTCAAGGCTCAGAATTAGGCAAGCCTCATAAAGTTGCCAAGGCTGGTATAGTTGGCCAAGACTCTTACAGTTTACCAAGTCGCATAGAATTGGTCCAGCCAGGTACGACGGGTCAAACCACACAGAACCGTCTTGGGTTCATACAGTTTACCAAGTCACATAGAATTGGTCCAGCCAGGTACGATGGGTCGGTCAAACCACACAGAACTGTCTTGGGCTCATACAGCCGGCCCTAGAGCGAAGAAGTTACGAATGCATTTCGTAATCCCGCATACCGCGTTCGAAATACAGCTGCGGGCCATTTGGCAGCAGACTGCCTTGCGTTGGTTTCCGTAAAATGGTATGAGTGCCGGTCGTTCAGAAAACAATGGCAAATTACTGAACGTAAACTTGCCTAGGAATCACATACAGCCAAACAATGCTGGAGTTAACTGCTACGTCCTGTAAAAGATATGTTAAAGCGCCACCGTCTGTAATGATGACAATGATGATGTAATCTCCTTCTTTGTTTCACTCTTTACCTCATTCATTTCCATTTGTCTTTCTTTCCATTCTTTGCAGTTTGACCTGTCGTACCAGCCTTGACGGTTTTACCTCATCATTTCCAGTTGTCTTTTTTAAAAACTTTCTCTCATATGTATCCCCCTTTCTTAACCTAGCTGAGTCTCCCCCTCCCCTCTCACACCCTTACCATCCTCCTCTCTCTCCCTACCCCTTCCGACCTCTCTCTAACTCCTTTTTCTCTCCCCCCCCCTCTCTCTTCATCTCTCCATCTCTCCCACTTCTCTCACCCCCGTCTCTTCATCTCTCCCACTTCTCTCACTCCCCCTCTCTCTCTCCCTGTCCCTCATAACTTATCAACACCCCAACCCGCATCGGCTGTACCCCATCCCTCACCCCCACTCTCAACACCACAGCTATGCATTATCCTCATCTCTGTCTCTCCTCATTACTGCCCACTCTATCTTTCCTCCTAATCCTTGTTGACTTCCCCTGAAAACATACCACACCGCATGAATACTCTCCATAGGCAACTGTGTAAACTTCACGGCCATTCACTGTTCTCCTCAGTTTATTCCACCAGAGCCCATCGACCATTAGAAATGTCGTTATGTGAATGCACGCCAGCTTGTCGATCTTTGTTGATTTCATGTAAAGACATGCCACTCGCCAGCTTATTGACCATTAGCGATCTCATTAATTGACCACTCGACAGCTTATTGACCATTAGAGATCTCATTAAGTGACCACTCGCCAGCTTATCGACCATTTTTTTTTTCGCATATCCTTTACAGGACATTGCAGTCAACACCAGCATTTTTCAGCTGCTGTTGATGTCTTGACAAGATTATATTCAGTAGTCTGCCATTGCTTTCTGAGCGACCGGCTCACATACCCCGTAAGTAACCAACGCCGCGCGGTCTGCTGCCGAATCTCGCGCAGTTGCGTTCTTAACGTGGATATATGGGATTACGGAGAAAGTTGTTAACGCCTAAGCCAGGGAGACCGGCCATCGACCATTAGAGATCTCATTAAGTGACAATTCGCCAGCTTATCGACCATTAGAGATGTCATTATGTGAACATACACCAACTCATTGATTAGAGATGTCTTTATGTGAACACACTTTAGCTCATCGACCATTAGAGATGTCTTTATGTAAACACACTTTAGCTCATCGACCATTAGAGATGTCTTTATGTGAACACACTTTAGCTCATCGACCATTAGAGATGTCTTTATGTGAACACACACCAGCTTTTCGACCATTAGAGATGTCTTTATGTGAACACACACCAGTTTTTCGACCATTAGAGATGTCTTTATGTGAACACACACCAGCTTTTCGACCATTAGAGATGTCATTATGTGAACACACACTAGCTTTTCGACCATTAGAGATGTCATTATGTGAACACACACCAGCTTTTCGACCATTAGAGATGTCATTATGTAAAAATTTAAAAAAAAAAGGGAAAAAAACACACCACACACACACACAGTGTCAAGCTGGCCGGGGTGTCCGCTTATCAGATGCCAAGCGGGCCCTGTAGGACCCTGGTGAAGTTGTTCCTCTTAAACATAAGACAAAATGTTAAAGATGCCATTGTCCTTTTAGTAGCTTTGTCTCCAGGCAACCAATATTGTAAGACTCAGTCCGCCATCGGACTCCCGCACACTCACAATCATTTGTCACTTTGTTCGTGTGCGTTGATTTAGATTTTCTTTGTCACTTTGTCGCTGTGCAAGTGTAGATTTTATCATTTCGTTAATATGTATTTTCATGTTTAAGCCTCGGGTGTCGGCGTGGCCGAATTGATAAGAGAGATCGTTCTTAAACACCCGGTGTGCTGATGCCGTGGTAGCCAGTTCAACCCCTACATCGGTCAGTTGGACAAAATGTTGACTTCTTGTCCTTGACTTGGGGGGGGGGGGGGGGGAGCGTAAATTACAAGTCCCTCTGACGTCGGAGTGAGTTTGGTTCGCCTGATGGTGCGGGACACTGGTAATAGGGAAAGTAAATCCTCGCGCAAGAATAAATTCAGTGCACTAGAGGTAGCACGGGCGTGAACTACGTTAGACTTGACAGCTAGCGAACAAACAAACAAACAAACAAACAAAAATTGTTTTCAGTATCTCGTTTTGTGAATGTGCTCTTTACTTGTGATTTGCTGGTGTGTACTGATATTCATGTGTTAATTTATCATTGCGTTTGTGTAGATGTTTTTTTCCACCATTTCTTTTTGTGCATGCAGATTTCTATTTTGACACATCCTTGTTGTGAACGTATACATTAATGTGTAATTACTTCCTTGTGTGAATATAACTTACATTTCGCATTTCACGCCGTGTGAATGTAGGTCTGAGTCTATCTCCCTCGCTTGCTGTGAACTTATATTTTAACTTGGAATGTCCTCGCCATGTGAACAAAATTTGCATGTGTCATTTTCTCATTGTGTAAATGCAGATCCCTATCTGTCATCGCCTTACAGCGAACATATATTTTGTAGTGCCGTTTCTGCCCTGAGAATGCGCCATTACCTTCTTTGCGTGATCGTGTTCAGTCACTCCTTTGTCCGTACTTTGGGCGCGTTTTAACTAATGTGTTACCTAAAGCCGCGCGCTATCAGGCTATACCAATATGGGGAAAGCACCATATACTAATTACACCCAACGACGTGGAAAGGGGTCGTTTGCTTACTGACCTAAAGGCAAGTGGGGGGGGGGTGGGATCACTGACATGCTTGACCACTGTTATATATTCAAACACTCACTGACTCACTCACTCATACACTAACTTACTCAACTCACTTACTCTCTCCACAACCACTCACTCACTCACTCAAAAATCAAACTGCCTGTCTGTCGGTTTCTCTCTCTCTCTCTCTCTCTCTCTCTCTCTCTCTCTCTCTCTCTCTCTCTCTCTCGTTGGGAAGGGTGCCTGACTGCCGATGTGTGTGTGTGTGTGTGTGTGTGTGTGTGTGTGTGTGTGTGTGTTCAGTCACTTAGAAAACGATCGCATGTCACTGTGTATGTGTCTGCGTAATTACATCATCATCATCATCATCATCATCATCATCATCCAGAGCCTTCGCAGGGTGAATTTCATATGCTGTGCATGTACCGTCGTCAAGGGTTGAAAAAGTCCGTGATTGAGCCACGTGATGTCAGATTGGAGGTTTTCCCCGAGAAGTCACCTCAAGAAAGACATTAACCTGGCTTCCCAGAGAAATGGTAACGCCGCGATGGAAAAACCGCAGGTTGTTCAAAGACACAAGCATTTCCTTGGAGGTGGCGTTAGTGATGACAGCCAGCGCATCAAGCTCTACTGATAAAGCTGTACCTCACAACTCACAATCTGATTTCCTCTCCATCTCTGATATTTGTTTCCTCGCTTCAAATCAGGCAGCGATTTGAGAATACTGAGGAAGTTATCACCAGTGCACCAACGTAGCTGAAAGAGGTTCCACAAGATGGGTTCCAGTGTTGCCATCAGCTATCTTTCAAGCATTTACGTTATTTGTGTCCTCATTGGCCGGCTTCGTGACTTAGAGGTTATGACTTTTCTCCGTAATCTCGTATACTCTCGTCGGTGACGTGATGACGGTGAGAATCAGCAATGGTTCGAATCGCATCGGTAACTTACGGGGTATGTGAGCCGGCCTCTCAGAAAGCAATGGCAAACTACTGAGCGTAATCTTGCCAAGAAATCAACATACAGCTGAAAGATGCTGGTGTTGACAGCGATGTCCTGTAAAGGATATGGAAAAAAATTGCCTCATTGCTACATTCTTATAGATGTATGTTGTTTTATACTTTTGTGTTTTATGTTGTGGAACTTATATGTTCTTGTAATTTCTGTTTTTGTGTTTGTAATTTTTTTTTACTAAGGGGCTTAGTACATCTTTTGTTTACTAAGATGTGTGCAACGCGTTCATCCAGTCACTCATTGGCACACTTACTAAATCACTGGCTCACTCACTCACTCACTATCACTCACTCACACACTTACTCTGTCTGTCTGTCTGCCTGTCTGTCTGTCTGTCTGTCTGTCTGTCTGTCTCTGTCTGCTTGCCTGCCTACCTGCCTGCCTGTATTGATCATGGTGCCGTAAACGGTGGCGGTAAAGCATTGTTGGTGATGATAATGTTGAGGGTTGGTGTCGCAGACACAGAATGATCACTATTTCTAGCGAATGAGGGAAGACAAAATACAGAATTCCTACAGTTTCCAGTTAAAGAAGATTTATACTTGAAACTAAGAAAATGCCGCTGTCAGAAGACTTCCGGTGGCAAAGAAACGAGACTTCTAAACAAACCGTATAACCAGGAACTCCCAGCCATTGAACCTATTTCTGCAAGACTTAACTTTCCCCACTATTCGGTTAAATATAGGATTCAGTGGCCCCACGACAACGGAGATCCTGGTAGTATACATTGTTTGAAAGATTTCTGTTACTAAAGTAAAACAGTCATTCACTGATATTCAACCCTGATAATATATAGAAATAAAAACAAGATGTGGAGTATATTAAATATTCATCTATTGGATAAAATGTAATTTAGAATCCCAGACAAGGTGTGGTCTTAGGATTGTGTACTGCTGGTGGTATGTAAGTATGACAACTTAACTTTTGAGTTCTATGTCCTGTTCTGCTCCTTCTTGCTCCAACTTTCTACACTTGTCACCAGGTGGCGTGCTCTGGGCTTGACTCGTCAACTTTCTACACTTGTCACCATGTGGTATACTCTGGGCTTGACTCGTCAACTATCTACACTTGTCACCAGGTGGCATGCTCTGGGCTTGACTTGTCAACTTTCTACACTTGTCACCAGGTGGCATGCTCTGGGCTTGACTCGTCAACTTTCTACACTTGTCACCAGGTGACATGCTCTGGGCTTGACTCGTCAACTTTCTACACTTGTCACCAGGTGGCATGCTCTGGGCTTGACTCGTCAACTTTCTACACTTGTCACCAGGTGGCAGGCTCTGGGCTTGACTCGTCAACTTTCTACACTTGTCACCAGGTGACATGCTCTGGGCTTGACTCGTCAACTTTCTACACTTGTCACCATGTGGCATGCTCTGGGCTTGACTTGTCAACTTTCTACACTTGTCACCTTGTGGCATGCTCTGGGCTTGACTCGTCAACTTTCTACACTTGTCACCAGGTGGCATGCTCTGGGCTTGACTTGTCAACTTTCTACACTTGTCACCAGGTGACATGCTCTGGGCTTGACTCGTCAACTTTCTACACTTGTCACCAGGTGGCATGCTCTGGGCTTGACTTGTCAACTTTCTACACTTGTCACCAGGTGACATGCTCTGGGCTTGACTCGTCAACTTTCTACACTTGTCACCATGTGGCATGCTCTGGGCTTGACTTGTCAACTTTCTACACTTGTCACCTTGTGGCATGCTCTGGGCTTGACTCGTCAACTTTCTACACTTGTCACCATGTGGCATGCTCTGGGCTTGACTTGTCAACTTTCTACACTTGTCACCAGGTGACATGCTCTGGGCTTGACTCGTCAACTTTCTACACTTGTCACCAGGTGGCATGCTCTGGGCTTGACTTGTCAACTTTCTACACTTGTCACCAGGTGGCATGCTCTGGGCTTGACTCGTCAACTTTCTACACTTGTCACCAGGTGGCAGGCTCTGGGCTTGACTCGTCAACTTTCTACACTTGTCACCAGGTGACATGCTCTGGGCTTGACTCGTCAACTTTCTACACTTGTCACCATGTGGCATACTCTGGGCTTGACTCGTCAACTTTCTACACTTGTCACCTTGTGGCATGCTCTGGGCTTGACTCGTCAACTTTCTACGCTTGTCACCTTGTGGCATGCTCTGGGCTTGACTTGTCAACTTTCTACACTTGTCACCAGGTGGCATGCTCTGGGCTTGACTCGTCAACTTTCTACACTTGTCACCAGGTGGCAGGCTCTGGGCTTGACTCGTCAACTTTCTACACTTGTCACCTTGTGGCATGCTCTGGGCTTGACTTGTCAACTTTCTACACTTGTCACCTCGTTGCATGCTCTGGGCTTGACTCGTCAACTTTCTACACTTGTCACCTTGTGGCATGCTCTGGGCTTGACTTGTCAACTTTCTACACTTGTCACCAGGTGGCATGCTCTGGGCTTGACTCGTCAACTTTCTACACTTGTCACCTCGTTGCATGCTCTGGGCTTGACTCGTCAACTTTCTACACTTGTCACCTTGTGGCATGCTCTGGGCTTGACTTGTCAACTTTCTACACTTGTCACCTTGTGGCATGCTCTGGGCTTGACTCGTCAACTTTCTACACTTGTCACCTCGTTGCATGCTCTGGGCTTGACTCGTCAACTTTCTACACTTGTCACCTTGTGGCATGCTCTGGGCTTGACTTGTCAACTTTCTACACTTGTCACCAGGTGGCATGCTCTGGGCTTGACTCGTCAACTTTCTACACTTGTCACCTCGTTGCATGCTCTGGGCTTGACTCGTCAACTTTCTACACTTGTCACCTTGTGGCATGCTCTGGGCTTGACTTGTCAACTTTCTACACTTGTCACCTTGTGGCATGCTCTGGGCTTGACTCGTCAACTTTCTACACTTGTCACCTCGTTGCATGCTCTGGGCTTGACTCGTCAACTTTCTACACTTGTCACCTTGTGGCATGCTCTGGGCTTGACTTGTCAACTTTCTACACTTGTCACCTTGTGGCATGCTCTGGGCTTGACTCGTCAACTTTCTACACTTGTCACCTTGTGGCATGCTCTGGGCTTGACTTGTCAACTTTCTACACTTGTCACCTTGTGGCATGCTCTGGGCTTGACTTGTCAACTTTCTACACTTGTCACCTTGTGGCATGCTCTGGGCTTGACTTGTCAACTTTCTACACTTGTCACCTCGTTGCATGCTCTGGGCTTGACTCGTCAACTTTCTACACTTGTCACCTTGTGGCATGCTCTGGGCTTGACTTGTCAACTTTCTACACTTGTCACCTTGTGGCATGCTCTGGGCTTGACTCGTCAACTTTCTACACTTGTCACCTCGTTGCATGCTCTGGGCTTGACTCGTCAACTTTCTACACTTGTCACCTTGTGGCATGCTCTGGGCTTGACTTGTCAACTTTCTACACTTGTCACCTTGTGGCATGCTCTGGGCTTGACTCGTCAACTTTCTACACTTGTCACCTTGTGGCATGCTCTGGGCTTGACTTGTCAACTTTCTACACTTGTCACCTTGTGGCATGCTCTGGGCTTGACTTGTCAACTTTCTACACTTGTCACCAGGAGGCATGCTCTGGGCTTGACTCGTCAACTTGGGATGATACTCCAGCATCTTCAGAAATACTCAATCTGCAACTGTCTAAATAAAGTCGACACCTTAAATAGCCTGTATGAGCTGGAGTTTAGCTCAGACAGATCCAGAACCACGTGTCCTTATATAAACAACACAGTGAATGGCATATGCCATTGAGTACATCTTACAGATCTACCCAGCTGTTCTTGGTTATACACTCTAACTCTAACGGTACATTTTAATGCTCTGGATGGGCGACAGCATTATTTACATCAGTCTATGCTGTATCCTGGTTTCCAGTGCTGTATGCTAGTTTCCAGCTCAGAGGTACATCACAATGATGAACAGCTTTACAATGACAGTTGCATATCTGTCTTTCAAACAACCATTGTTAGCTAGCAGGCACTGATACTACTAACAATAACTTTAAGCCATAACAGTTTCCAATGATCTGTCTTTACATAACACACAGTGACATGTGTTTTCCCTTTCACAACCTCTTGGTCTATATGGTTTACTTCACAATGACAAGAATCATTCAACAGTTTACATTGTGGATCTCAAACACAAGAGAGTGATTGTCTGAAAGATCTTGACTATGAATTAACATATGAGAAGGAAAACACAGGATGTTGTATTTTTAAGAACATTTGTGAGACTGTTTGAAATGTCAATACGCATAGGGGAAAGAATACACGGGATGTTGTTTTCATAACGGTATAAGCAAGAATATCACTGCTGTCATTCTAAGACACTCCATAATGTTGTTTGCATATTAACATAAATTAGTCTGACCCAGTTATACTGTCACATACTGTGGTACCTCCTGGAATAATTGTTACGGTTTCAAACTGTCCAGTGCGTACGTATTCTTCATTGTGGTGAGGGATTTAGTGTGAGAAACAATCTTCTTCTCCTGAGATCATAAAAGCAAGTGGCTTTAATAGAATAAGCATCACAAACTTGAGGTTGGTACGTTTCCATACAGTTGGGTAGTGGGAATAATTATTAAAATTATTAGGTATACATGAACCATATAATCCTCCGCCTGCTCTCTCTCCCTCCCTCTCTCTCTCTCTCTCTCTCTCTCTCTCTCTCTCTCTCTCTCTCTCTCTCTCTCTCTCCACCCCCGCCTCCCAATCCCGCAGTCTTTTCATGTGATATTATACGATTAAAATATCAAACATGACACATCCTTAGTAATAGCATGGAAAGGTGGCAGTTCAGATATATAGAAATTGGTTGGTAAAGATGAGAGAGAGAGAGAGAGAGAGAGAGAGAGAGAGAGAGAGAGAGAGACAGAGAGAGAGAGAGAGAGAGAGTTTGTGTGTGTGTGTGTGTGTGAAAACACAAGACCGATAAAAGAACAATATATTCACGCACATATTTGAGGTGTGTTTAATTATATCACCAATTTTATACAGACTAGAAGAAATGATTTACAAATCAGCAGAGAGAGAGAGAGAGAGAGAGAGAGAGAGAGAGAGAGAGAGAGAGAGAGAGAGAGAGAGAGAGAGAGAGTTAACGAAAACACTCATGCCAAAGCCATCTAACGTTCACTTTTGCGCAGACATTACGAAATTTCCAATAATGAGTAGCAGATGGAGAGGGGACTAGACATAACAAAATTGTAGTCAGAAGAAAAGTTGAAGACCCAGACAGGTGTATTCTGACAAAGAACGATAGGATTGTCTCTGGGCTTCCGCCAGAGCTACACCTGGAATTGATACCTGCAATCACCTGGCATCCACACTTGCTTACACCTGAGCTCACTTACACACTGGGACTGAGTTACTCATCCACTGGCCGCATGAAACCCGCCTACATATATACCTTCTCGTGCACACACGTATTACGCAACAGATGCTGTCAGCGTATCGTCTGGTCCCGCCTACTCCTGCGTCCTCGCGCACTTGTCTGTTCCATAGATTAGTGTCAGTCTGTCCGGTTGTTCCGCCCAGATATATATATATATATATATATATATATATATATATATATATATATATATATATATATATATGTGTGTGTGTGTGTGTGTGTGTGTGTGTGTGTGTGTGTGTGTGCTTTTTAAGCGCGTATATCTATGTATATATGTATGGATGGATGGATGTAGGTAGGTAGGTAGGTAGGTAATGAATGGAGACGTGTGTGTGTGTGCGTGTGTGTGTGTAAGCGTGTAAGCGTGTAAGCAAGCTTGTCTGCCAACGCCTTGTGGTCATCTCTTCGTATCCCCACCGTGTTGGGGATTTTGCTAAATTCTTGAAGAAGAGAAAGGAGGAGGAGGAGTCGAACAAGAAGAGAAAGAAGAAGGAGGAGAAATAGAACAAGAAGAAAAAGAAGAAAGGGAGAAGAAGAGAAAGAACAAGAAGAGAAAGAAGAAGAACCAGAATCCCGATCGAGACGGAAATTAAAAAAAAATAAATAAAACTGACATCGACTGCCAGGCATGCCCAGCCAATCATGGGTACCTGGAAATGTTCTGGAAAGTAAAGGCCACCGATGTTTATTTACCACATCAGCCTTCAGTGCCTGTTGGTCTATGCATATGTGGGGCTGGCAACATATTCCCAAAACGATACATGGCCTGGACAAAGGGCCGTGTTCTTACTTCGAAGCCATTCCAGCACCCGGTGTCGACCAGGAAACAAGTGCCAGACTTGAAACTTGTGCACTCAGTCGCATCTCAATTGAAATAATGAAGTGAGCGAATTGCCCGGCAGCTGGTTCGGTTAGAGCAGTGGTTCTCAACCTTTTTTAGCCCATGCCCCCCTTCACCATATTTTCAGAACGTCATTCCCCCCTTCCTATCAAAAATTTGGCCTGTGCCCGCCTTCGCCATATTTTCAGAGCGTCATTCCCCCTCTTTCATATTTCCTACGTAAAAATATCCCCCACTCCTACACAGTATACGTAAAAATGGAAGGTAAATATGTTAAAACAGGTCTAGACATCCACGTGAAACGTGATTTGTAGGTCTACTTACTTTATAAAATGAATTTTAGAAGGATGAGATGTGCATAACAGTAAAGTATGAAGGGAAAAGCAATATCAAGTAAGCGCTTCTTGTATTAACGCGATCTTGAAATGATCTTCATTCCCCACCGGTTGAGACCCACTGGGTTAGAGCTTCCGCTGTACCCTTTGTATTTGTCTTTCTTGGCGTCTTTGGGCACTTGCTAGTCTTCTTCTTCTTCTTCTTCTTCTTCTTCTTCTTCTTCTTCTTCTTCTTCTTCTTCTTCTTCTTCTTCTTCTTCTCCTCTTCCTCCTCTTCTCCTCTTCCTCCTCCTCCTCCTCTTCTTCTTCTTCTTCTTCTTTCTTTTCTGTTTACTCATCCTATATGTAGTTTCCTTATGTGTGTATTTAAGCGTCCTCTGTCCTCTTTGCTTTCTGGGTTAAGACACCCACTTTCATCGAAGTATTCGACTGCATGAAATCTTCCTGGCATCCTGATTGACGTGAAGCTTCTGTTCTGCCATGCTTCACCCAGTCATCATGTGGCTGGGCATTTGCCAAACAGTCTTGCTATAGCAGTGCTTCTCAGCCCGTGGGTCACGACACCCAAGGGTTTGTTTGGGAGTAGGTGAAAGAAGGAGGAGGGGTGAAGATGCCTGGGTTGTAGGTAATTCAAGATGTGACAGATAATTCACACCTGATAGTAACAAACATATATTATATGGCTTATATATGACGACTTATGGCTTGCTAAAGACACATCTTGAAAGACTAATGTAGGAAATGTTTTGCATAGGACCAGCCACTGCATGACAGTCAGAAGGGAAAGAATGGAACATACTTAAGAGATAGAAAGATTAATGGGGAAAAAAGAGAATGGAGGGAGACTACGATAGAAGATTCTAGTCGGGCTTTTAACTTAGCATTGGGCGCGTCGGTGTCATTGGCAGGAGGTCACGCCGATGTCATTTGCAGGAGGTCACGTCGGTGTCATTGGCAGGAGGTCACGTCGGTGTCATTGGCAGGAGGTCACGCTGATGATGTCATCAGTGCGGTCGGACGAGGCTTCGACGCCTGCGTTCCCCGTCCGCTAATAGATGGAAATACTGGCCACCTATTCCTCTTTACATGGAAATACTATTCCTCTTTGCATGGAAATACTATTCCTCTTTACATGAAAATACTATTCCTCTTTACATGGAAATACCATTCCTCTTCTTTACATGGAAATACCATTCCTCTTTACATCCAGGTCATCAACATGTGATGGTCTTAGCACTTCACAGACCCGTAGCTTCTGTTCTCCCCCCCCCCCCCCCATAAAGTTAAAGGTAGTTGTATATTCTTTACAGGACGTCGCAGTCAACACCGGCATATTTTTGGCTGTTTGTGATTTCTTGGCAACTTTACGCTTAGTAGTTTGCCATTACTTTCTGAACAACCGGTACTCGCACCATTGTATACGAAAACTAACACAAGTCGGTCTGCTGCCAAATCTCCCGCAGCTGTGTTTCGAATGGGGTGTGAGGGATTACGAATTGCGTCCGTTACTCCTTAGCGACAGAGCCATAGCATGTGAAAATATGGGCACCCCAGTTGATACATTCTGACATTCCGGATTCGAGGTCAGTCTCAGGCGATTTGTTGGATAGATCGCCTTGCACTGGTTGTGACAACGTTATTAGCGTAGAAGACTGCCGAGAAAGCTGTGACAGACTAACAAGTTGCTCGCGTGTCCTTTACAGGATGTCGCATTCAACCACAGCATATTTTTAAATTTCCGATTTTCGATTTTCTAGGTAATTGTACGTAAAGTAGTTGGCAATTGTTCTCTGAATAACCAACGCTAATACCATTGTTAAAAATCAACGCAAGGCTGTGTATTTTAATATCGCTTGCAGTGATTTAGAACCTGTTATGTAGTCACTGTGTAACCATTGCACACCTCAGATACTCAGTAACCGACGTGGCAAGTGCCCTCTGTACTAAATGTACAGGTTTTAATTGCAAGATCTCGGTCCATTTCCGCAGGGCGGCCTGCCGACAGCATGGCATAGAGCACAGACTCCGTAGCCCCAGCACCGAACCTTCGGCAGTCTACGAGAAAATTGTATTTGTGAACCGAACTTAGTGGCCTGGAATCGAACCCACAACCTTCGGGAACGCGATGCAAGCGGCGTAACCACTTAGCCGCGGAGACTCCCTGTGTGTGTGCGCGCGCGCGTGTGCGTGTGTGTGTGTGTGCGCGCGTGCGTGTGTGTTTAGGTAGTTGTTGTTATCCCTCGCTTTAAACTCAAGTGTAGTTCATACACGTGCTACTGTTTTCCCTATTACCAGTGTCCCTCGCCATCAGGCGAACCCACTCCGATTTCTGAGGTACCTCCGCGTGTTTCAGCTAATCACAACATCGCATATTTACAGCAGTCAGTATGTCATCATTCCCATCCATTCTTGATGGACAAACAACATTCCCATCATCAGATATTCAGACCGGGAAGGTTAACCCGGTCAACAAATGCCCGCAGAAGTCGGATGTGCGGCCTAACGGCGCAAGAACGCAACTCTGCTGTAAACACGCACAACGCAGTCACATCCGGAGAAAAAAAACTCCGGATGAACGCAGAAGAAGAAGAAGAAGAAGATATTCAGTAAATGATGTGTCTGTCTTCTCTTTGTTTCAGCTAATCACAACATCTCGCAACATCATAGTGTGCGCTGAATCGCGCCGAGATATGGAAGAATGGATTAACGCTCTCAAAATGGCAGCTAACAAGGAATACTATGAGGTATGTCGTGTTTATTTTTGTTTTGTTTACCCTCCAGTCGTTGTTGCCTCTGTTAATTCGAGTTTCGGTTATGTTACCCTATTATTCTCATGTTGATTTATCCTATTCTCTGCCCGTTTCCATGTGTCTTTATTAAGGAAAATCCCAATGTGCTAGTTCGTGATTCTTCTCATGATTGTATTTGCAAATTACCATCAGGATTTGCAGTCGCCATTTGTACATTGCAGGTCGGCTGCAAGGGATGTTCCATATTATCCGTCTCAAACCTTGATTGCGCTGTCCTACTATCCGTGCCCATCTGTTTACGTATTTCTTCTACATTAATCGTTGCCGTCCTCTTGTTCCACGTCGTCCTCTCGCTCTACACGTTTCCTCCATTTCCATTTTTCTCTCCATTTCATTGTAATGTTTTCTTCCTACTGTCTTTAATTCAAATGCCTCCTACTTTGCTGTCCCCGTATTCTTTCTATTCAGTTCTGACCTTTGGCACCCTTTTATTATAAGTTTCCTTCCGTGCTTCTTAAAAAAATAGGGGGGGGGGTTTTACAGGCACGAGGGTCGATTCCAAGGTGTTATCCCATATAGCTTGGCTGTTTTCACAAAGCGTCCTGCCGAAAGCATCGCACAAAGCACTACCTCCGTAGCTCCAGCGACGATCCCCATGGGTCTCCGAGAAAATTGCCCTCGAGAACCTAACGACGTAAGCCGGAATCGAACCCCCAACCTTCGGAGCGCTTGGCAGTCCACGTAGCCACTTGGCAACGGCGACTCCCCGCTTCCGTGGGTCTTCCCTTTACTTAGTGCCTCCCCCCCCCCCCCACCTCCGCGCGCCTCCTCAGTGCCTTCCAAACTCCAATCTGTGAAGTTATGTAATGTCTTCTAAAAATACAGGGAGTCTCATCAAGACCACGTCTCCTCATTGTTTATGTCGTCTTAGTTACATTTGTATGGCATTTGTGGCATGGGTGTGACGTCAGTTGTGCCACCTGCACAGTTGTTATTTACTTAATTAGGTGCACTGTGTCGTCGGGAAGTTGGCATCTCTTAAGGTAAGGATTAGTACTATAGTTAACTGGCGAGCGGAGAGAGCAGCAGCCACAGAAGGTATAAGTATCACGTGTTAAACAAAAGCGTTTGTGTAAATGCGGCATTGTGTGGTGCGGTAGCCAGCAGAGTATTTTCTCAGGGTCTCTTATTCCCACTATGTGCCTTTCGGGCAATGGGGTCCACCAAGGCCTGTCAGCCAGTGTTAGTGGATAGTACTGATTGGAGTTTGCTGATTGGTTGTCCGTATCTGCACCCTGGCCAGATCAAGTGCAGATAAATCTACACTTTGATCTTAGACAAAAGGCCGACTTCTAACCCGTCCGAAATCGCTTCTGACCTGCGGTAGCTTGAAACCAGCAATGACATCTGACCAACGGTAACTTCTAGCCAGCATTGACGTGTGGCCCACGGTAACTTCTAGCCAGTATTGACGTGTAGCCCACGGTAACTTCTAGCCAGCATTGACGTGTGGCCCACGGTAACTTCTAGCCAGTATTGACGTGTGGCCCACGGTAACTTCTAACCAGCATTGACCTGTGGCCCACGGTAACTTCTAGCCAGCATTGACGTGTGGTCCACGGTAACTTCTAGCCAGTATTCACGGGTGACCCACGGTAACTTCTAGCCAGTATTGACGTGTGGCCCACGGTAACTTCTAGCCAGCATTGACGTGTGGCCCACGGTAACTTCTAGCCAGTATTGACGTGTGGCCCACGGTAACTCCTAGCCAGTATTGACATGTGGCCCACGGTAACTTCTAGCCAGCATTGACGTGTGGCCCACGGTAACTCCTAGTCAGCATTGACGTGTTCCCCACAGTAACTTCTAGTCAGCATTGACGTGTGGCCCACGGTAACTTCTAGCCAGCATTGACGTGTGGCCCATGGTAACTTCTAGCCAGCATTGACTTGTGGCCTACGGTAACTTCTAGCCAGCATTGACGTGTGACCCACGGTAACTTCTAGCCAGCATTGACGTGTGGCCCACGGTAACTTCTAGCCAACATTGACGTGTGCCCCACGGTAACTTCTAGCCAGCATTGACGTGTGGCCCACGGTAACTTCTAGCCAGCATTGACGTGTGGCCCACGGTAACTTCTAGCCAGCATTGACGTGTGGCCCACGGTAACTTCTAGCCAGCATTGGCGTGTGGCCCACGGTAACTTCTAGCCAGCATTGACGTGTGGCCCACGGTAACTTCTAGCCAGCATTGGCGTGTGGCCCACGGTAACTTCTAGCCAGCATTGACGTGTGGCCCACGGTAACTTCTAGCCAGCATTGACGTGTGGCCCACGGTAACTTCTAATCAATGATAATGTATGGTCCACTTTTATTTCTGGGCAGCTGAGACTTTTGGTTCACGGGCACTCTCCCCCCCCCCCCCCTCCAGTGATGTCTAGTCTACCATAATTTCTATCCAGACAGTGATGTCTAGTCTACATAATTTCTATCCTGACAATGACGTTTGGTCTGCTATAACTTCTAGCCAGACAATGACGTTTGGTCTGCTATAACTTCTAGCCAGACAATGACGTTTGGTCTGCTATAACTTCTAGCCAGACAATGACGTTTGGTCTGCTATAACTTCTAGCCAGACAATGACGTTTGGTCTGCTATAACTTCTAGCCTGACAATGACGTTTGGTCTGCTATAACTTCTAGCCAGACAATGACGTTTGGTCTGCTATAACTTCTAGCCAGACAATGACGTTTGGTCTGCTATAACTTCTAGCCAGACAATGACGTTTGGTCTGCTATAGCTTCTAGCCAATGTCGTTTGATCTGCTATAACTTCTATCCAGACATTGATGTTTGGTCTGCTATAACTTCTATCCTGACAATGACGTTTGGTCTGCTATAATTTCTAGCCAGACAATGACGTTTGGTCTGCTATAACTTCAAGCCAGACAATGACGTTTGGTCTGCTATAACTTCTAGCCAGACAATGACGTTTGGTCTTCTATAACTTCTAGCCAGACAATGACGTTTGGTCTGCTATAACTTCTATCCTGACAATGACGTTTGGTCTGCTATAACTTCTAGTCAAACAGTGACGTTTGGTCTGCTATAACTTCTAGCCGGATACTTGATTGGATGTTGGCTAATTTGTTTGTTCTACGATGTAAGATATCCAATTCCAGACCAACCCTATTTAGTTGCCTTTTACGACATGCACATAAGGTATAAGCAGCAACGTGGATCGACCAATGCTTCTTTCTGTCCTGCAGCCTCTTTCAAGAAACAACTAGCTGACATTTATTCTGGTCCACATACTGATCTCTAATCACGACTGAATCAGTGCCACGATAATTTCTAGAGCACAACGTATCACATCCTGGGGACCACAGTATCTTCCAGCCATCAGTGACATCTGAGACCCAATAATGCCTGGCCCAAAATAACTAGGTCGCGCCATAGTTTTTAGCCACCAGCGACGTGAGTTCACGAAAAGCACTCGGCCTGCGGTGACACATTTATGACGTGTAAACGGTGCCATCTGCATTTGACATGCTTTTTAGAATAAATACGGTCGCCGTGCTCTGATAACTTCGTGAGGGGAAATAGTCGGCGTCTGTCATTTTCTACCTGCTTGCTAACATTGAGCGTCACCAGCATCATTACAAATGAGCCCCAGCTATGGGGTTCTGTAGCGTTCGGATCGGAACATTTTATCAGCCTGAATACGCCGAGGAATGGGTGGCCAGGCATGTCATCGCCGCGCTTATGACATAAAAATCCCACCGCGCTTATGACGTTATCCTAATCTGACTGTGCTTATGGCATTATCCTGATCCTACTGTGCTTATAAGATCATAAAACAATCTCCTAACAATCCCGCCAACGCAACCGTCAATTATCATCATCATCATCATCATCATCATCATCATCATCATCATCATCATCATCTGCTGCTGTTGCTGCTGCTGCTGCTTCTCCCTTTTCCTTCTTCTTCGAGATGACTGAATCAGTGGTGAGCTACTGAAGGATTAGATCAGACCAGCAATGATACTTTTGCGGTAATGGCGTCTCTCCTCTTATTCGTGTGTGTGTGTGTGTGTGTTTTTTTTCCTTTTACCGTTTGCCCTTCAATCGGGCACACTCCCTCAATTACCTCTCGCCAAGCCTATCTTCTGCTATCTGCTGCAGTTCTGTCCGTGTTTTCCTCATATTCATCTCCATGTATTTTTACGTCTCCCACTGTTCCGTTTGCCTTGTTGGTTCCAGACAAGGGAGTGTCTAGTTATATTATCCTCCGATTTTCTCAGTGTGTGTCCTACTGAAAGCCACCGTCTTTTCCTCGCCTCTTGATTCAGTGGCATTTGTTTAGTTCTCTCCATGAGCCCCACGTTGGTGATTCCATCATGTCATTGTTTTCCCACTATTCTGCGTAGGCCCCAATTAGTGAATTTACAATAACATCGGTCCCAAAATAACTAGGTCACCATAGTTTCTAGCCAACAGTGACGTAGGTCCAAGAAAATACACTGACCTAGTGTGGCATAGAAAGGTGTAGCGAGCCATGCCATCTGCGTGTGACATGTTTTCTAGAAGAAATGCGGTCGCTGTGCTCTGATAACTTCTTGGGGGAAACTAGCGGGTTTCTGTCACGCTCTGCCTGCTTGCCAACATTGATCATTATCGTCATCATAAAAACGTAAGTCCTGTTGTTGGTTGGCCTTTGAAGTGTTAGGATCGTCACATTGTGTAGGTCTGAATACACGGAACATTAGGTGGTCAGTCTTTTTCTCACTTAGGGGACGACGAGTATGTTCATCGAACCTTAATCTGACCGTGCGTATGACGCTATAAGCGCATTCTCCTAACAGCCGACGCCATCATCATCGCCGTCGACGTCATCATCAGCATCATTATATTCTTCTTCTTCTTCTTCTTCTTCTTCTTCTTCTTCTTCTTCTTCTTCTTCTTCTTCTTCTTCTTCTTCTTCTTCTTCTTCGAGTTGATTGAAGTTGTTATAAGAGGTGCGCTACTGAAAGCTCCGTGGCGAATGTGTTATGGACGCAGTTCGTAATCCCGCATACCGCATTCGAAACACAGCTGTGTTGGTTTTTTTTTTTTTAATTACAATGTTAAGAGTGTCGGTCGTTCAATGGCAAACTGCTGAACGTAAACTTGCCCAGGAATCACGAAGAGCAAATAATGCTGGTGTTGACTGCTACGTCCGTAAAGGATATCCAACGAACTTTTTAAACTGAAGGATTAGATGAGTCCAGCAAGGATCCTTTAGCGACTGTAGCGCTTCTCCTCTTCTTCGTGCTCTTTCTTTTGCCCTTTATTCCCCATTTGGGCATAATCCCTCGGCCAGTTCACACCAAGCCTATCTTGTGCTTGTTTTTTTCTTTTTTTTCGCTCGCTTTGATCGCAAGCTTAGTCCATTCACGTGCAACTATTTCTAGTTCACTGGACTGATTATTGCATGTGGATTAGCTTTCCCCATTAACTTCTGATGGGAGATGCCTTGAAGAGATTAGAACAAGAATCGCCATGGCGAAAGTAGCCTTTAGCAAGATGAAAAACATTCTGACCTATAAAAAGATGTCAATTGAAACGAGAAAAAGAGTGTTGAGGGGATACATAGAGCCTGTTCTTTTGTATGGATGTGAAACTAGGACAATGAAAGGACAAGCTGAAAAACATCTGATGGCTGCAGAAATGTGGTTTCTGAGGAAAATGCAAAGAATACCATGGACAGATAGAAAAACCAATGACCAAATACTACAGGAGACAAATGAAACTCGTAAATTGATTAGAGAAATTAGACGTAGACAGTCAAAATTTTTTGGACATGTTATGAGAAGAAATGGATTGGAGAACTTAGTGACATCTGGCAAGATCGAAGGGAACAGACCAAGAGGAAGACCGAGAGGAAAATACCTGGATGGCTTGGCCACATGGCATGGACGAGAAGGAACACTGAGCTGATCCACGACTCTGGTGATCGAGTGAAATGGCGAGTCATGACCACCCACGCTTTCCGGCATGGCACATTGATTACCAGTATCCCTCGAAATCAGGCGAACGTACTCCGCCTTCAGAGGTACCTTGTGCTATCTCCTGCAGTTGTGTCCATGTCCTCCCCATATTCATTTCCTGTTAAAGAGAACGAAGAAGGATGAGGAGGAAGAGGAGGAGGAGGAGGAGGAGGGGCAGAAAAAGGGGGTTACCCGGTGCATAACAAATATGAGAGCCCAGATAAACATAAAATATGACTGCGAGACTGGACGAGAGGAAAAACACAAAGATTTCTAAGTTATGTTTTCTTGTTCGTTTGTTTGTTTCTTTGTTTGTCCTTTTGTTTTTGTTTGTTGTTGTTTGCTTTGCGTTTCTTGTTCATTGTTAAAGACTGGTGAAAACGTGCTCCTGTGTCTGTGTGTGCTTGTTTTCCTGGATCTTTCCAGTCGTGTTGTGTGTTTAGTTGGACTATCAATGTTGCATGTCCTTTGCAGGGCGTGGCGATAAACGCGAAGTCGATTTTCAAGGAAATATTATGTTCAGTAGTTTGCCATTGCTTTCTGGGTCAATGTTTAAGTCCAATTTAATGCCGGTGTCAGGATTAAACACCCTACCCCGGCATCAGCGCACCATAAGTTTAAGAGCCAGTGCTCTTATTTTTTCGGCTGTGTAGACCGATATTGGACTCTAGGTTACAATTCTCTCACTCCATCGTCTCTCTCTCTCCCTCTCTCTCGCCGTCTCTCTCACTCCCTCTCTCTCTCTCCTCTCTCCATCCCTCTCTCTTTCTCACTCACTTCTCAAATAAAGATCAATCAATCAATCAATCAATAACTCCCTCTCTCCCGATTCGATTATACCATTACCCCTACCCTGTTCTCCCTCAGAAGAGAAGTTTTATTAGGGGCCGTCCCCGGCTCAAGTTAATATTCCTGTGACCGAGTCAGCCACAAATAGGATCTCTCTCTCTCTCTCTCTCTCTCTCTCTCTCTCTCTCTCTCTGTCTCTCTCTCTCTCTCTCTCTCACGCACACACATACACGCACACACATACACGCAAACTTGCAACGCGAGCCTGGTAACACCGCGAAAAGCACCGCAGCCATCCCGCAGGCCCAGCGTTCAACAGGCGTGCCACCGAGTGCAACACATGGAACATAATCTGCCCGAACAGTTAGATACAATGTAGATAACTGTAACAAAGCGTGAAATTCAACGCCGGCTGCAAGGTGTCGCCCGCCAGTCATCATCCCCCGCAACGACAGTAGGACGACCCGGTTCATTAATAATCAGGTTTGGACTATTCTGACCTGGCTTGAGGTGGGGGTGATCAGTGGTTGGTTTTACTGCCGACATTTAACACCCACGATATATAAATAACTGTGTGGTTATGTTTCCAGGCCTTGGGAGGAAATATGATCGAGGCGCCACATTTTATGCCAGCTGTAGTTGGCCTGAACTTAGTGCGCGGGTGTGTATGTGTGTTTGTGTGCGTGTGTATGTACACAAGGGCTAGAGTTAGACTTTAGCGGTAAGAAACCCCAGTTTCGTCCTTACTGTTTTACCTGGATTGTGTGTGTAATGCGGGCTTGACGATGTGTGGGATTTTTGCATATGAGAACAACGGCTAGGTGGGTTAGTCAACGGGATGATTGGAGACGGCGGTTTGAGCGTGTCGGAAATGTGTTGTTATCTGTCGGTGGTGCACTCCACGCCAGTTGTAGTGGGGCTGTAGGAGTGTGCTCGAGTAGGCTCTGTCGAGACATGGTGATAGAGGATTTTTGTGATTTCTAAAGGAAATTCGGAGTTTGAACTGTGTTTTTATTTTTGTTGACGGCTGGAGTAAGTAAGCGTCTGCTGCGTTTAGAGACACCTGGTTGTGTTTGTTGGGAAAAGTGGAAATGTCAGTTAAACAGAGCCTGTTGTGTACAGTACGTTGTGTACATTACATACAGGTGGTCGCGTGTGTTGTTTCTTTGTTGTTATTGGTGCGGGCTTTATGCTTACTTTAAAGAATACAAAGTTTGACCGCTGTGTGGGATTTTCTGTATATGGAAGCTTAGGTCTAGTGGTAGCTTGCTGACTTCATTGAATTGGATAATCAAGGGTAACGGATCACACTGGACTGAAAGTATATTGTTTGACTGTTTGAAATGATAAACTTATTACTTATCATTGTACATAGACGTGTGTTACGGTTAGTTGAGTGTGTTAGAAGGGTGGAGTATTTCATATATCGTTGTACACAGACCTGTCTTGACTTCATTGAGTGTGATCATTATAGAGGGCTGGAGTATTTCGTGTATTATATCATTGTACACAGACCTGTGTTAAAGTTAGTTGCATGTCCTTTACAGGACGTTGTACTCGACCCCAGAATGTATTGGCTGTTTGTGATTTATCTATCAGGTACATTTACGTTCAGTAATGTGCCAAACTCAGTTTCACGTGGCACTATAATACCGAATCCAGGGTCCGAAATCTGCCGCGGGCAATTTGGAAGACACCCACCCACCTTGTGTTGATTTCGATGGTATGAGGCGTCGGCCGTTCATTAAGCAATGATAAACTACTGATCTGAGACGGAAGGACTGAAAGTAATGCTGGGATAAAATGAGTTTAACTGCCGCAGACAGCAAACGTTTAAAACAAAAAACGTTACGGAAAAAAATTGGCTAATGTAAGAACAAATGTCTGTTTGCCAGCGTAACTAACAACGACTGCGTGGAAGAGCCCAATGAAGGTGGAATATTATATACAGCTATAAGAAAGAGAAAAACAACATTCTTTGGTCACATAATTAATTAGAAGAGAGGTATTGAAAAACATAGTGATGACGGTAAAAATCCGCGAGAAAAGAGGCAGAAGTAGACAGAGAAGCATGATGCAGGATGAACTGAAGCGGTGGCATGGGGAAACACCATCGACAGTCGATCCATAACACCAGTGATTAACCTATATCATAACCAAATCACAGAAGAGGTTCAAATCATGTTATGTTATATACACTATGATATCAGCAAGCTCCACAGATTAACATAATCATAGATATAACTGTGTACTAATGCCAGATGACAATACAACAGAGAGATTGTGCCATCCAAGCAACAGTATAGATAACGTATGTACAAGATACGATAATTATATCCTCTATGATAGTATCTTGCGCAGAGAACTGAACTCCTACCCGGGTTGGCAGGACACTTGATAACAATGATGATAAACAGCTATCTAGGACGTATCGAGTGCAATACACATGCACACATACATATAAAAGGCCCATTACACGCATCTTGGTGTATAATACACTGTATTGGCGTATGTTGCTGGTCATATATTGTTATAGATCAGTCGGCACTCAGTGGGTGATGTCAGCCTCGCGCCTCCCACCTTTACTTGCCAGGACATTGTCTGGTACCAATTTTAGACTGGGTCAATTCCAATTCCAATTTCAATTTTCAAAACAAAAATTCCAAATTCGGCCTCGTTCAACCTGCGTTT
This sequence comes from Cepaea hortensis, assembly GCA_963921405.1. Lineage (NCBI taxonomy): Eukaryota > Metazoa > Mollusca > Gastropoda > Stylommatophora > Helicidae > Cepaea > Cepaea hortensis. The sequence goes on from OY992888.1 coordinate 41,847,921, forward strand.
TTCAGCTGTGGTTCAGACTGGGTCAACCTGTTATGACTTTATAAATAGTCCTCCCCTATAGGGATCTAAACACATGACCACAGGTTCGGTAGGCAGGCGTGCTAGCCACTGCGTTACCGCTACTCTCCAACACGGGACGGCTTTAGCTTTTTGGTGATAACCACTGTAGTTGGGTCGGCTTTGGTCATGGGCAATGGCTAACATTACCGTAGGTTGTGAGCCGATGGACAATGATCATCGTTTGACATGGTTAGTTAGACAGTTAAGATCACTGCAGGATCACGACCAGCTCTGTTTATTTACCCTATTACCCTTGGTCAGAGCTAACCGATGGGCTGGGGGTGTGATGGAAGCTAAGGGTTGTTTGTGTGTACGCCTGGTGTATCAAGACACGGTGTCGAGTTGTGGTATGTATATTTATGACTGTGTGCCTATTGTGTGTTCGATATATTTTAGTTCCGTGTGCTGTCTGTGTCTGGCTGGGTAGCGTGCATCTCTGTGTGCTGTGGTTTGATGTCTTAGAGTTGTTGGTATATTCAAAAGAGTGTATTTTCTTCGTGAATTTAAACATAGAAGTCACAAACAATATGTTGCACGAATTACTGCTGAGCATATTTGGCTGCATCTCGTCAGATGCATATTGCAGTTATATATCATATATGAAGTGAGTAAGTTGTATGTTGTATTGTCAATTTTCTATTTCGCATATCCTTTACAGGACATCGCTGTCAACATCAGCATCTTTCAGCTGATTGTTGATTTCTTGATGATGTCTTCTTGACGCAATGAGATGTTTACCAGTTTCCTTACCTCGTCACATGTTCTTCCCGCACACTTCCCAGATAACTATGAAAATTGTTCAGTATCCATTTTTATAAAGCTGGGTCGACCTGAGAGTCGTGGTGGGAGGGGCGGGGGGGGTTGAACCCGGACAAGTCGTGATGGTCAATCCCACTAACCACCGATATACACAGAGAGAGAGAGAGAGAGAGAGAGAGAGAGAGAGAGAGAGAGAGAGAGAGAGAGAGAGAGAGAGAGAGAGAGAGAGAGAGAGTGAGATAGTAACGTCATTCATCCGCGAAGGTATTCGTTTGCCATGAAATTTAACCTTGACAAACCTAGCCAACCAGACACGTCTGGTGAATATGCTCAATATATCCGTTGTTTAGCTAAGTGGTAGAAATGTGATAGGTACGTTTGTAGAGGTTTGTGCTGTTAACGTGCCTTTCACAGCTGAAAGAATTGTGACATATCCGTTGAAGGAAATCCGTTTTAGGCGCAGAAGATCGTCAACGGTGGAATGTGATTTCCTACGCGTATCGGCGTGGTATATGATGGTGATTTTTTTTTTTTTTCTAAGTAATTCACAAACACACATACGTTTTCGAAAGAAAAAAAAAAAGAAACAAAACTGAAAAGGGGGGATACCTTAGTACCATCTCATATGTATATCCGGAAGGTATCGAGGTGTGAGAAAAGTCACGCACTTTGCTTAGGGCAGCCGTCACACAAGGTTCAAGATTTCATTTTACTTTTTTAAATCTTTGATGGTTAAAGCTGAATAAAGACAAAGGAGAAACTTATTGCAGATAAGTCACACACCGAGCGTGTGAGACGTAAGATGGTGCATGATGGTGGAAATGACTACGTGTTCATATGCACCCACTGTGAACGGACATTTACAGCGCGAATTGGTCTTATCAGTCACATTCGCTACCGCCATAGGTAATAGTTATTATGCCTTTTTAAAGCACAAACTATCGTCTGTCAAGACGGCAAGGTGCCAATGGTAATGGTCAAAACTGAATGTTTTTCCCTAAATTGATCAGCTTGAAGGTTTTACTTTGAATGGACAAGCCTGTATGTTTGACATTCAGTAGATAAACATGGTTTTAAATTGAATAGATAGTCTCACGGTTTTATATTGCATAGATACGATACACCTGCACGTTTTACATGAAATAGACAAGACTGAGTAAATAGATACACATTAAGGTTTTACATTATACAGATGAGCCTGGCGGTGTCACACTGGATATATATGCCTGGTGGTTTTACATTGAAACTGGAAGGTTTCACATTGAAAAGAAGTTTCAAGATTTTACGTTGCATAAATAGTTCTGAAAGTTTTACGTTGACTAGATACACATGACAGTTTTACCTTAAATAGATTAACTTGACAGATTTACGTGGAATAAATGTCTGAAGTTTTTACGTTGAATAGATAAGCCTAGAAACTGTTATCCTAGACTCAGAACTACAAAGGGTGATAAATCTAACACTTGACATATCCACAGAGCGTAGCATGAGCTCCTATCTCTAGGGCCACTCAACTGGTTTTTGCGTGTGGATTAGCTGTCCCTATTACGAGAGTCCCTCGTCATCAGGCGAATGCACTCCGACTTCAGAGGCACTTGTAATTTACCCTCCCCCCCCCCCCAGGTCAAGGACGAGAAGTCAATATTTTAGTCCAACTGACCGATGTGTCATCAGCACAGCTAATTCTTAAGAACGAGCGCTGTTATCCATTCGGCCATGCATACCTCATGTGATGTTTCATTTACATCTTGTCATTGACTAGATCTTCTTCTTCTTCCTCTTTGTCTCTTCCCCTCCTCTCCCTCTTCCTCCCCCTCCCCCCTCTTCTTCTTCTTCTTCTTCTTCTTCTTCTTCTTCTTCTTCTTCTTCTTCTTCTTCTTCTTCTTCTTCTTCTTCTCTTGTTGCAGCTCCTATTGGATCTCAGGCTCTCATAAAACTCACACCAAGATGTCCTCCTATCTTGCAGTCTCCGGCAGCCCCTCCAGTGTCCCACCTTTACTATTGACTCCTGTCTCTCACGCTCTGTCCCTACGTGTTTTCATGTCTCCTTCTATTTAGTTGACCTTGTGGGCTACATTATTGGTGGTGGATAATGCAAGGGACCTACAACAATTGTTGGACATTGTAGTAACAGAGAGTGCACAGAAAGGACTCTCCTTGAATATCAAGACAACAGTAACAATGGTGATATCAAAGAAAATGGTGACACCAAAATGTGACATAGAAATAGAAGGTACAATTCTTAACCAAATGGATAATTTTAAATACCTAGGGGCACTTATAACATCAGATGGAAGATGTACAACAGAGATTAGGAGCAGAATATGGCAGGCAAAAGCCGCATTTCAGAAAATGAAGAGTATCTTATGCAATAAGTCGCTATCACTGAATGTAAGAAAGAGAGTGCTGAAATGCTTTATAGAACCAGTTTTGCTGTATGGCAGTGAATCGTGGAATGTAAATGAACAAATTAGGAAGAAATTAGAAGCAACAGAGATGTGGTTCCTGAGAGAATGTTGCGAATTCCTTGGACTGCCAGAGTAACTAACAACGATTGCCTGAAAGAGGCTAATGAAACTAGAACATTATATACTACAATAAGAAAGAGACAAACAGCTTTCTTTTGTCGTGTGATGAGAAAGTCATTGGAGAACATCGTGATAGCTGGAAAGATCGAGGGGAAGAGAGGCAGAGGCAGACCAAGTGAAATGATGCTGGATGGATTGGCACGGTGACATGGAGGAATACCATCAATAGAGTTGATCCAGTAAACCAAAAACCGAGATCTGTGGAGAGCCATGAACGCCTACGCCAGCTGACAGGGCACTTGGTGATGATGATGCGGGTTATCATCACCTAGCAGGTCCTTTGCAGAACGTCGCTCTCATCACATTACTGACTGTGGTCGTGGCAAGTCACACGGGTCTTGTCCTCATCACATTACTGACTGTGGTCGTGGCAAGCCACACGGGTCTTGTCCTCCTATTTCAGAGGATCGCAATAATCATTCAGCCGACACATTAGCGTGATTGATGTGAAGCTGTGCTGATAACGCCATGACCTCGGTGGGACGAGGGTTTGACGCCTGCGCTCGTGGTCCGGCTAAGTGAGGGAAGGACTGGCCACCAGTTTTTCCATGCATACAGGCCCACACAATGTAGTGGTCCTGTCACATCACAGACCCATAGCAAGAAATTGCTTCATGACATGTTCTTTGTTGTTTTGTTACTCATTTGGGTTGTGAAGAGTGTCGTTAGTTTGATGACCTCTGTAAGATCCCATCAATACTCATTGTGATGGTGACGAGGTGTGCTCAGTTGTTCATTACTCATCTGCGCTGTTTCCCTATTTTAGTGGGCAAAAACAACAAACGTATCCGGTCCTTTCATGTGAGGATCTTGGATTTATCAGGACAGTAAACAACACTTCGGTGACATTGAGCTAAGTTGGTCTACCATCCTATGCGGAAATGGAGAAGTATGGGCGTCCGTTGAGATCATCAAATCTTTGGATTGACTCATTAATTTGAATAATGATGACACAAACAATTTATTGCCCAGCATTTTTCATAGTGTCTCGTCGAGTGCATACTATAGGCAGAGGTTTAACATATCATTAAATAGCATAATGAATCCAGGAAAAAGCAAAACGGATTATCCTATATTTAAATGTCTCTACAGTACAGTAGTTTTAAAGAGAATATCAAGTATTTTTACTTACATTATTGTGGTGTACCAGAGGGATTAGCAGACGCCTCTTATATCCATAGTCTGTTTACTTTTGTCTGCCCCAATATAAAATTCCATATCTCGGTAACCAAATGAGGGAAAATGATGAGATTTAGTATATAACCTTATCATTATGTCCACCCAACAAAAACATTTTTTTTTTTTGTTCTGGAGATTGTACAGCAGATTTCAAAGTTTGTTTATATGCGGTATATAATTTACGGGTCAGAGATGAAGTGCACATTATTAAATGTATTACGTCTTCACACGGAAACATTAGCGTTGAATAGTTAATTTTCTCGTGGGACATGGAATTGGCTTTATGACAAGAGCCTCGCGTAGTGGAATGGGGCATTAGTGTAAAACAAGTTTGTTAGTGAGAAATCACTAGTTTTTTACCAAAACATCAAAGAAATGTCGGCGCTTTTCATGATTTAAGTTGCTTTTAGACCTATTCATATATTCCTTGGGCGGGGGTAAATGTAAGACGGCAGAGAAAATTTCATAACGATGCAACAGACAGTTTTCAAACTAATTGATCGTGAATGAAGGCATTCATTTCTGGACATTTTGTTATTATAGTCTGTTCACATTTGGGTGCCTCCATATAACATCCATATCTCAGTAACCAACTGAGGGAAAATGATGAGATTTAGCATATAACCTTATCATTATGTCCACCCAACAAAAAAAATTTTGTTCTGGAGATTGTACAGCAGATTTCAATGTTTGTTTATATGCGGTATATAATTTACGGGTCAGTGATTCAGTCCATTAAAAAAAAAATGTATTAAACCTTCACCCAGACACATTCGCGCTTAAAATTTTTTTTTTTTTCTCGTGGTACACGTTGTGGCAAGAACGGCGCGCAGTTAAATGGGTGTGTTCAGAGGTGTCATCTTAATGTGGGTCCTTTCGTGAAACGTGATTATTTTAATGAATCTTACCATTTATCGCAAACATCGGAATGTGTGAATATTGTTGAATGGGATTGAATGTTAAATTGTGTACACTTCAAAGCATCGCTGTGAAGTTGTACACATATTTTTGTCTAGAAGCTGAACGCAGGAAACTGTTTCGTACTATTACAAATCCCGAAAAAAATAACAGTGCATGCACTGGGTTTGCGTAAACGGCCATTTCGTCGATGGGTGCAAGAGACCACCACGCAATAAGTAAACGGTATGTAGAAAGGCAAATGTAGACAGCTTTGACAAGGATGTCATAAGGCAAGCAATTATAAACACGCTGGATACCGAAAAAACAGTGACTATAAGAAAACTTAGGGTTTGGTTGAGAAATAACAATGACATAGAGCTATCCAAAAACAACTTTGTGGAAAATTATAAGGATATATATATATATGGTAACGGTTCAGTGAAGATTCCAAGTAAATGAGTATAAGTGGTACACGCAGAAGAGGGGCAGGAAGATAGTTCGGGAAACTGGAAGCAATGAGGATAAGACGGTGGTCCCAGAGTTTAAAATAAGGAGTGCCCCGATGGATGTCCGTACAATGCATGAATAGTTGTCAGTGTAAGGGCGGCCATATGCCATCATCATCATTAAGTGCCGTGCCGACTGGCGTGGACGTTCATGACTCTCCACAGATCTCGGTCTTTGGTTTTCCTGATCAACTCTGCCGTTGATATTCCTCCATGCCATAGGCCATAGTGCAGTGGTTCTCAACCTTTTTTGGCCCGTGCCCCCCTTCACCATATTTTCAGAACGTCATTCCCCCCTTCCTATAAAAAATTTGGCCCGTGCCCCCCTTCACCGTATTTTCAGAACCTCCCCCCCCCCTCCTTCATATTTCCTATCTAAAAATCCCAACACCCCTACACAGTATACGTAAAAATGGAAGGTAAATTTAATAGCATATACTAAAACAAGTCTAGACATCCACATAAAACATGATTTGTGGGTCTACTTGCTTTATAAAATGAATTTTAGAAGGATGAGACGTACATAACTGTAAAGTATGAAGGGAAAAACAATATCAAGGAATCGGTTCTTGTATTAACGCGATCTTGAAATGGTCTTCATTCGCCCCTCTCCCCCCCCCCCGGGGGGGGGGGAATTCCCCACCGGTTGAGAACCACTGCCATAGTAGATGAATATTGAAGAGCAATGATGTGTGTATCTAAGTATGATGGTTCCGGACCACAAACCGCGATGATTCTAACGCTTCACATATCCGCAGCAAGTTCTTGCTACGAGACATTTCTTTCTTTCTTTGTTACATAATAAGTTCTTTCTTCAAAAAGAATTCGGTACCCAGTTATAAGGAGGCTGGATCTGTCTCAGAACCTCGCGGGTTGTTAGAAAATCCCTCCTTCCACTGCTGATTGAGCCCGTAATTGGACACTTTTAAAACATCCTTCTCCCCTGTACACATACTCAAGACGGATCCTGGTTGCATGAAGCGGATACGTTGAAGGGTCTATTTACTGGCACCAATGGATTTCGGAAATCCCGATCCAAATTTAGCAAGACAAGGGCTGATGTTACTAAGTGTTTGGAAAGGTTACACGTCTGCTGGGCTTCCTGCACGGCCGGTATGACGTCACCTGGGTCAAGTGGATATCTGGTGGTTTGCCGGGTCGTAACGAATTGCGCTATGTACCAAGCGGTTAGCTAGAGATGGATAAATGCTTAGACATTGATTGGCACTCATAGTAGGCATATGGGTAGGTATGAATTTAATAGAATACATAAAACAAAGGGGAGCCGTGGCTGAGAGGTTTCTGTGCCAGACTCAAACTCAAAGGGCACGGGCGGATTCGATCGCATCATAGGTCTGGGAAGTTTTTTTCCCCATGAATCAGAGGTATCTATGGATATCATCCACACTACCGATCTATTGGGTAGTGAAATAGGATACCCAGCCTTCTCGGATTAGGGCGAAAAGCACACACACAGAGAGAGAGAGAGAGAGAGAGCGAACGAACGAACAAACTTTATTTTCAAATGGTTAAGAATTGGGCACGCAGGCCCGTCTGACATTCTGCTTGTCTTATCTCTTTCATCTCATACGTTATTTCATTCATGTATCACTTATGAAGAGAGTATCGTGTACAACTTGTGCAGGTAAAGAATCCCCATAGGAGTTGGACATTGTAAAGAGTAGTTCGTAAGTTCCCTGGCAAAATTGTGAAGAAAGAAACTGAAATCTGTCTAGAGCAGTGGTTCTCAACCTTTTGTGGCCCATGCACCCCTTCATTATATGTTTAGAATGTCACCCCCCCCCCCTTTTCGTATGTCCTCCCTATAAATTTCCCCTGCCCCTACACAGTATGTGTAAAAATTGAAGCTAACTTAAATAGCACATACTAGAACAAGTGTAGACGTCTACACAAAACGTGATTTGCGGGTCTACTTACATTATAAACCGAATTTCAGAAGGGCGAGAAGTACATAACCGTAAAGTATGGATAGAGAAACATCAAGTAGTTGGTTCTTGTATTAACGCGGTCTTGAAATAATCTTAGCTCCCCCCCCCCCCCCACACTGTAAACCCTCAAATTCCCCTGGGGGGGGGGTTCTCACCGGTTGAGAACCACTGTTCTAAATGAAGCAGACCTTAAACAACTCAACTGCCTGCCAACTTCATACAGTCATACAAGATACTGAGGCTTGATGAGCTTTGTAGCTATAGTATGTCCCGAAAAGAATGCCTTCATTCACGATCAGTTATTTTGAAAACTGTCTGTTGCATCGTTATGAAATTTTTCCTGCTGTCTTATATTTACCCCCACCCAAGGAATATGTCTTTAATAGGCCCAAAACCAACTTAAATCATCGAAAGCGGCGACATTTCTTTGATGTTTTGCTGAAAAACTAGTGATTTCTCGCTAACAAATTTATGTTTACAGTAATGAAAGCCCCGCCAATTCAGATGACACACAAGGCTTATCAAGATTCGTATGGGAGTGGGTGCAATGAAAGAAGTAGCTTAAAATCGACAGGGTCGGCTGCATTGCACCGGGTTTTTATCCCATATGGCTCAGTTTCTTTCCGCAGCGAGGAAAGCGTCGCACAAAGCGCGAACGCCGTACCTCCAGCGACGACCCTCGGGAGTCTCCGAAAAAAATGCACTCGTGAAATGAAGGACGCGGCCCGGAATCGAACATACAACCTTTGGAGCCCGAGTCAGACGGCTTGACCACTTCACCACGGAGAATCCCGAGAGGGGTGAAATGTGTAATATTAGTAAAGACAGAGAATTTACAGAGGCATGGGGTAAATAATTTGTAAATTGACAGGAAAGTAGAAGGAATATATTTCTTACCTTATTTTTCATTTCTTTCTTGTTTCTTCAGCTGCTGGTTAATACTGTGTACACAAGTATTCATGTTAGCTTTTTATATTGAGTTCGTGAAAGCTTCCAAATGCGTTTATGTGCATATGGAGTAACCAGAAATGATACCGCAATTTAGTCATAATGTTTCCATTTTTAAGGATCTGTTCAGCTGTCTGTGTAGTTTGTTCACACGTACACATGAGTGACAGACCCGCTTTGAGTCTTCGTGAAAGATTGTCTATTCTGCTGTTTACCGTTCAGAGACGGAACATGATTACCTGTTTTGCACTATGAAAATAGTTGTCAGTGTCTCTGTAGTGGGCTTTCTTCTTAACGACCAAGATGTTGGTCCTCTTTTCATTGAAGTTTATAGATTGATTCGTATGCACGTGTGTTGTCCTCTAATTTGACGTGTTTGCTCTCACGTTTCTTGTTATTCCACAATATGTCAGTTTCCACCGCAATATTACTCTTCTGTTGGTAAGCAATGCGTTTAGTGTGTGTGTGTGTGTGTGTGTGTGTGTGTGTGTGTGTGTGTGTGTGTGTGTGTGTGTGTTTCAAATTCAGTTGTTTGTCACGGCTGAGGGCTTGCGGAATTGAAAATTCATCACTGGTATTCAATGCGTTTAGTGTGTGTGTGTGTGTGTGTGTGTGTGTGTGTGTGTGTGTGTGTGTGTGTGTGTGTGTGTGTGTGTGTTTCAATACAGTTGTTTGTCATGGCTGAGGGCTTGCGGAATTGAAAATTCATCACTGTGGAATACAAACTGTTGCCATTGACATTATGCTGATGCTGTAATGTTTAGGGCCTGCAATTCTTCTGAATATTTGTAGCAAAATATGCCAGTTGGTGTGCACGTGGATTAAGGTCTGCGATCTGCTCAGACCTTAGTCTGTGTCGGACGATTCCAGTAGGTTGATGACTGCTCTCGGTTGCATAAAATTCAATCCATCCTTTCTCCAATAATCTTCTTCCTCTTTCAACACATGGTCCTCACATTTTCCCAGTAACTTTTATCAATATTTAATAGCGCGGACTGGATTAGTATCCTGACGTCAGACAATTTGAATATAGTATTGTCAGCTGCCACCTGTCCTTTAATTTTAGCCCACACAAGTTCTATAGGGTTAAAATGAGAATGGTACGGCGGAAGTCTCAAGCGCCCATGACGATGCTCTTCTATCAACTTGTCGATTTGACATTTCTTGCATTTTTGGCGTCTTTTTTTACAAGGGACAACAATTCTAGCTAGAAATACGTTTCTGGAAATGGTATGTTTTCCATTCGGAGTCATATCTTTATTGCTCCCTTTGTGCTCGATGCTGTAGGTATTTTGTCTTCTTGGGCAACAACATTGATATCATGCACTGTCCATAATTGGACACGACGGTCTATCTAGGGATGGAAGCACAGTATTCTCGAGCAATTCTCTAAATACATTACCATTCATCTTATTATGATAATCCATATTGTCTGTATGCTTGATACGAACACGAGCCCAGCATTCTGTTGTAAGCCATTATGTATATTACCAGCATGGGCCATGACCAAAAGCTGTCCTATACCACTGGGCACATATCGCTTTATCTGTCCATCCACTGATTGCCATTCCTTATCACTTGTGTGATGCGCATTGATCCACATTTCATCCAAACACACTATGCCATAATTTTCTTTGCGCATTTCCCTTATTTCACGTAGTTATCTACTTCTCATGGCTCCTAAATGCTTTTGCTCGCATAGATTATTTCTACCGCCCTTGTACTTTCAAATAGTGAAGATAATGTCCTTATAATTTTCCACAAAGTTGTTTTGGATAGCTCTATGTTATTGTTCTTTCTGAACCAAACCCTAAGTTTTCTTACAGTCACTTTTTCTTTGGCATCCAGCATTTTTATAATGCTGGATAATCCTGGATATAAAATCCAAAATTTTTATAATTTTAGGAGTCTCCGTGGCGAAGTGGTCAAGCCTTTTGACTTGGGCTCCAAAGGTCGTGGATTCGATTCCGGGCCGCATCCTTCGGTTCACGAGTTAAATTTTTCGGAGACTTCTGTGGGTCGTCGCTAGAGCTACGGAGTTCGTGCTTTGTGCGATGCTTTCCGCGCTGCGGAAAGAGACCGAGCCATATGGGATAGAACCCGGCGCAATGAAGTCGATCCTGTCGAATTTTAAGCGACTTTATAAAGCTTTTTTTTTTATAATAGCTCGCGTTATGACATCTTTGTCAAAGCTGTCTACAATAATCTTTCTACCTACCGTTTTGTTATTGCGTGGTGGTTTAATTCCAGATTCTTGCACCCATCGACGAAATTATCGTTTACTCAAACCCAATGCATTGTTCTTTTTTCGGAATTTGTAATAGTATAAATTCCTGCGACCAGCTTCTTGACAAAAATATGTGTACAACTTCATATCGATTCTTTGAAGTGTATAATTTCGCATTAAATCCCATTGAAAAATATTCACACATTTCAATGTTAACGATAAGTGGTAAGAGTTAAAAAAAAAACAACAACATATTAATCAGGTTTCATGAAATAACCCATATTTTGAGACACCCTGAACAGTCTTAGTTTGAACAACGCGGGGAGTTGGCATAAGGCCAATCCCTTCAAAACACGTACAATATTCAACATTGAGCGCTGATTGTCTGGCAACGCTGTAATATATTTAAAATTATGAATTTCATCTCAGACCCGTAAATTATATACCGCATATAAACAAACTGAAATCTGCTGTAAAATCTCCAGAACAAAAAAATTTTTTGTTGGGTGGACATAATGATAAGGTTATATACTAAATCTCATAATTTTCCCTCAGTTGGTTACTGAGATATAGATGTTTATATTGGGGCAAAAGAAAAAAAAAAAACACTATAGGCGTGTCGCACTCTCCTCTACAGGAGGAAGAGAAGACGGTTAGGAAGAATGAGAATAAACTCATCATCCAGTGCCTTGCCGGCTGGCGTGGGCGATCATGCCTCTCCACAAATTGCGATCTTCGACAGCATGGATCAATTCGTATTGACTCACTTCCGTGCCATGACGCAAGACTGTCAAGAATTTTCTCCCGCTGTCTTACTCTTTCTCTTTCCGTAAATCTAATGCTGCATTTTCCCAAGAAAATCACACCTTTAATGACGACTGTGGCGGGAAATATCAAGCTATAGGTGACTCCTCAAAAAATGACTATGTGGGGGTAAGAAGGGTAGATCTTCAAATATTCTAGTGAATAAAAAGGCAGGCTAGCCAATTTAATTCCCCATCACCTTTCGGGACATGCAAATACGTAACGATGATTATTGTAACGGGGAGTACCAATATACATCATACAATTGAGTTGTGGAGAGAGAGAGAGAGAGAGAGAGAGAGAGAGAGAGAGAGAGAGAGAGAGAGAGAGAGCATTGAATGATGCCAGTCTCAACATCACATAGGTCGATCCTGTGCTGTGTAAGTGTGAACCGATCGAACTGTCCAAATATCGGTCGTGGTAAATATATAGTATGGATTTCTATAGAGAAGGCTTGTTTCTTCTTGTTGAATAGCTCATGTTCGTGGAAGGTTGCGTCTTAGAACTCCATGTGACCGAACGAACGAACGAGCATCTTTCAGCCTTAAGACAGACGGCTACCTGGCCTTCATAGCTATCGGCGGTGGAAGAAGACATCGAGTAAGGAAACGGGTCAAACCTGCTCTCAGTGGTCTATAAAGTATATTTTCCACCGTTGTTTCTCTAGGTCAGAAATGCGTGCCTAAATATGTCGTATTTGGGTCGGTCTGGGAGTATGTGATTTTACTGTTTTGTTTACCCCAACACAGGTCGGTCATACACATTACTTCAGATTGATGCGGGCATAAGGCTAAGATGCATTGATGAATAAAAGCGTGCTATAATAATGCTGCTTGTCGTTCAAGGGAGAGTCAGTGAGAGAGAGAGAGAGAGAGAGAGAGAGAGAGAGAGAGAGAGAGAGAGAGAGAGAGCGTCAGTACAGCATCGCAAGAATGCTTTGTTAGTGAGTGCACAAAGACATATAAATGGATGGCCGTAGGTGCCCTTGGTCAGAAATACAAGCTTCAAAACTACACAAGGACGTTTTTTAAAGCATGGGAATGAGGGGGATTCTTAGAGAAATGGGCGGAAGAGAGAACGAGAGACATGACAAAAAGAGAGAAAGACGGAGGACGCGACAGAATGGAGGAGGAGGGAGGTATCGTGAGTCCAACAGGGCTCAGAATAGATTATTTATGATAGTTGAGTTGTTGTTGAGCTGAGCTAAGAACCGATGTCAACATGAATACACCCAGGACATTCCCATAATGCGCTCCGTCCCCTCGCTCAACAGCTTATGATAGCGAACGGCGAGTGCTCTATTTATGGGTCGTCATTCTGTATATGTCCGTCCATTAAGGTTAATGACTGGTAGGCGATCTTACTTTCTCACAGCATACACCAATAGATGTACACTATTGGCAGTGGTCATCAATAGATGTCAATCAGTCAGGTGCCGTCTTCACAATGAATGTTGGATGCAATGGATCTCCAACACTGTCTCTCGCCCTGATTGTACATTCTGTTAAATTGCTCGGTTCGTCTATCTCTTGATGTTATCTTCTCACTTGTATCGTTGTCTACCTCTTGCTCGCTTGCACTCAACTTTACCTTTCAATAGATTACAGTATCATAGCGTTCATCAGTGGAACTACATTTTCACAGTACACACCAATTGAAGTACACTATTATAGTTTACATCAATAGAAGTACACTATCACAGTTTATATCTATATATTAGTAAAAGTTCTCTGTCACCGTGCAAATCAAGAAAAGTACATTATCACAGTACACATCAATAAAGTACACGGTCACACTTTTTCTTTTTTTCTTTTTTTCTTTTTTTTCCGCGTTTCCATCCTGTTTCAGGATATTGCGGTCAACACCAGCATCTTTCAGCTGTATGTTGATTCCTAGGCTAGATTACGCTCATCACGCCACGACTTTCTGAGCGACCGGCTCCATACTCTCATAAGTCACTTTTGCGATTCGAACCACTGCTAATTCTCGTCGCGTCACGTGACGAGAGTATTCGGGGTTAGCGGAGGAAGCTGCTAAATCTCGGCCACGAAGCCGGTAAAAGTACATTCTCACAGTTAACGTCCATGAAAGTACACCCACACAACAGGCATCAAGTGGAGAACACTCAAACCGCATACATCAATGAACATTTTCAAAGCATACATCAATGGAGAAGCGAGACACCGCTGGTAGCATTGTAATCTCCAACCACCAGGGTTGCCACTTTTTTTTTTTACCAAAAGTATCTAGAAACGGCCCAAACAACATCCATAAATATCTAGATTTCGTTGCAAAGTATCTAGGAAAAATATCCAGATTGAGAAAGTAAGAAATTACATATGTATTGATGTGACTGCCGCTCTCCCTGGCGAAAAGTTTACGGCTGTCGCCGTTATCCCGTATATTCTCGTGAGGGGGGGGGGAGAGGAGAGAGGGTTGCCAGATTGTTGAGCGTTGACCCAAGTCAGTTCAAAGTTTAAATAATGGCAGTTACCATAATTTACGCGCGTCCAGACCGAACATAAAATGGGTAAATGACACCGAAAGAAAAGTAAAATCTAGAAAGTATTCAAAATATCCGACTCCAAATGAAAAGTATCTAGAATTGCATCCATCATCCAAACGTCAGAAAACGGTATCCAGATGCCGGCAAAAACCTCTAGATCTGAATATAAAATATTTAGAATGGCAACTATGCCAACCACACTTGTCATCCGACCATAGGGAACTCGCACAGTGCTCCGTTGTTAGAGAAGTGAAGTTATTTAACACGTACCTGCCAAGTGGCGAGTCAGAATAAATGACGTAATAGATAAATCATAAAGAATCTTAGAAATAGTCTCTAAACAAGAGATAGGAAAAATCGCCAAGTGTGACGTGAAAAGGTAGAAACGTCACAGCGAGAGTTTAGCTACAAAGGGAGACCTTTCATGCCGTCAGCCCAAGGTCTCCCTTTGTTGCTAAACTCTCGCTGTGACGTTTCTACCTTCTCACGTCACACTTGGCGATTTTTCCTATCTCTTGTTTAGAGACTATTTCTAAGATTCTTTATGATTTATCTATTACGTCATTTATTCTGACTCGCCACTTGGCAGTACCCACAGTGCGTGCCACGTACTACGTACGGCGTCGCTACCAGGGCCACTGTAGGATCTCCATCGACAATTGCTTCTCTGGCGCCACTGCCATGGGCTGTTGTCGAATCTTCACATCTTCATCTGCAAGAGACCATAAATCGGGAGAAGTAACTTCTGTCGACAAAAATGACATTTCTGGAATTCGTCTTGTTTGCTTAATGAAACACTGACTTCTTGTTAGTTGGTAAGCCTGTGTGGCCATCGACCCCACTCATCATCATCATCATCATCATCATCATCATCATCATCATCATGTACCATGCCAATAAGTCTGGGTTATGAAAAGTATGGGGGGGGGGAGGGGGTCATGTTTCTACATCTTAAACGATCACCAGAGTCGTGGATCAGCTCTGTGTTCTTGTCTCGACCATGTCATGTGTTCAAGCCATCCACATATTTTCTTCTCTGCCTTCCTGTCAGCCTTGCCAGTTGTCACTATGTTCTCTGGTTTGTTTCTTCTCATGATGTGCCCAATGAATTTTGACTATCTGCGTCTAATTTCCCCGTCAGTTAACGGTTTTCATTTACTTCTTGAAGGACTTTTTTCATTGGTTCTCCCGTCGGCCCATGGTATTCTTTGCATATTCCTCGGAAACCACATTTTCACTGCCATTAGATGTTTTTTCAGCTTGTATGCACTACTCGGCTGTCATTGCTGAGTTCCTTGCTGACACGATTAACACAGTTTTCAAATAGGAACGCAAGGATTATTTTGTTTGTGTTGTGTTTGTCTTCTGAACGTGGGTCATAAGGATATGCATTTGTAAGTATGAACAGGTGTGTGGGTAGGTAGGTAGGTGGATGCATAGGTAGGTTGATAAACATATTGAGCGAGCGAGTTAAGAACCAAGCCAATAGATTTGTCTAACATTCTGTCATACACCAACTGGTGGTTTAGGTTGGTCTTTAAGTAACAGGTGGATTTGTGCGTTGATATATAGGTAGACTTGTAGACACACCGAGAGACGTACGTACGTACGTACGTACGTACGTACGTACGTACGTACATACATACATACATACATACATACATACATCCATCCATCCATCCATCCATCCATACGTGTAGGTACTACGTACGTACATTCGTACCTACACACACACACACACACACACATATATATATATATATATATAGATAGATGGGTGGACGGACGGACGGACAGACAGACAGACAGTCAGACAGATCTCATATATTTTATTAAGTTTATATACACACACACACACACACACACACACACACATGAGGTTACTTTAATCGCTGAAGAAGGTCTTTTTAACCAAAACACCAGATTATATTCGTATGGCCCCATCTTGAACTCTCTCTAGCTCCACTCTACCTGTCTGCGAAGTCCTGTAAACAAGGGCACGACCTGCGTGTAATCTGGTTACGTTACGGTGCTAGTCTGCTCTAACAAGTTGGCAGCTCCTCGTCTGAACGGTAAACCTGCGCTGGTGATTTTTGTGTAGCCAGTGCTAAAAATACAATCAAACAATTATTAAAGTCGCTCGCAACCTGAAGGAAACGAAGGGAGGAGGAGATTTGCTCTGCCTCTCCAAAATCCTTTCCCTTCTTTTCCATTTAATACATCCTTTGAGCCTTCACCTACATTGTCTCACCTAGCTGCGAAATCTGGCCGTCCACGAGATCTAAGCGATATGGCAGTGGGATATAGATGTGATCTTTGAAAGGCGTCCGGAGTCCGGGCTTATTCAGGATTGCAGTTCTCACCAGGAAGTGCGAGTCGAGGAGGCTGTGTTGGACATGTTTGTGTGGCGGGGTGGGTGTCATCGACACGGCACCTACCCACCGAGCCAGGTGTGATTTTCATTGCCGTCCGTTTCCGGGAGCTTGTTGGCTAGACGGCGTTTTGTTTTTGTCATTCTTGTGAGGCTGAGGATGAAGCGTAGTTGGTTATGTTGAATAGATAATCTCAGGTTGCAGAGTGTGTGTGTGTGTGTGTGTGTGTGTGTGTGTGTGTGTGTGTGTGTGTATATGTATATATATATATATATATATATATATATATATATATATATATATATATATATATATATATATATATTATTTATTTATTTACCTGTCATGTTGCATAACTCCACAGAGGATGACTACAAAACTTGGAACGGCAATATTTTCAAAAACCCCACAGTTATTAAAAATACACCCAGTACTATTCACACGTTACTACTGAACTCCCGCGTCTTTATCGGGTTGACGAAAGAGGCCATTTGATTTTGCATCATGTCATAACCCAACGCCGGTCTCTCTGGCCGAGGGGTTACACCACTTTCTCCGTAATCCCGTTTATCACGCAGAGTCTCGTAGCGGGCGAGAACTGGGAGCGGTTGTACCCCGCTGGTGACTTGCGGGATAACTGAGCCGGCCGCTCAGAAATCAATGGCAAACTACTAAGCGTAATCTTGCCAAGAAATCAAAAGACAGCTGAAAGATGCTGCTGTTGACAGCGATGTCCTGTAAAGGATATGCAAAACATTTTAAACATAACCCAACACTACAGAGACTTTGTTCTCTATTTGTCGGATATGACAGGAATGTCCTGAACACTACATTCGTTGCCGTTGAATGAGCGCTGATTGATTGATTGATTGCTTGATTTAGGAACCGACATCCCAGCATTCGGGGCATTCCCATAAGCGCTCCGTCCCCATCCTCAGCAGCCAGCGAAGAGTTCAAACACTAATAGTACCAGTAGCAGTCTGATTATATGTCCGTCTCGCCTTTCCTCTGAGCGTTGACCGTCGGCCAGATCCCCTTGTCACCCCTCGCTGTCGCAATCTTGCCAGACCATGGTGATCCATTTGCTCCTCCGAGGTGTACACATGCTCCCACAAGGTCGCAACCACATCTGCTTTGTCATGCATTAATACTCCACCAAGTTTTGCCGAGCCAGCCAATCTGTCCGCCTGTTCATCCACCAGCACACCAGCATGCCCCGGAGAAAAGATCCAGACGATGCTTGTCACCTGTGACCTCCGAAGCGAAGCAAGCCACTCTGCACGAAGCTTGCCTGTCCTCACCCTACTCAACATGCTTTCTGAGTCAGTTGCAATCACGATGTGTGTGTGTATCGTATTCTCCACCCCGCGGAAAGCTGCACTGACCGCCTCCACCTCCATTCTTAAGCTAGATGTTGTGGTATCATATGCCAGACTCTCCTGCACCAAACGTCGACCATCGGCTTTTGCTAAGAACCCCCAGGCACTTCTACCTCTCAACACCGAACCATCTGTGTAGATAATCACATCACCCGGGCGAGCATTATCCTGAATTAGTTGATGGATTTCCACTTCCGTGGCCCCAGCTGGCCACTCCCTGCACTCCCGGCTTAATGTGATTATAAATAACTCTGCACAAGTCTAACTGCTCTGCTGACACTCTGACCCACTCTTCTCCTCTCCTAATGTTCTCCAAGTGACCCACTCTTCTCCTCTCCTAATGTTCTCCAAGGGGCACACCTGCCTGATCGTATCCTCCGCCTGAGCCATCCATGATTTCCCTCTTATCAGTCGCTGACCCTTAACGGCGTCCAGCACCTCATGCAACGGGTGATCTGTGTCTGCAGCTACTCTGAGGTATGCCTTCGCCTGCATCACCTTGAGCCTACCTGCAACAGCCGGCAAACCAAGGATGTATCGCATATACACAACTGGGATGTCTCTGGTGCATCCCAGAATGACTCGCATCGCTTCGTTCTGTATGCGCTCTAATTTCACCAGCTGACTCTTTGAGACAGTGAGCAGTCCTAGTCCATAATCAATCACTGAGAGGATCAAGTGCTGGTATAGTGTGAAAAGCATTCTCTGCTCTGTGTCCATTGCACTGATTAGATCCGGGTGTATTGAAACGCCCACCTGTGTGTGTGTGTGTGTGTGTGTGTGTGTAATATGTGTCTGTACAGATTGATTTCGTATGTGTATTGAAACAGACCTGTGTATAGATTGATATATGTTCATAGAAATAGACTAGTCTATAGATTGATATATGTGCATAGAAATAGACTTGTTTATAGGTTGATATATGTGCAAAGAAATAGATTTGCAGTTCAGTGCTACTAAGAAGTTGTGTGTATGGACTACGCTTGGGTTCATAGCGTGGGAACGCAACAAACAAACAAAAACTACCACAAGTATGGTCACACCAAGGTGTCTGAATGCCCCGTGTCCATCTTCGTGCTGGTTGATCACGTTAATTGCTATAAGAACGCAGGTTATAACTTATAACTATTCGGAACAATCATTACTAATCTGAGCCAGGGATAGACTAATATAACTTCTCTTGTGAGGTTGAACCTAATGGTACAATATATATAATAAAGTAACGCCATACACAACTTGCCTGCATTCTAAATGCCATGTGAATATAACCGAGATAAGGCGTTGCAACCGCGTCAAATCACGCTGGTCTACGAGAAATAAACGTTGATTCCTATGTGCGTGTGTTTATGAACTTGTCTTACTATTCTTGTCAATTTCGTGCTGTGTTTATTTAAGATAAGACGTTGCCGCGGTTGCAAGTGTCGGATTGTTGTGTTTGGCACCAGTTGCTTCTGCCGCCCTGGACGCAATGTTTGTATCAGGTGGTATATTGTTTGTGTGCATATGTCCGTAATAAATCAACAGATCGACGCGTTTCTGATAACGGACACTGTATAGGTTCACTGGAATAGTTGTGATCTTGATTGATTTATTAACCATAATTCATGTTTAGAAAATGGCGGCGGCCTATTGCCGAACTAGCTAGTTTTGCATTTTGCAGTAATGTATGCGAAGCTGCTGTTTTTCTAGTGACTGCCGCGTTCATCGACGATGAACTGTTATTTTCGTTGCGGACTGTTGTGTTGGCATTCTGGCAGCGGCCTTGTGCATGTACTTGACTGTGCGTGCTGTTGGTTTGTCCGTACTGCTGTTTGTTCCACCTTTCACATGGGACAGTGGGGAGCATTTTGTGTGTTATTCACTGGCACAAGAACGGAGCATTATGGGGGGTAACCCTTTGCCCTGAACTTGGAATCGCGACTAATGAACATGATTTAACACGGTGCGCTGCCACGGGACTCTCTCTCTCTCTCTCTCTCTCTCTCTCTCTATCTATCTCTCTCTCTACCCCCTCTCTGTTCTCTCTGCTCTCTCTCTCTCTCTCTCTCTCTCTCTCTCTCTCTCTCTCTCTCTCTCTCTCTTGTGAAACCAGCATGCTGACTAATAGGCTTGGTTTGCATCAGCTGGGTGGGATATTGGTTCACAAGAAGGCAGGTGTAAGGTTTGTAAGAACGGATACAATGATCATGACTTGAAGAGAATGTTGCGGCAGGGAATGACAAGAGAATCTAGCCAACACTCAGCACAGAGGAGAGATCTGACATAATCAGACAGCAACTGCAGCCGTCAGTATTAGAACTGTTTGCGAGTTGTTGTAGATGAAGACAGAGCGCGTATGGGAATGTAACGTGAGCTGTGATGTCAGTTCTTGATTCGGCTCAACTCAACTCTCAGCAGATGATGGGAGTTTAATCATGTTGGTTGTACTCGTAGTACGCTGATTGTGAATGCGTCTGTGTCTTCCTAGTACGTGATCATGCTAACTCCTGCCACAAATAATCCCAAGCGTTGAAAGTCCTAAGGTTGTTTCACCAACCTCTGTAGCAGCCTGCAGCAACTTATGGTAGCCAGTCAACAGATCATCCCCATTGGGCATCGAACTATTTATTAGTCTATAAGTGCCCAGATACCCTCCTCAGTATCCCCCTCAGCGTGTAGCGGCTGACAACATCAGCTATGTGTGGTTGACTATTCTTCTTTGGCTTCGCGCATGGCAGTCAGGTCTAGCTTCTCCCCGTTTGACTTGACGTTCTGGCAATTTTGGTCTAAGCTGTAAAATCACACCCATCTCTTGAGTCATTTACTCGTTCTTGAATAAAAAAAAAGGAGAGTATGGCATATGCGGCTACGACCTCTAGCATGAGAATGGAGGTGGAAGCAGTAACAGCGGCATTCCGTTGGTTAGAGAAGACTACTGAAGGTGGAGAAAGGCATGTTTCGTGTGGAATGGCTCGCCTCTCTTCAGAGGCCACAGGTTGTGAGAATAGTATGGATTTTTTGCCCTGGCCATGCGGGAGTGCACAGGAATGAATGGACAAAGGAGATGTGGTCGTGTGCCTGTGGGACCAGATGGAGAAGGTGGGAGAACGTAATGATAACCCGTATGTGGAAAGGATGAGATTGCGTGAGATTGGCAGAGATTCTGGTAGAATCTGAAAACTGAGAGGGAAGACCAGGAGAACTTTCAATCAGATAGCGATGGGAACGATTAGTAGTGTGACTCTTCGCTGGCTGTTGAACGAGAGGGCGGAGTGTAGTGTCGTCGATTCTTAGCTCAACTCAACTCAACTATTTACTGGTTCTGCCCTCCTGAAGATGACCAGGATGTCACCCTGGTCCATTGTTCACACGCTCCCACACAACAGCCAAACCCGCAAGCCTGCTTGTTCGTATCCTCTTATAACCCACCTGTACTTGCACACAAAAAAAATTACAGACATTTGCCAATCTTGACCTCCTCGGAGATTCAAACCACTGGCTTTCTGGCTCAGCCTACCTCATCTTCTTTAGCGTACTCATGGAGTCATGAGAAAACATGCACCGCTGAACTTTGGTATCTGCAGTAACTTTTTGTGAATAACCGCAAATGTTCGTTTATTTCTGATAACCAAACATGGATCAGTTATCAAATTGTTCAGATTATCAATCAGTCAATCATGTGCCATGCCGGAAAGAGTGGGCGGTCATGACTCACCATTTCACTCAATCACCAGAGTCGTGGATCAGCTCACTGTTCCTTTCTCGACATTGCCATGTGATCAAGCCATCCAGGTATTTTCCTCTCGGTCTTCCTCTTGGTCTGTTCCCTTGGATCTTGCCAGTTGTCACTAAGTTCTCCAATCCATTTCTTCTCATAGCATGTCCAAAAATTGTTGACTGTCTACGTCTAATTTCACTAATCAATTTACGATAGTCATTTGTATCCTGTAGTACTTGGTCATTGGTTTTTCTGTCTGTCCATGGTACTCTTTGCATTTTCCTCAGAAACCACATTTCTGCAGCCATCAGATGTTTTTCAGCTTGACTGCTCATTGTCCAAGTTTCACACCCATACAAAAGAACAGGCTCTATGTATCCCCTCAACACTAATTTTCTCGTTTGAATTGACATCTTTTTATTGGTCAGAATGTTTTTCATCTTGCTAAAGGCTACTTTCGCCATGGCGATTCTTGTTCTAATGTCTTCAAGGCATCTCCCATCAAATGTTATGACTGTTCCGAGATAATTATACCGATTCATTTGTCGAAGAATAGTCCCAGTTTACATTGTGGTATTTCCTTCTTCCTAGTGACGACCATAACCTGGGTCTTTTTATAATTTAATTCTAACCCCAGTTGCTAACTGTGTACAACATCCGCGTCTACTAATTGTTGCAGATCCTGCGCATTGTCTGCAATCAAAAAGTCGCTTAAAAGTCGACAGGGTCGACTTCATTGCACCGGGTTTTATCCCATATGGCTCGGTCTCTTTCCGCAACGCGGAAAGCGTCGCACAAAGCACGAACTCCGTAGCTTTTAGCGACGACCCACAGGAGTCTCTGAAACATTTAACTCGTAAACCGAAGGGCGCGGCCCGGAATCGAACCCACAACCTTCGGAGCACGAGTCAAACGGCTTGACCACTTCGCCACAGAGACTCCCAATAGTACTGTATCATCTGCATATCTAATGTTATTGATGTTTCGTCCTCCAATGCTGAATCCATTTATATCTTCTACATTTCTGAAAATATTTTCACTGTATTTTTACTCCACAAGATCTGGACACATTACACGTCCCTGCCTAACACCTCTCTTAATAGGCTGATATTGTCCCACTTCATTATCAATCATTATGGCAGCTTGTTGTTTCCAATATATGTTTTTTATAAGTCTAATGTCTTTCCCATCAATTTGTAGATCTGCAAGCATATCCACCATGTTGACATGTCTAACTCTATCAAAAGCCTTCTTTTTAGTCAATAAAGCAAAGATGAATATCCTTGTTTACTTTTATAGCACGTTCAATAACTGTTCGCAGCATATACACAGCATTTACTGTACCCTTTCCTTCTACAAACCCACATTGTTCTTCCCCTATTTCAGGTTGTATTTTCTTCCTCACTCTTTGCATGATAATTCGTAGCAAAATCTTTGTGATGTGACTCATTATAGTAATTGTTCTATGTTGATCACATTCCTAGGCTCCTTATTTCTTTGGGATTGCAATAAATACGGAATTACATAATTCAGAAGATACTCCGGTATCATATAATGTGTTAAGCAGTCTGGTGACTT
Source organism: Cepaea hortensis (assembly GCA_963921405.1). Taxonomy (NCBI): domain Eukaryota; kingdom Metazoa; phylum Mollusca; class Gastropoda; order Stylommatophora; family Helicidae; genus Cepaea; species Cepaea hortensis. Next base: position 41,871,373 of record OY992888.1, read on the forward strand.
GATCTATTCAGATTATGCATGCACACAATTGGCTCGGTGCTAAACAGATCCTGTTGAGGATCCGTGTTCACGTCACCTGGCGTATGTGATATATAATGTTAGCCGACTACTTTTAGACCGACCGGCACCCAGTGGCTGGTGATGTCTGTATTACGGCGGCCACCTTTACTTACCTTGAAATTTTCTGGTGCATATTTTAAACCAGGTCTACCTGGAAATACAGGCCAATGTAAAATTTAAACAAAAAAATCCCGCTTAAAAGGGGTTTCGAACATATAACCACCGGAGTGGCAGGCAACCGTGCTAATTACTGTTATGACGCTGTTCCCGGTTATGATGGTGGAAAATTCGAATTTTCCAATTTTGAAGTTGTTCGGTTGTCTAGTGTGTCATCTCATACCTGCTTCTATACCTGGTCTTTTCTTCAGCTGCGCATTGTGCTGGAGTCAGCCGACAAAGACATGCCTAACACCTGTGGATGAAACATCAGCAAACTAGGCTCAGCCTCAGCCACCCTGGACGTGCTGTACTCATCCATGATCTGTTTACAATCTAATCTGTTTCTCTGCAGGTATGAAGTTTCAGTACTGGTCTTGCCATCCCCGCTGGTTCCTATTCCAATTCCAATTTCTGGTACGAGTACCCCCTTTCAGCCTTCGAATTTTCGACTTAGCTATATTTATGGTGTAGCTTGAAGTTTGTCTTTCGTACTATGGGCTGCTTGTTGTCAACTTCCCAGCTTCTGATGGGTTGATTGCGTTCGTTACTTTCTTGATGAGATTTTTCATGTCTGGACAGAGTCGCGCATTTGTAGAGGCCTGGAGTAATTGGGTACCCACCCCGTCATATGGTGCTGTTTCCTTCAGGGAGTTTTACCAGTTCTCTCCTGGTGTTCCTCCTATTTCCCCGTCGTAAGTTGCCTTAGAATCTTCTCGGCGTTCGCCAGTCGGATCTTGGTGGTGAGCGATATCGTTCTTCCTCTGTTGGTTCTTCTTCTGTTTGTGCCCTTGTATCTTCTGGTTCGGATGTGGCTGTCTGGGTCTTGAGTAGTTCAAGTATCTTATCAAGAGTTATTTCTGTGTTTCGTTTCACATCTTGTACGTTAGATAGCTGTTAATCCGTCTCAGCCTTTATGGCAGCCATTCGAGCGACATCCTGCTCTATCTTCTGCTGGACTTGCTTCGTTTCGTCCAGGATGCGCTGAGCGGCTGTTATCTGTGTTTCTTGCATCTTGACTTTTCCTTCCTCCATGGTTTTGAACTGTGTTCTCAGGTCCTTCAGTTGGCCTTCCAGTTGCGCTTTGTCATTTTTGGTGAGTCGGTTGGTCGCCTCGTACTGTCTCCTGGTTTCCTTATATGGTTGGTTAGACTTGATGGCGATTGTCATGGCTTCTTTGCTGTCTTGGTGGCAGGGGCAGCCGAGGTACCTGGCGCCGTGGTTGCCGAGGCAGTTGGCGCATTTTCTGTTATTGTTAGGCCTCCTGAAGTCCTTGTCGATCTTTGCATGCTGGCTCTGGCTGTATGGATGAGGTCCAGAGCAGTATCTGCAAACCTCAACCTCACTATTGCAGGTGGCACGGGTGTGTCAAAACTTCTGACACTTAGAGCACTGCAGCACTCTCGGTATGTAGTGCTCTGGAACTTGATCTCTCTTTTCCCATCTGATGTATTGAGGTCCTCCGATGTTACTATGACGACTGTGGAGGGAATTTTTGTTCTTTCCGATGATCCTCTCGGCACTGGTGATCTTTAGTTTCTTGTTCTCCCTTGTCAGCATCTCCCTGATCTGGTTGTTGGTGAGATGGTTTTTGACTCGTTTAATAACCCATCGTTTCTTCATGCTGTGTCGGGCGGCTTCCAATACTATGTCGTGGTGAAGCTGTATGGTGGCTTTCTCCTCTTGTGTTATCTTCTGGATAAGTGCTGTGATTTGGGAGTTTTTATTGATGGAGACCACTACTCCATCAGGTGTCTTACGCAGCTGGTTGATGATGTGTCTTCCCAGCTCGTTTTTTATCTTGTCTGTTGGTAGCGCCGACAGTTTAGCTTCACTCACGCTTGTCTGTTTGAGCAGTATTCTGCCGGTGAAGTCCTCAGATGTTGCTGTTGTTTCCTCCTGTGTGGAGGTCACAGGTAGATTGGCCTGCATCGTCTTGGAGCTGGTTGGAACTTCCCGGCTGCTGCTGGCTTGAGATGTGGTTTCTTCATCAACTGGGACGGCTTCAGCTGGTGTAGGAGCCGGACTGCTGTTCGTGGATATGGGCTCAGCAGTCGTAGCGGCCTTCCTCGCCTCTACCTTCTTCTTCCCGGCTGTAAATAGCGCATGTCTCTGCGCGGCATTTTTAACGCGAGGCATCCTCTGCGTTATCCGATAAGGCGACTTGATCTCGATAGCGCGTAGAGTCGACTGTGCCGCTGGTTCCTGAGCTTTGAGACGGGAAGTAGAGTGATGTAACACAGTCCCCAGGTAAATGGTACTTTGGTACCGGGTCGAGAGGACAGTCTCCACACCAGCCGCACTCCAGCTCTTGTCCAGGGCTTCAACGACCTGCACGCCAAAGCATCGGCCTACATTGTTCAGACTCGCTCTCCCTGAGGGTTAACCACGAAACCACCAAGCCTTCTATCTATCTATCTATCTATCTATCTATCTATCTATCTGTCTGTCTGTCTGTCTGTCTGTCTGTCTGTCTGTCTGTCTGTCTGTCTGTCTGTCTGTCTGTCTGTCTGTCTGTCTGTCTGTCTACTTCTGTGTCATTATTTGTCAATACTAAGACCAGATCAAGCTCTCCCGAGTACACATAAGAGTTGCCATTGCGTGGTGTTTGTGTGGGCATTTCATGAACCGGTTTCTCTGCTTTCACTGGTATTGTCTGTAATGTTTGCTGTATGGTATGTTTGCGGGCCTAGGTAACTGTGTTGATGCCCTCGTACACACTTTCTAATGCAGTTAAGTTCCCGGGTAAAATCCCTCATGATTGGACTTTGTTGGCCGTTTCGAATTTTAGGGCGCCTTGCTGGTCATTCGTGACAGATCTTGTTCCTTGACACTAATACGCTTATGTCATGTGGCAGTAACATGTATCATTACGCGTGTGCACATACCTGTCACTGTTTCTGTTTAGTGAATAATGTTGTTAATATAACCCCATGGATTCGAGTTCTTCACTCTGGTACTACTTGAAGAATTGGTGACTGAAAATGACCTGGTTGTGTTGAACTGAGTTGAGCTAAGAACTGACATCACTGCACTCAGGACATTCCCATACGCGCTCAGTCCCCTCGTTCAACAACCAGCGAAGAGTCACACTACTAATCTCCCCCACATTATCTAATTGAAAGTTCTCCTGGTCTTTCCTCTCAACTTTGAGATTCTTCCAGAACCACTACCGAACCCCGCAATCTCATTCTTTCCACATAAGGGTTCTCCATCAGTTCCCACACCTTCTCCAACTGTTCCCACAGGCGCACGACCACCTCTGCCCTGTCCATAAGTAATCTACTCCCAAGAGGTGTATTCCACGCCAGCCTATCAACCTGATAATTCTCCCTCATGACCAGGGTAAAATAATCCATACAGTTCTCATAATCTGTGACCTCTGAAGCGAGGTAAGCCATTCCACACGAAACATTCCTTTCTCCACCTTACTAAGCATACTCCTTGAGTCCGTAATGAATAAAATGTGTGTTGCAGTGGCCTCCTCTAACCAACAGAATGCCTCTGTTACTGCTTCCACCTCCATTCTCATGCTGGAGGTTGTATGAGATGCCGAACCATGCCCGCCTACGCTTACCGACTTGGCACATGGTGGTGCTGATGTTGACTTAGTTCTATTCGGAAAAGCGGGTAACACACTCATGTCGTGCAGACTTGAGATTGATAGCTCTAGAAATGGCTTGTGTGTTGTCTTTCCTTATCGCCGAGGATGTCTTTGATTCTCTTGCAGTCTCACATCGTGCTAAGTGTGTAGTTCTCGGCAGAATGTTCCACAGCGGAGACCGTGGTCGATCCTGCCCTTCGTTAACCAGACCAGGAGTCTGACCAGGGCGTCACCATCTTCTTATAGTCCCTGCCGTGTGTCGTTGGTTTTCTTGTCTGTCCTCAACCTTCTGTCGTGTCTATTGCCATTCATTTCTGATAACAGATGTCCCTGTGCTCCGTGATGCTATACTGTCTAGCTTCTTCTCTCTTTGGTCTCCCACGCCTCTCTTGCCCCTCGCTTACTCCCGTTGTCGCGACGCACACCAGCTTTTCCTCTTGTTCATGATGTACCCAGAGAATGTGGATTGTCTTTTTCTGATGCGAGTAACCAGCTCGCTTTGTGAGTTACCTTTTTAAAGATATATGCATTGCGCTTTCTTTCTGTTCATTGCGTTTCCGTCATTATTCTGTAAAACTGCATCTCGCACATAATTTCCTCACTAATTTACTGATCTAGGATACCCATGTACAGTGAGGTCTTGGTCAGTTGGAAGTCCGGCCCTGCATCCCAGTAACTCATCCAATATTTATATCTTGTAGATGTGTTTTTAGGGCCGGCTTCGTGGCTTAGAGGTTATGACTTTTCTCCGTAATCTCGTATACTCTCGTGGGTTAACGTGATGACATTAAGAATCAGCAGTGGTTCGAATCGCATCGATAACTTACGGGGTGTGTGAGCCGGCCGCTCAGAAAGCAATGGCAAACTACTGAGCGTAATCTTGCCAAGAAATCAACATACAGCTGAAAGATGCTGGTGTTGATAGCAATGTCCTGTAAAGGATATGCAAAAAAAAAAAAAAAAAGATGTGTTTTGTTCATGTTCTCTCACACACACACACACGCCTTCATGCACGAACTCGCGCGTATACTCACACATACATGCCAATCCTGCATAAACGTATATAGACACGGCCATACACAGTACGTACGTACATACTTGTATCCCCCCACTACACACACACATACTCACTACACACACATACATGCCAATCCTGCATAAACGTATATAGACACGGCCATACACAGTACGTACGTACATACTTGTATCCCCCCACTACACACACACACACACACACGCACTACACACACATACATGCCAATCCTGCATAAACGTATATAGACACGGCCATACACAGTACGTACGTACATACTTGTATCCCCCCACTACACACACACACACACATACGCACTACACACACATACATGCCAATCCTGCATAAACGTATATAGACACGGCCATACACAGTACGTACGTACATACTTGTATCCCCCCACTACACACACACACACACATACGCACTACACACACATACATGCCAATCCTGCATAAACGTATATAGACACGGCCATACACAGTACGTACGTACATACTTGTATCCCCCCACTACACACACACACACATACGCACTACACACACATACTTTGACGTGGCCTAAGGGACAAGAGCGCTCCAGAAATGTACAGTTCTGATACGCTGATACCGAGGGATGGTTTCCTATACGCCTCATTTTGGACTTCAACGTTGACCTCTCGTTCAAAAAGCAATGGCACACTACAGAAACCAAAACTACATAGAAAACGTCCCGCAAAGGAATTAAATGTATATTCTAGCAGTCTGCGAATGTAAATATAGTATTAGGAACGTTAGCCCACGGATCTCACCGCTCTGCTTCTAAAGTCTGTAATATCCCAGTGAATCCCATCAAGTCGATGCGCGAGTACGTGCATCGAGAGCTGTGGAGACCGCAAAGCTCTATCTGATGCTCGATGAAACCAGGATTCAGACTTGGCGTGCCTTTCCTCCACCCAATGGCACTGATGGCTGGAGATGTGGCAGGCTGTGGTAGCTTGGCTGCCAATCTCACGGCCACGGCTTGGCCCCGGCTTTGATCAAGGATAGGAGTTAAGCTGTCCCGTCTATGCGGACGTCAGGTATTAAGGTGAAACTAGAGACAACCTTTAATGATAGTTTAGCCTGTCTGGCTGGTGGTTTTCTGAAGTTAAGTGCCCGGTTCCTTTATTTAGCAACACTCAGTCTATACTCAAATGCAGCCACGCGCGTGGTTCAACTTTCTTTCTTTATTTTTGTTTATCCTCGTCGAATTTCTTGTGGATTTCTAAGGTTGCTTCTTCCTTGTTAGCCACTCTTAAGAAACGCCCAAAGTAAGGCGAGAGTATCGTATGTATTTCTGTGTAGGAGCCAAAGTCTCCGTAATTGTTTGCTAATTTGCGTGGATTAGAACTCTGGAAGTGGCGATGTGGTTGCCCTACATCTGTGGGACAGTTCCGTCATTCCTGTAACTCCTTAACGTCAGAAACACACGTTTTTTTTTTTTTTTTTGGTTTGCTCTCGCTCGCTAGCAGCACTGGACTGAATTTGTCGTGTGGATTAGCTTTCCCTATTACCAGTGTCCCTCGCCATCAGATGAACCCACTCCGACTTCAGAGGTACTTGTAATTTACGTCCCCAAGTTAAGGACGAGAAATCAAAATTTTAGTCCAACTGTTTGGTGTAGGAATTGAACAGCTTACCTCGGCATCAGCACACCAAATGTTTCAGAATGAGCGTTCCTTTCCATTCGGCCATGCTGACCTCCCACCTTTTATTTAATTTTATTCCTCGTGTTTTCCCCCCTATTTGTCAGAAACAAACCCTTCCTGCTTTCTTTTTTTATTACTTCCTCATTTTGTCTACTACTTTTGCCGGAAGTAATTTTTTTTTTAAATCGTGAAGAGAGCACTCTATAACACAGTCTTCCTACCAACTCTTTGCTACCAGTGCCAAACGTGGACAATGACAGAAAAATAGAAACTAAAAATCACAACAGAAATGAGATTCCTGAGAAGAATACTCAATGTATTAAGAAAGGGGGGATCAGAAATTGGGGGTTATTTTTTTTTAATTTTTCCCGCGTTTCCACCCTGTTTCAGGATATTGCGGTCAACACCAGCATCTTTCAGCTGTATGTTGATTCCTAGGCCAGATTACGCTCATCAGCACGCCACGACTTTCTGAGCGACTGGCTCCATACTCTCATAAGTCACTGGCGCGAGTCGAACAGCTTCCAATTCTCGTGCGCTGACGTCAACCACGAGTATTCGGGGTTACGGAGAAAGCTGCTATTTTGTTTTGTTTTGTTGTTGCCTTAATATAAAATTCAATACCTCAGTAACCAACTGAGGGAAAATGATGAGATTTAGCATATAACCTTAACATTATGTCCACCCAACAAAAAATTTTTTGTTCTGGAGATTGTACAGCAGATTTCAAAGTTTGTTTATATGCGGTATATAAATTACGGGTCTGAGATTAAGTCCATCATTTTAACAGTATTACAGCTTCACCAAGACACATCCCCGCATGTTTGAAAATTTTCTCGTGATTTTCGTTTTGAAACAAACAGCGCGAAGTTAAATGGGATTGTTCAGAGGTGTCGCCAAATGGGGGTTCTTTCATGAAACGTGATTACATAAATAAACTAGCTGACAAGGCCCGGCTTCTGGCGGGTATCTATCTATCTATCTATCTATCTATCTATCTATCTATCTATCTATCTATCTATCTATCTATCTATCTATCTATCTATCTATCTATCTATCTATCTATCTACCTACCTACCTACCTACCTACCTACCTACCTATCTATCTATCTATCTATCTCCTGCCGGCCGGCCGGCCGGCCGACCGACCGACCGACCCACCCACCTACCTTTCTGTCTACCTACCTACCTTTATGTCTGTCTGTCTGTCTGTCTGTCTGTCTGTCCGCGCTATTACATATTGATAAAAGTTACTGGGAAAAAAATGTGAGGACCATGTGTTGAAAGAGGAAGAGGACTATTGGAGAAAGGATGGATTGAATTTTATGCAACCGAGAGCAATCATCAACCTACTGGAATCGTCCGACACAGATTAAGGTCTGAGCAGATCTCAGTCCTTAATCTACGTACACACTTACTGGGATATTTTGCTCCAACTATTCAGACGAATTGCAGGCCCTAAACATTACAGCATCAGCATCAGCTGAAAAAACAAGAAGGAAATGAAAAATAAGGTAAGAAATATAGTCCTTCTACTTTCCTGTTAATTTACAAATTATTTACTACGTGCCTCTGTAAATTCTCTGTCTTTACTAATATTACACATTGCACCCCTCTCGGGATTCTCCGTGGTGAAGTGGTCAAGCCGTCTGACTCGGGCTCCGAAGGTTGTATGTTCGATTCCGGGCCGCGTCCTTCATTTCATCATTTCACCAGTGCATTTTTTTGGAGACTCCCGAGGGTCGTCGCTGGAGCTACGGAGTTCGTGCTTTGTGCGACGCTTTCCGCGCTGCGGAAAGAAACTGAGCCATATGGGATAAAAACCCGGTGCAATGCAGCCGACCCTGTAAGCTACTTCTTTCATTGCACCCACTCCCATACGAATCCGGATACGCCTTTGTGTGTCATCTGAATTGGCAGGTCTCCAATTACTGTAAACATAACTTTGTTAGCGAGAAATCACTAGTTGTTCAGCAAAACATCAAAGGAATGTCGCCGCTTTTGATGATTTAAGTTGTTTTTGGACCTATCAAAGACATATTCCTTGGGTGGGGGTAAATATAAGACGGCTGGAAAAATTTCATAACGATGCAACAGACAGTTTAAAAAATAATTGATCGTGAATGAAGGCATTCAAATCGGAACATACTATAACACCTAGGCCAGGGAGGTCGGCAAATTGGGGGTTATAGCAGCGGTAAATTGTATCAGAAGATAGCAAGTTAAATGGTTTGACCATATAACAAGGTTACCAACTATATAACAGTATACCTCAACAAGCAATGATGTACAGACCAAATTGAAGCAGAGAAAGAGGGATAGAGCGAATACCAGAGTCCATGGGAATCTCGATACATGAAGCCAATAAACGGGCACCTTCCCGTTGTTTATGCTTCTCCTCGACACGGCCAGGCACAAGAGGAAGATGATGAGATGAGTAATGGTCCCTTTAAGACTGCGAATGGGTTACGGACGCAGTTCGTAATCCCGCAAACCGCGTTCGAAAGATGCTGTATATTTTTTTGTTTTTTTTTTTGTAATGAAATGATATGTGTGTCTCCTGCACAGTTCGCGGCGACTGCACTAGCCAGGCGGCCTTAATTCCCCAGGCTCAAGAAACACCCCCCCCCCACACACACACACACACACACACACACACACCTCCTCTCTGCCAAACACCACAAGGTACTTTTTTGGGGTGTTCGCATATCCTTTACAGGGCATCGCTGTCAACATCAGCATCTTTTAGCTGACTGATGATTTCTTGGCAAGATTACGCTCAGTACAATGTACTATATTGGCAGTAAATGACGGTATTGGTGTCGGAAAAGCAATGGCAAACTACTGAACGTGAGCTTGCCCAGGAATCACGAATAAGCCAAAAAATGCTGTGGTTGACTGCTACGTCCGTAAAGGATATGCAACTAATAAAGTCGCAGTGGACATAGATGCTAGACCCATATTTGTATATACCAGACGACACTCGCTGGGTGGTGCGGCTAGGATCACGTCAGCCGTCTTTACTTCCAGAGATATTTCTTTGTACCCATTTGATTTAGTCTGGGTCGCCTTGGGAGCCAAGTTCAACTTTTTAAAGATCCGAACTCGGGAGTCTTCGTGGCGAAGTGGTCAAGCCGTTTAACTCGGGCTCCAAAGGTTGTGGGTTCGATCCAGGGTCGCGTCTTTCGGTTCACGAGTTATATTTTTCGGAGACTCCTGTGGGTCGTCGCTAGAGCTACGGAGTTCGTGCTTTGTGCAACGCTTTCCGAGCTGCGGAAAGAGACCGGGCCATATGGGATGAAACCCGGTGCAATGGAGGCGACCTTTTTAAGATCCGAACCTGCCTCTGTGTGGATCAGACCCATAACTGGAGGTAAGCATGGCCGAATGGATAAGAACGCGTATTCTTAAACATCCGGTGTGCTGATGCTGAAGTAAGAGGTTCAACTGGGGAACAGTTAGACTAATATGTTGACCTCTCGTCCTTGACTTTGGGGAGTAAATTACAAGTACCTCTGAAGTCGGAGTGAGTTCGCCTGATGGCGAGGGACGCTGTTAATAGGGAAAGCTAACCCACACGCAAAATTCAGTCCAGCACTACTGGAAGTAGTGTATCTGGATGACGCTTGAGTTCAAAGCGTGCGAGAACAAAGCCCATAACTGTCAGGCCGGCCTCTAGCCGCTACACTACCGCGGCTGCCTTTACCGGAAGTAGTATGTTTGTATTTCACCGCCGCCGCCCCCCCCCCCCCCCCCCCAAAAAAAAAAAACAAACACCGTTTGCTGCGGATTTTGTTTCCTTTTCCTATTCCTGAAATCTCGGGCCGGAAATTGTAGTTTATTTTCAATCAAGCGCGAGCCAGCAGACGCGTGAAAAAGCGAATTGAAAGATAAGCTGGAGTCATTGATTGGCTGTCGTACCAACGATAATTATTTTTACTGATATGGTTTTCACAAAATGAAAGGATGATTGGTCGTTTCCTTCATATAACTTATAGCCAGCGCGTGCCAACAGTATACCCCCCCCCCCCCCACAAGAGGTGACGTCTAAATTATAAAACACACCGACAAAACGTCTTTCTGCCAATTCAGTGGGCTGGGATCGATCCCAAGCAGCGACGGGAATAGTTTTTCAGACCAGGTCTGCTCTGGGTTCGACCCAGCCACTTAAGAATGGATACCTACAGTTTTCAGAATTATATGGAAATTGTATAGAAAGACAGGGCGACGAGGAAGGGAAGTGGTCACCCCACCTAATATGTCATGTAACATAGAATATATGAAGGCCTGACTAATGCTTCACACCTGGGCAGCAGTATCTGCTGAGAGACTACCCCAACATTACCACAGAAGAAATATTTATAGCAAGTCTGTCTTCTGTACTTTCTTCCCCACTGGGGCATATCATCTCAACAGAACCAGGCTAAACCGTCCTACCGATCTCTTGCTATCTTTTTCATCCCAGTCCATGCCCTCTTGTATCATTTATCTCTGTCTGTAATTATATTCTCCTTGTGTTTTTAGGTCTCCGGCTCTGTCATTGGCCTTTTAAGTTACATACAAGAAAGTGTCTAATTATATTGTCCTCGTGTTTTCTCAGTTTGCGACCTGTACAGCGCCAACGTCATTTTCCTCATCTCTTGGTTTACCGGAATTTGTTTAGAGAATCGACTTCATTGCACCGGGTTTCACCACATCTGGCTAGGTCTTTCTACGTAGAACAACGGAAAGCATCGCACAATGCATGAACTAGGCAGCTCATACGACGAACCCGTGTACTTTCTACAGCTATTGCCCACTCTTATCTCTGTCACTCTATCTGGCTCACTATCTCTCTCACACTTATCTGGATATCTCGCACTGGTGCCTCTCTCAGTCCATCTGTCTTTCACACACATACGCACAGAATCGTCCTCTCTCCCTCTCTCCGTGTTGGATTTGTCACGAGTGCTATAAAGATGTTGTTTTCTTGAGTTTAAGTGACACTACTTAAACGTTTGCCGGAGTTATTTCTTTCAAAGTTCACAGCTTCCGCGGGCCATCATTAGGGGTTTCGCGCAACACTCTTGCAGGTTCTGCGTTAAAGTGGTGCCAACTTTTCACATTGTGTTCGGAAACAAAAATGGCTTGTTATGGTAGTGGACTATTTTGATTGTTCGTGTAACGTGAGGACGCATGGACAAATAAACCCACGCATAATTTGCTTCACCCCACACCTCCCACTATCACCATAGTCTTTGGTCGGGGCTGTGTTCTCGTCCTGATTTGACCACAAGACCAGGCCATCCGGGTATTTATCTCTTTTTCTTCCATTGCTTTTTTTCTGTCAAGTTTGCCTGTTGTCACTATGTTCTCGAGTTCTCTCTCTATCTCTCTCACTCCCTCTCTTTCTCCCTCCTAAAACCTTCCCAATAGCGTGAGAGAGAGAGAGAGAGAGAGAGAGAGAGAGAGAGAGATGTAGAAAGAGAGAGAGAGAGAGAGAGAGAGAGAGAGAGAGAGAGAAAGAGATGTAGAAAGAAAGAAAGAAAGAAAGAAAGAGAGAGAGTATGTGTATGTAAATGGTTGTTTGTAATTGTGAGTGAGTATACGTGTATGAGAGAGGGTGTGTGTATTTGTGTGTTATTGAGTGGGTGCATAACTGTTAGCGTCTGTGTAAATGATGTATGCATGTTTGTGCTTATGCATATGTGCGTCTGCCTGCCTGTTTCATTACATGGTAATATGCACTGTTTATGTTCACAACATTCATTTCACAATGCATTTTTTTTTCTATGTGAACAATAGACAATTGATGTATGAAAGATGTCTGATTGGAAGGGCCGGGTGTAAGGCAGGCCTGCGTGCCCAGTTTGCGACATCTTTGAAAATATAGTTATTTCGTTCGTGCCCAAAACATCTTGGCGGTCATTGTTTAGTGTCTCTCATCGTATGACGGCTTTCATTTATTTCTGAACATCCCCAAGTTTAAATCCCCACTTGGGTGAAAACGAGAACCACTATCACCACAAAAAAATCCACCATGTTGTTGCCTTCTTAAGTGGCTGTGCAGGCTAGATCCGTGTGCGAATCACCAGAGTGGAGTGCATCTGTGACAGTTGGTTTAACGTTAAACTGGCCGAGGCTAAGCTCTCGGCAACAGTGGTCTCGCTTCGACTGTGCAAGGATGATTGTCGTTTTGATATACAAGAGTTAATACTAGTACACATAAGGATTGTGATTTTGGTATAAAAGCGTTAATGTTATTACTTGTAAGGATTGTGGTTTTAATATATTTGTTGTTTGCCATCGCTCGCTTCGAATTCAAGCGTAGTCCTTATACACCGCTTTTAGCGGCACTGGACTGAATTTCGCGTGTGGATTAGCTTTATGAAAGCATTAATATGAGGACTTGTGAGGATTTTGTTGTTGTTTAAAAGTTAGTTGCATATCCTATACAGCATGTTGCAGTCAATCCCAGCATTTTTTAGCTGTTTGTGATTTACTAGACATTTTTACGCTCAGTAGTTTGCCATTGCATTCTGAACGGCCGTACCATCGGAATCAACGCAGACCGCAGTCTGCTTTCCAACGCAGTCTGCTTTCCACGCCGCCCGCAACTGTTTCCCAACGCTCGACTCGGCGTGTCTGGGAAATGGGAAACCGCGTGTCAATGTCGCCCAAGCCACATACGCCGGTAGTTAAAGGGCGATTACACGACGATGCCCCAAGGCGGTGGTGTAGTGGCTGGACACTGACCTGCCGTCCCGGTGGTCAGGGGTTCGATCCTCAGTGGGGTGTATTCGAATTGTGAAAATTGACCTGGGCTCACAGATCCACTCAGCCTAAAATGGGTTCCAGGAAATGGTCGTGGGGAGTAAAGATGGCAGGCCTGGTACTGACCACATCAATTCCAATTCCAGTTCTTGAGAGTAATGGCCCCGTTCATCCGTTGACTTTATCGATTTGGTTATAATTGGAACCCTTATGGTGTATCTCGTACTTCTTCTTTCGTAAATAGAGATGCGTATATCTGCTTGCTGGCTTCTGATTTGTTGTCATTGTATTCGTGTCACCCTTGTGGTTTCAGTGTCTGGACAGAGTCGCACACTTCTTAAGGCCTGGCGTAATTGTGTACCCGCCCGGTCATACGGTGTTGTTTCTTTCTGAGAGTTTTACCAGTTGTCGTCTCTCCTGGGGTTGCATCTATTGCCCCGTCTTGGTCGGTCTTCGAATCTTCTTGGTCTTCTCTTGGAGGAGAGTAATTTATTCTCCTGGTCTCCGTCCACACTTGATCTTGGTCATGGTCGCTGTCGTTCTGATTGTATTCCCCCTCTTCTATTTCTTCTTTTGATGCTTCTTCTTCTGTCTGGGAGTTTATATCTTCTGCTTCCAATGTCTCGTTCTTCGACTTGAGTTGTTCCATCGTTTCTTTGTCTTCTTGGATGTTTGTTTTTTTTATAGAGTTTCTTCTGTCTCCGCTTGTATTGCAGCTATTCCAGCGACTCCCTGCTCAATCGTCTGATGAACTTGCTTTAGTTCGTCCAGGATGCGCTGAACGACTGTCATTTGCGTCTCTTGTGTCTTGTCTCGCTGTTCCTCGATCCTGGTGAGCTTGGATCTCAGGTCCTTCAGTTGGCCTTCCAGTTGCGCTTTGTCACTTTTAGTAAGTCGGGTGGTCGCCTCGTACTGCCTCCTAGCCTCTTTATAAGGCAGATTAGCTCTGATGGCAATTTTCATCGCTTCTTTGCTGTCTTGGTGGCAGGGGCAGCCGAGGTACCTGGCGCCGTGGTTGCCGAGGCAGTTAGCGCACTTTCTGTTTGGGTTAGGCCTCCTGAAGTCCATGTTGATCTTTGCTTGAGAGTACTCACTGTATGAGTGGGGTCTGGAGCAGTACCTGCAGACCTTCAATTCACTTTTACAGGTGGCACAGGTGTGCCAACACTTCTGACACCTAGAGCACTGCAGCACTCTAGGTATGTAGTGATCTGGTGGTTGCACTTTCTTGTCCCATCTAATGATTTGAGGGATCACTCAGTCCTCCGATGTGATAATGACGACTATGGAGAGGGTGTTGTTCTTCCCTATGATCCTCTCTGCACTGGTAATATTGAGTGTCGAGGTTTCTCTCGACAGCATCTCCCTGATCTGATCGTTGGTGAGATGGGTGTTGATTCGTTTGTTGACCCATCTTTTCATCATGCGGTGTCGAGTGGCTTCTGCTGTGATGCCGTGGATAAGCTTGATGTCGGCTTTCTCTTGTTGTGATATCTTCTGCATTAGTGCGATGGTCTTTGAGTTCTTGTTGTTGGAGACCACTACTCCATCAGGTGTCTTGCGTAGCTGGGTGCCGCTGTGTCTTCCCAGCTCGTTCTCCAACAGACCCAGTATCTTGTCTGTTGGTAGCGTCGACAGTTTGTCCTCCCCAACGCTGATTTGTTTCAGCAGGATTCCGCCTTTGAAGTCCTCGGTTGTGGCTTCCTCCTGTGTTGAGGTCTTTGGTGAGCTGCCTGGTTGCTTCCCAATGGTGTGGTTGTGGACTTCCATGCTGCTGCTGGTTTCAGTTGTAGTTCTCTCTCTCTCTCTCTCTCTCTCTCTCTCTCTCTCTCTCTCTCTCTCTCTCTCTCTCTCTCTCTATCTATCTATCTATTTATCTATCTATCTATCTATCTTTATCTATCCATCTCTCTCTCTCTCACGCTCTCTCTCTCTCTCTCTCCCCCTCTCAGTGTATTGAGAGAGAGAAAACTAAGATATTGTGACAACTAGTAAGATTCGTGTGTGTCTGTGTGCGTGCGTGCATGTGTGTGTGCGTACGCGTGTGTGTGTCGCTCGTTCCTCCACACCCCTTGTACTGATTTATTTATTTTGTAGTGACCTTGTCACACGGGCACATCACCAGTGCTAATTTACCTATTGACGTCAAAGACACCCACGTATTCCCGGGCACACACACACACACACACACACTCTCACACATCCTTCTGTGTTATCTCGGTAAAGAACACCGCCAGCTTTGAGTGGCTGATGGGCGCAACACTGTCACTCTGTGGTCATGCTTGGTGGGATCTAGGAAATGCAGAAACAATTACTCTCTAACAGTTTCTCAAATTCTTCGCTCGCGACCCTTTTTGTTTTTTTTATCCGACGAGTTGTTCCCAGATTCCCGCCCTCTGTTGTAGAAGTAATCTGTACTAAAAGAGAAAGTTAGGTGTCTATCATTTACGGGACGTCGCAGTCAACCCCAACATGGTTTGGCTGTTTGTGATTCCTGGGCAAGTTTACGTTCAGTAATTTGTCATTGCTCGCTGAACGGCCGGCACTCATACCATTGTATGGAAACCATTGCGAGGTGGTCTGCGTCCAAATCGCCCGCAGCTCTGTTTCGAACGCGTTATGCAGGATTACGAATTGCATTCGTAACCGCAATCGCCACAGGGCGGACTCCAACAGAGCTTCTCAAAATCTCGCTCCCGACCCATTTTGATCCGAAGAAATTTTCCCAGATCCCCGCCTTCTGTTATAAAAGTAACCTGTTCCAAGACCGTGTATAATAATTGTTTTTAAATCATAACATTTACAAATGTGTTTGCAACCGCCAATTATTTTTTACTTCGGACAAGGTTCGATGCCAGCGCTCGACATTCGCTACGAGAGGGAAAGACTGGACACCTGTTCCTCCACGCACTCCGGTCCACAATATGTGATAGTCCTAGCATGTCCGATATCCACAGCAGGACTCTAGTGCGGACCTAATTTCGTGTGTACTGCGTTATTGCATTTGAGGGTATGCTGACGATACCATTTGTTATGAGCAGAAAGCGAGTAAGAGTTGCATAACCTAGTGGACCAAGTAAACATGCATAATGCAGAATGTGGCTTAGATAGTAACATCCAAAGAACGAAACCTATGATACTTAGCAGGGAAAGGAAAGGTCAACGGGGAGATACTATAACAAGTACCAAGTTTCTCCTATCATGGGTATGTAATAACAGATTATGGCAGAAGTGAAACAAAACAAAAACAGCTTTCAACAGCATGAAATCAGTATTAACATCTAAAGAGATTAACACCGCATTAAAAATGAGAAAAATCGAATGTTATGTATATTCTACATTACTATATGTCACAGAAGCCTGGATATTGAGCAGGCAATTAGACAGTCGAATAATGACCCTTGAGATGTGGATTTACAGAAGAAAGGAAGAATATGCCGTATTTCATGGAATCAAAAACAATCAAATACAGAGGTTTTATAAAAGCTGGGAATGAAAAGATGGTCGGTAAAAGAAATAAAACAGGCAAGTGGAATATTTCGGCTACGTTAAAATACATAACACTCATAAAAACCATACAGAAGGGCAAGCGGTACGCCTCGAGTGCTGGAGGTCCCGGGTTCAGGCCCCGGTGAGGACCGGGATTTATTTAAAAAATCCACCTGGACTTCCAGTAATAAAATGTCCCCTGGTCTCTGGGTAGTGAGATCGGACGCCCGTGTGTATTGTTGCGCACGTAAAACATCCCTTGGCAGTTGGAAATCGAAAAAGAGTAGCCTAACGGCGCTGCTCGGGCAAAATTTGGAGTTAAAAATCTACCCAAAGTATTTCAGGATCCTCGCCGATGCAACGGAGTTCGTGCATTGAGCTGAGTTTCTCCAGACTCAGGTTTGAGTTAGGAGGAAAACGGAGCACTTATGGGTTAAACCGTGTGCCGTGATGTTGATCCAACGACTAAACTAGACTTAACTAAAACTAGACTAAGGGAGCAAAAGATAAACAACGATATAAGTGGGAAGACAACGTCAAGAGATGGACGACCATCAATCTGGCAGAATGTACAGTCAAGGCGAGAAACAGACAGTGTTGGAGATCCATTGCAGCCAACCTCCACTGTGGAGACGGCACCTGATTGATTATCTACTTAACGGTCAAGCCCTATGGCAGTCCTGGGTGTGTTGTTGCGCATGTCTGCAGTACGGGTACTCAGCCTGCAGGGTACAACAAATGCACAGAACTTGGTGAAAACTGGCAAAACTCAGGGGAAAAGAACAAGGGGAAAGAAGAGAAGGCGTAATGGGTAAATCAGCATCATGTGCCGCGCCGATAGCGTCGCCGGTCATATTCTCCATCTCACCCGACCACCATCAGCTATATATTCTTGGATCGATTACATCATGTGGTCAGACCATCCAGTTATTTACTTCTCTTCTGTCCCCTTGTTCTTTTCCCCTGAGTCTTGCCACTTTTCACCAAGTTCTGTGCATTTGTTCTCACAACGTGTCCCAAAAATATTGAATTTCTACGTCTGATTTCTCTAATCAGTTTTTAATTTTCATTTGTAGGACGTGCTTATTGCTTTTTATATCTGTCCATGGTACTCTTCGCATTTTTCTCAGAAACCACGATCCCGCAGGGTTGTAATGTAAGTCGGGCATGATTGTAATGTAAGTCGGGCAGTATTGTAATGTGAGTCGGGCAGGATTGTAGTATGTGTTGGGCAGTATTATAATGTAAGTCGGGCAGGATTGTAATGTAAGTCGGGCAGGATTGTAGTATGTGTTGGGCAGTATTATAATGTAAGTCGGGCAGGATTGTAATGTAAGTCGGGCAGGATTGTAGTATGTGTTGGGCAGTATTATAATGTAAGTCGGGCAGGATTGTAATGTAAGTCGGGCAGGATTGTAGTATGTGTTGGGCAGTATTATAATGTAAGTCGGGCAGGATTGTAATGTAAGTCGGGCAGGATTGTAGAGTAAGTCGGGCAGGATTGTAGAGTAAGTCGGGCAGGATTGTAGAGTAAGTCGGGCAGGATTGTAATGTAAGTCGGGCAGTATTATAATGTAAGTCGGGCAGGATTGTAATGTAAGTCGGGCAGGATTGTAGTGTGTGTTGGGCAGTATTGTAATGTAAGTCGGGCAGGATTGTAGAGTAAGTCGGGCAGTATTGTAATGTAAGTCGGGCAGGATTGTAGAGTAAGTCGGGCAGTATTGTAATGTAAGTCGGGCAGTATTGTAATGTAAGTCGGGCAGTATTATAATGTAAGTCGGGCAGTATTGTAATGTAAGTCGGGCAGGAGTGTAGAGTAAGTCGGGTAGTATTATTATGTAAGTTGATCAGTATTGTAATGTAAGTTGGGCAGTTTTATAATGTAAATTGATCAGTATTATTATGTAAGTTGATCAGTATTGTAATGTAAGTTGGGCAGTATTATAATGTAAGTTGATAAGTATTATTATGTAAGTTGATCAGTATTGTAATGTAAGTTGGTAAGTATTATAATGTAAGTTGATCAGTATTGTAATGTAAGTTGGGCAGTATTGTAATGTAAGTTGCGCAGTATTGTAATGTAAATTGATGAGTATTATAATGTAAGCAGGGCACGGTGATAAAATGTGTCTGACCGTTAATAAGCAATTGTCATCCACACAGATCCCACAAGATTTCTTCCCCCCCCCCCCTTTCGCTCGCTTTGAACTCAAGTGTCGACCACACACGTGCTACTACTTCTAATCCACTGAACTGATTTTTACTCGTGGATTAGCTTTCCCTATTACCAGTGTCCCTCACCATCAGGCGCACCCACTCTGACTTCGGGGGTACTTGTAATTTATGTCCCTAAGTCAAGGACGAGAAGTCAACATTTTAGTCCAATTGACAGGTATAGGGGTTCAACCCGCTACCTCGGCATCAGCACACCGGATGTTTAAGAACGGACGCTCGTATCTATTCGGTCATCTCGACCTGCAACCCACGAGCTAATCTTTTACTTAAGATGCAGACCCCGTGTCAATCTGTGGTGTCCTGCTCACAACAGGACGTCATGATCTTGCTTGAAAGTTGATTATCAACTTATAGTGTTTAGTAGGTATGTGTGCGCGTAATTTGTGTGCGTAGCCTGCAGTCAAGGGTTTGGCTAGTTTAGATTCTGTTCAGTTGTTCATCAGCTGTGTATGTATTATGTACGTAGCCTGAAAATTGCGGTCTGATCTGGCCCTTGGAGATTATTGATGTTCACAGTGGTATCGCGACTTCTCGTATAACTTGTAGATCTCGCCACCAGCGTTCCGCATACCACCTCAGTTTAAGTCGTGACAAGAGTGCGTAACGCATATCAGTGTACACCTCCAGTGCAGTTATCTACCATAGAATAAACGTTAAGTATATTTTATATGTTGTAGGATTCATAAGTGGAAACACCAATAGTGAATAAGCTGAACCAAGAGTAGAGACGATTGCAAGAGTGGTTAAAGAGATATTCTGGCAACGATTCGCCCGTGTGACTGCAAGATGGCATTGACGCATTGTATTGATTCTAGATCCGATTTTTGTGACGAGAAAAGAGACCACTTCATTTGATTATATTTCCTGTCCGTGCAACCGACGTCCCAAGACAACCGCAACAATGTTCTGCGGGCTGGGGCTTAAGCTGTCACAGTCCTTCTCCCGAGGATCTCGTCGTCGAGATGATAGAAAGGAACTCAAGAAGCAAAAGAACCGCAGGTCAAGGTCTTTGGACAGCCTTGACTATGACATTTCTGGGGAGTTTTCTACAGTGACCGTGTACGAGGAGAAAATCGAGGTAGGTGTTTGAGAATTGTAAGTATGGAAGTAAGAAACGGTAAGTGGCAGTATAGGAGAAGAAAGGTAAGTGTTGTAGCGTGCTATCATTCCCCACACTGTACGGAGAGGGAGCCCTCCTTTCCCTCTCCAGTCTCATATATCAGCGGGGTGTGCAAGACGGGTGCTGGGACTTAACATCAGCGGAGAGGGATATGAGGATGTAACCGGGTTATGATACAGCGCAGCACACACAGACTGACTGATTACAAGCCTGTGTTGGTCGTGTTTCTTGTACGGTTTTGGGTATTTATTGTCAACAGACTACAGCCCAGCGCTCGGTGGAAATGTGTCCAGTTGCTTACTGTAGCCTGGACAAGCAAGTAAGAATCTCTGGATACTGGATAGTCCCTTCTTTCTTGGCTTCTTTTAGTCACGCTTTTATGTGTGCGTGTCTGTCTGTGTTCATAGAAACTGCAGCGTAAAGCGGGTAAAATTGTTGCACTGTTCTCTCTTTGATTGTTTCTTTGGGACTGTTATAATGTCTCAGTGTGACTTGTAAACTGCAGTGTAAAGCGGGTAAGATTGTTGCACTGTTCTCTCTTTGGTTGTTTCTTTGTGTCTGTCAGTGTCTCCGTGTGTCTTGTAAACTGCAGTGTAAAGCGGGTAAGATTGTTGCACTGTTCTTTAGTTGTTTCTTTGGGACTGTTATAATGTCTCAGCGTGTCTTGTAAACTGCAGTGTAAAGCGGTTAAGATTGATGCACTGTTCTCTCTTTGGTTGTTTCTTTGGGACTGTTATAATGTCTCAGTGTGACTTGTAAACTGCAGTGTAAAGCGGGTAAGATTGTTGTACTGTTCTCTCTTTGGTTGTTTCTGTGTGTCTGTCAGTGTCTCAGTGTGTCTTGTAAACTGCAGTGTAAAGAGGGTAAGATTGTTGTACTGTTCTCTCTTTGGTTGTTTCTTTGTGTCTGTCAGTGTGTCTTGTAAACTGCAGTGTAAAGCGGGTAAGATTGTTGTACTGTTCTCTCTTTGGTTGTTTCTTTGTGTCTGTCAGTGTCTGTGTGTCTTGTAAACTGCAGTGTAAAGAGGGTAAGATTGTTGTACTGTTCTCTCTTTGGTTGTTTCTTTGTGTCTGTCAGTGTGTCTTGTAAACTGCAGTGTAAAGCGGGTAAGATTGTTGCACTGTTCTCTCTTTGGTTGTTTCTTTGTGTCTGTCAGTGTCTCAGTGTGTCTTGTAAACTGCAGTGTAAAGCGGGTAAGATTGTTGTACTGTTCTCTCTTTGGTTGTTTCTTTGTGTCTCTCAGTGTGTCTTGTAAACTGCAGTGTAAAGCGGGTAAGATTGTTGCACTGTTCTCTCTTTGGTTGTTTCTTTGTGTCTGTCAGTGTCTAAGTGTGTCTTGTAAACTGCAGTGTAAAGCGGGTAAGATTGTTGTACTGTTCTCTCTTTGGTTGTTTCTTTGTGTCTCTCAGTGTGTCTTGTAAACTGCAGTGTAAAGCGGGTAAGATTGCTGTACTGTTCTCTCTTTGGTTGTTTCTTTGTGTCTGTCAGTGTCTCAGTGTATCTTGTAAACTGCAGTGTAAAGCGGTTAAGATTGATGCACTGTTCTTTAGTTGTTTCTTTGGGACTGTTATAATGTCTCAGCGTGCCTTGTATTCATGCATCCGCTATATACATATAGATAGGCAGTCAGATAGACTGCGTACATACATACATACATACAGATAGACAGACAGACAGACAGACAGACAGACACCTATCTGCCTACCTGTCTACTTAAATAATGCATATATACATATACATACACACACATATTCGTCACCCAACCATCCACCCACGTGCTGACGTCAGATTTATTAAGGAAGTTAAAAGTAGATTATCCCAAGCAAAGAATATTCTCTTCAATTCATCTTTGTCAATCCAGGCGAAGGAAAGAGCTCTTAATTGCTATATTAAGCCATTCCTGGTATCCGGAAGCGAATCGTGGACCGTTAGCAGGCATGTAATGAATTATGTGGGAAAACAAGAAGATTTAGTTTTATAGAAGAATTATGTGAACACAACGGACGGGTAAGAAGAGTAATGGATATATCTTGAGAAAGGTTGACGCACAACGAGAGCTGCTTACTGCATCGGGAGATGGCAGTCCGCCATCTTTGCGCATGTCATGAGTAGGGGAAGCTGGAAAATGTCGCCACGGGAAAGTTGCGGGGAAGACCAAGAGAGAAGAAGATGGAACGTTTGTCATCATAGCATAGAGGAACAAGATCATCAGAAACGATAGGTAGTGCACGAGGGAGAAAGCTGTGGACAGACATGATCACCAACGCCACACGTCATGAACTAGAAGAAAAAGAAGAAAATGTCAATACATTTGATGCCCTAGTTTCTTTATGTCTGTCCCATTATTTATTGAAAAATTAAGTGTATGCGTGCGCGGCACATTCTCTTTCTGTCACCTCTCTCTCTCTCTCTCTCTCTCTCTCTCTCTCTCTCTCTCTCTCTCTCTCTCTCTCTCTCTCTCTCTCTCTCTCTCCTCTTTCTCTCTCTCTCTCACTTTCTCTCCCCCTTCCCCCTCTCTCCCTCCTTCTCTCTCCATATGTTTCTCTATCAAAACCACTCTATTTATTCGTGGAAAATAAATCAGTGTTTATTCATGGGTGGGAAAAAACAAAATCAGCGTGTTTATTTGTATCCCCAGCAAGGTCAGACGAGCCATACAGAAATGATGTCTGGTCAGCACAACTGGTACGCATGCTCGCACGCGCGACCTACTTATTGCAATGTGTGTCGTGAGGCACTGTCTGGTGTCACCTCCCACGGATTGTCCTGCGAAGGTAAGTTACAGGTATTAAAGATATAGCTAGATCACCTGTAGGCCCGTTTTCCATTGGAAGGTAAAACTAATAAGAAGACACGAAATCAATTATTAGAATCCCCGGTCGCGTAATAGCTTATACTTAGTCTCCCGCCCGTGTGTTGCCGGGGCCCATACGGGGGAGCAAAGAATAGTAACACTGTTGCCTACCATGCATGTTGTAAGAGGCGACTAAGGAGGCTATGGTTCCGTCGCCCTGCTACTGAGTGCGTGGTGCGACACTGTGAGCTGTGAATTTCACGTGGAATGCTTTTGCATCTGTCCGCGGTTGTTTTTAGCGTGAACTGCGTGTTCGAAACGATGGCGGCCGGCTGTTGCTGGATTGACTGGTTTGCCTTTTCGGTTCACGAGTACCTTATTCAGGAGACTCCTGGGAGTTGGCGCTGTAGCTACGGAGTTCGTGCTTTGTGCGGCGCTTTTGGTGGGTCACCCTGCGGAAAGAGACCGAGCCATATGGGATAAAACCCGGGTCGATGAAGTCTTTCTGGTGACTACCGTTTCCATCGACGATGAACTGTATTTTTAGTGGAGGACTTTTGTGTTGGCATTCTGGCGGCGGCATTATGCACAGTGTACCTGTGCGGGCTGTTGGCTTGCCGACACTCCTGTCTATTCCATTGTTCACATAGGACAGTGAGGAGCATTTTGTGTGATATTCACTGGCACAGGAACGGAGCAATATGGGGACGACCCGTTGCCGTGAAGATGGAACCGCGACTAACTAACTAATTAACTAACTTAGTCTCCTTTCCTTTCTATAGGGTGTATTTTTAATGACTGTGCAGTGGTTGAAAATATTGCCGGTCCAAGTTTTGTATTCACCCTGTGTAAAGTTCATGCAACTTAATAGGTAATTGCACAACTTGGACCGGTGTCGTGTGTGTAAAGGATGAATGTCGTAATAGTTATTTGTTCTTCTTTACCACTTTAGTGTCGTCCCTGGAGTGAGGGGAATCAACACCCACATTTGTTTTAATTCAATATCTCTATCCTGGAGATATCCAGCAGACTCCGTCCACAACACTCCCTCAATCTGAAGACACCTTCTTCTCACTCTTACTCACTCCTGGATCATGCCCCCTCTCATTCTTCCCCAACATAACATACGTGACAACTTTAGCTTCAACAAATAAAACCAAGAAATTTATTAAAGCAAAGAGTATATGTAGGAGAAGTGTATGTGTGTGTGTATAATGTGTGACGTATATTCTAGAGTCTATATAGACTCAGATCAGTGTTCAGGAGTATAGTCATTCTCATCACTGTGCTGAGAACACACTAGCACCATGTATTCCAGACAAGCAACCTCACCAAGGTCACGTGAAGACTTCCTCTGTTGTCTCTTGAACCACTAGGATGCTTGGACACCCATGACAAACACTGTCTAATGAGTCTTCAATCTGCTTCACACTATGAATTTCGTCTGTTATTTAACTGATTGTTAATCAGAAAATTCTAACCCTATTGTCACTGTTACTGGGGAAATCTTAATGGATCTAGTGTCACTGGTTTTAAAGATTCCCCATATTAACACCGCACTCTGAATGTTCTAGGTATCAGTATAAATTTATATGAATGTTCCTGGTATCAGTGGTGTATATCTACAATGTTCTGACTGTTCAGTGATACACTTATCACTTGCTAAACATAAATATCATCAGCATGTCCAGCTCAGCAGAAGCCAGGTTCCCGCAAACCAACTTGGGTATAAGCCCAATGTAGCGGCCTCTCAGCAACTTCTGTCTTCAAATTCTGAGCCATCATCTTCTAAAATGTGTTAGCTTCACTGTTGAAAATCATAGCACACATACGTGGACCTGTAAATGAAACCTGTAGAATAGAGAATACTATGGTGAGGGCAACTCAATCCTGGCCGGAATTAGGTGAGTGTAGGCCAATAGCAGCACTCAGATCTATAACAGAGATCCGATCTCTGTCATACGGCCAAATAACTCATCATATGATCTGAGACATGGCAACACCAGGAAAGAATAAAGGAACGGGTAGAAACCCAACAGATGCCCTACTGGAAAATCCTACCATTTCACATTCCTCTCAACCATCTTTAATCTCTCTAATTATTATTCCACTACATTGTCCTCAACTCCCTGAGTAAAATGATATATCACTCAAGCTAGTTAAAGCCACACAATAGGATACTAGTGCCGACGCTCCTATGATACTTTCTAGCACCTCATAGAACATTCTATCACTAATCATAATACATTATATCACCACACCTATAATACATTATATCACCGCACCTATAATACATTATATCACCGCACCTATAATACATTATATCACCGCACCTATAATACATTATATCACCGCACCTATAATACATTATATCACCGCACCTATAATACATTATATCACCGCACCTATAATACATTATATCACCGCACAGTACTGTACTCTATTCCCAATCATACTCTAAGTTAGATATGATTAATAGCCGACCATATGCCTATTCCGGTTGCTAATCGAAACTAGGCAATCACAGACTGGGTCTATGTCCGCCGATAACTATCAACAATTTGACACCCTAGTTTCTTTCATTGAGCACAACTCGGAAAACTGCACCGATCTTTCCCACTTCAGAAATCTTGATCGACTAACTCCACTTGTTTACCGCAACGCTTTTTTATATTGGGCTGGAGTGACGTCACCAAAAAGTCTAGACGCTGATCCGTCCAGAATCTGGTTTCCTCCCCCTGTTCTAGACTAACTGGAATCAATCCGCCGTCCAGTTCACTTTCATCTGGGGAATTCTTTGTCTCATACAACAAAGATCCTGGCTGTCTGTGAGCCAGAGACCTTCTCCCCACATCACAGACTCCATCCGACTTCTAGTCAGACATTCCGTCTATCACTTCAAAAGCCGTCTCCCGCCTTGCAGACAGATGACCCCGTTGTTCGTCTCGAGCAACAATTTGTTAACAAAATGCCGACCGGTGTAGACATTGTAACGCGACGTATTTGTTTCTCGAACAATCCACATCATACAGAAATGCCGACCGTAGGCAGACAGTTTGACCAGACGTATTTTTCTCATTCCATACAACATCAAAGGGTCGGTTTGTTTTTGCAGACTAATGTCGGGTCTTGTTTGTCATCGATCGCAACTAACAAGTTTATTTTCCGTGACAACCGGAAATATTTTCAAACACTGCAGTCATAAAAAAAATACACCCTGTACTTCTGCCCTTTATCCGTCATTGTGGCGCAGGTCTTCAATCAAACCGCACCGAGCATCCTATCTGTTGCTATCCCCCAGCAGTTCCCAATGTCCTTCCACTATATTTCATCTATGTAATTCTCTTCTGCCGCTCTCCGTGGCCTAAAGGCTTGTGAACGCGATTCTTGAGTCGTTTATTACGCGTTCGAAACGCGGCGGTGACCGATTGGCATCAGACCGTGTCGCGTTGGGGTTTTAACATGTTGGTATGGGAGCCTGTCGTTCAGAAAGCAATCGCAAACTACTGAACGTAAAACTTGCCAAGACACCAACAGCAGTAAAATGCTGGTGTTGACAGCGATGTCCTGTAAATAGGATATGGAAAAAAAATTATCTTCTCCCTGGTGAAAGAGTTAAGGACACTGTTCGTAATCCCGTATACCCACGTATGAAACACAGCTGCGCGAGATTCGGCAGCGGATCGCGTCGCGTTGGTTTCTTACGGAAAGGTATGTGAGCCGGTCGTTCAGAAAGCAATGGCAGACTACTGAACGTAAAACTTGCCAAGACATCAACAGCAGCTGAAAAATGCTGGTGTTAACTGCAAATTCCTGTAAATAGGATATGCAAAAAAAAAAAAAAATTATCTACGCGCGCGCGCGCGCGTGTGTGTGTGTGGTTTTTTTTTTTTTTTTCAATAGATCTCTAGCTATTTCGTTTGCCTTGTGGGTTCCAGACAAGAGATTGTCTAGTTATACTATCCTCGGGTTTTATAACTATAAACTTCAACTGTAAGAGAGTCTTTAGCCTGGACAAGGGTAATGAAACTAGAACGTTATACTCAAACATAGACATTTATAAGAGAGAGTCCACAAATAGCCTGGAAAAGACTACTGAAACTAGAACTTTATAGAAAAACATATATAACTGTAAAAGAGAGTCAATAGCCTGGAAAAAGGTTCTCTCTCTCTCTCTCTCTCTCTCTCTCTCTCTCTCTCGCTCTCTCTCTGGGTGTGTGTGTGTGTGTGCCTGTCCGCCTCATAACATTGTAATATCCCTTCATTTTAGTGAAAGGGGGGGGGGGTTGTTTCTATGTAAATGTAGCATGAAAAATGAGATAATATATGTGCGAAATATGAGTGGTTAGAAGGGCCGAATGTAAGACTGGCCTGCGTGCCAATTATGACCATTTGAAAATAAATTTCGTTCGTTCCCTAGCTCTTATTCTCTTCCCCGTGGTTCTGCCTCAATTGTATTTGCCTTGGGCTACCGAGTAAGAAGCACCTTCTAGTACAGTGGTTCTCAACTGGTGGGGAATTTTAGAGTTTCCAGGGGGAGAATGAAGATCATTTCAAGATCGTATTAATACAAGAACCGATTACTTGATATTGTTTTTCCCTTCATACTTTACAGTTATGCACGTCTCATCCTTCTAAAATTCATTTTATAAAGTAAGTAGACCCACAAATCACGTTTTATGTGTATGTCTAGACCTATTTTAACATATTTACCTTCCATTTTTACGTATACTGTGTAGGGGTGGGGGAATTTGTAGGTAGGAAATGTGAAAGGGGGGTGAAAATATGGTGTAGGGGGGCAAGGGCCAAATTTTTGAAAGGAAGGGGGGGGGGAGAAATGACGTTCTTAAAATATGATGAAGGGGGGCACGGGCCAAAAATGGCTGAGAACCACTGTTCTAGTAATACTGGTATCCGGTTTTCTCAGTGTGTACCCTATACAGCGCCCTATACAGCGCCGACGTCACTTCCACGTCTCTTGATTCGCTGAATCAATCTAGGTCTGTGGTCCCGTCTCTGCCACATGACCAAGCCTTCCAATTATTTATCTCTTTGTACTTCCTCTTCTTTTTCCCATCAGTTTTGCCAGTTGTCACTACGTTGTAAGGCTATTTCTCCTCATAACTTGCCCCAAGATTCCTGACCATCTACGTCTACTTTCTCAAATCAATTTACGGTTTTCGTGTGTTTCTTGGGGGGAAATGTCTCATTCGTTTTCGATAACAAAGTATGCAGACTAAAATATTTACAGAAATATCCCTAGTGGGGCACAATCTTGCCACTGCCGGACGTTCAACCCATCCCACCGCGGTTGTATTGCGCAGGCTCACAACCCACAATGCCAAGAGGTTATTGTACTTCCTCTCTGATACCCTCCCGTTATCCGCAAGCAACAGTGAATACATTTTTTTAATTAAAGAGTTTTTTCTTTGAATACGGCAGTGAGAAAAATATGCCAATGACGTCATTGGTTCTATTAGCAAACACGGGAGAGATTGCTTATGGAGTTTTAAGTGACAGATAGTGTCAATCCTGATATAATGTCAGTAATGGAGGATTTTCATTTAATTCGTCTCTTCAATTTACGGCCTTTCAAATGTGGCCAGATAGTTAAATTGTCATGCTTTTCCGGGTTTGCTGATGCGTCAGAGTTTGGGGTTTGGCATTTTTGTTTTAATTGCCAATATCTTGAAATTGGTGGTTTGAAGAAGATGATTCGCGGGCGGGTTAGAGGGGTCGTTAGGAGGGTTAAGCTGATAATGCTATAAGCGCGGTGGGGCGAGGGTTCCACGCCTGCTTTCGTCGCCTGTTAAGTGACGTAAAGACTGGATAACTCTTCCTGCGTGCATTTGGTCCCTACAACATGTGATGGTCGTAGCACTTCACAGACGCATGGCAATTTCCTGCTTCAGTTGTTTCTTTTTGGTGATTGGTGAAGATGATCATCATCAAACGCCGGACTGGTCCATAGGTTTTCCATCTTCTGAACATCTCCGCCAGCGTATATCGACTGACAGTGCCCGTTATTTGTTGGTTAATCAAATGTCTTGTACTCTAAACAAAATTTTCATGCCTGGTGGCTCCCTGCTTCACTCCTATCTCCCTCACTCGGGAAAAGGAAGATTTCCAAGTGTCCTTAAAGTCACCTGTTAGTCCATTGTCTCTTGTGGTGTTGATGACGGCTGACTCATTCATTGCTCTTCCCACTTCGATCATCGCCGTGTTCGCCAGCCGATCGGCTTGTCCATTACCTTTCACGCCTGAGTGCCCCGGTACACAGATGAAAGTTAGCTTCTTGTCTGGCATGAAGGGTGAGATGGGACAGAATCATAGTTTGAAGAAGATGTTCCTTCAGTTCAGTCCTGTTTAATGCTATAATATTTTTTAAATAATTGCATATCCTTTACAAGACGTTGCCAGTCAACACCAGCATTTTACTGCCGTTGTTGATGTCTTGGCAAGTTTTGCGTTCAGTAGTTTGCCTTTGCTATAAATGCATGGTCTTTTATTCAGTCCAGTCATCGTTATTATCTTCCAATTTTGCCGTCAAGCGTCGTGTGGAGGATGAGTTGACGTTCCAACGCCCAATGGATAGCACTGGATAGTGTCATTCCGTGTGGTTGTACAATGTCTTTAAAACTGTCATCATAAAACAGTCATTTACTGCCAGTATAATACCTTGCGGTTGATGACAAAGGGGGGTTGGGGGGGGGGGGGGCGGTGGATGGTTCTTTTTGCCTGAGGAATTAAGGCCGCCGGGCTAGTGCAGTCGCGAACTGTGCAGGTTAAGATTTTCTGTTTGCCCCCCGACATAAAAAAAAAAATCCACACCTTACCGAGGATTCGAACCAGGATCTCCCGGAGGATAATCAAATCAAAAAATCAAATCAACGTTATTTTAAAAGGGTCACAAATTGGGCTTCAGGCCCGTCTTACATTCGGCCCTTGCAATCACTCTTTTTTCGTCCTTCGGCGGATAATCCGGCGTTCTAGCCACTCGACCAGCCGCTCCTCTAAAATGTCTTTGATGTCGTCAATTCATTTTCTTTTCGGAGTCATCTTGCCCTCGTATCAGATCTTCTTTGGTAGTTGATGCTGTTGCATTCTGGTGAGATGGCCGAAGCATTGGATCTTCTGCCTTTTTTAAATGTGTGAGGCACAAGGTCTTGATCCCAGTTTGATAAAGTTATTTCTTACAAGGTCTCAGATAGTAATGTTGGCAGCTCTTCTCATGCATTTCATCTCGCATGTGTTGATTTTGCGTAAGTGCCATTTGGATAATATCCAAGATTGACATTGGTAGCATAGGGTTGGTGTGAATATGCTATTTATTATCTGTGGATTGGCGAACATAGGTATGCATGGATATTTCAATATCGGCGGTAGTTGACATAAGCGCAATTGTTTTTTGACATCTGATTTCTATTTCTCTGCCTATCCTGCCATCCTCTGAAATCATACTTCTTAGGTTATTAACTGCTTTTACTTACTTCAGTTTTGTACTATTTATCTTTACATGTAGTGGACCAGAGATAATATTTGTTACTTAGGTTTTGACTGTATTTGTGTTCATATTGTATCTTCTCAGTTTTTAAATCTGATTTTGTAGTCTGCTCTCGTCGCTATCCAATCCAGTATAATATTATAAATCCTTTGATTCAATCTTTTACAATCCTATGAATTTATTAATCTGCTTAACATTAGCTAAACCAGTTTGTTCCTAGTTGGCCAAGTCTACCACTCGCGTTATTTTTCCTCATCTCCGTGCTTGGCTTCGACCAGAATGTTTATTTATTAATAACGATCTGTCAGTCCAATCCCATGATGGCCCCATGTATTATTGAGGTCGTCTGTCGGACTCTCCATGTTCTGCCATTGAATTGTCCCCACGGTCGGCGAGTCCCCTG
Organism: Cepaea hortensis; assembly: GCA_963921405.1. Taxonomy (NCBI): domain Eukaryota; kingdom Metazoa; phylum Mollusca; class Gastropoda; order Stylommatophora; family Helicidae; genus Cepaea; species Cepaea hortensis. The sequence goes on from OY992888.1 coordinate 41,902,193, forward strand.
TGTGTTTATGGCTTTCCAATGGCTTATATTCGTTTGATAATGTGGGATGATTGATTCTATGCATGTCTGTAGGCGAAATGGTTCTGTCTGTAGCTAGCGGGACTGTGGTGTTTGAATGTGGGCAGAACAGTGCGTTAATATAGATTGCCAACACCACACAGGAACACAGTCTATGTAGGTGGGTTGGTAGGTAGGTAAGTAGGTAGGGGGTATATGTGTGTGCGAGGAGGGACGTAGGTAGATATGCATGCACGCATATATGTATGCATCCGTGCATGCATTTAAAACTGCGCATGCGTATGTATGTGCGTGCATATGTTGTTTGTTTGTTTGTTTAATGTCCGTATGTAATGATGCATGCAAAGTCATCGCCACACTTCAAACGTCTTGTCTAACAATGGGGTTCGCATCAGTACAATCACCACATGTGAGTATTTCTCCTGTTTTCTTTCAATTCTTAAGATTCCACGTCCACTATGCTTCACAGAGACTTCCTTCTCTTCCTTCTGTCTTTGCGACTCCTAGTGGAGAATAGGCCCACAGCCACGCATGCCATGCCTTTTGTGGGTTAGTCGTCATTGGTTGACTTGTTTCTTTGATGTACTCCGAGGAAAGGCCAGACCACACATACTCAGACTGCTGCTGGTACCATTAATAATAGGGCTCATCGCTGGCGGTTGCAGATGATGACGGAGCACGGATGGGAATGCCCGAGTGCTGTGGTGTCGAAATTATTAACTCTTTCTCTGATGTGAGGTAGTCAGTCACGGGTCTAGCGTGTCACGATTTCGTCCAGTGTCTGTGGTGTGTGTGTGTGTGTGTGTGTGTGTGTGTGTGTGTGTGTGTGTTGTTGTTGTTCTTGTCCGGTCTGCCTCACATTCTCCCAGTGTCTGTGGTGTGTGTGTGTCTGTGGTGTGTGTGTGTGTTGCTGCTGTTGTCCGGTGTGCCTCACGTGCTCCCAGTGTCTGTAGTGAGTGGCTTGCGATTTGGAAGCAGACCCCCTTGTCCTGGTTTTCATACAATGGTATGAGTGCCGATCGTTCAGAAAGCAATGGCAAATAATGCGGGGTTGACTGTGACGTCCTGTAAAGGATGTACAACTAACTTTTTTTTTTTTTTTAAGTTAGCCATAATTATTGATCTTGTTTCCATTGCTTACTCCAAGCTCAGTAGCAAACGAGAGGTGACGGGGAAAGAAATTCAAATATATACCCCAGAAAATATGATTAACGCCGGCACTTTCAGGCCGGCTCAATGTGGGTCAGTGGGTCGCACACTCTGTGCTCTGGTTTCTAAAAATAGCTCGAACCAGGTCTAAGAAAAGCAGTGCGAGTATTTTTAGCCGGAGTCTGTCGTTCGTGCGACAGCTGCTGAGTCTGGAGTCTGTCTTGTCTGTAATGATATTACATCAGCGATTGATGCGTACTTGGAAATGCTGGTCACGTGGCTGTGTTGGAGTGTGTGTATTTGAATGTGTGATTGCGTGTATAAATCAATATGTATTGAGTGGGGTTGGTACCATAGAAGGAAAGTACACGTTAACTCTTAAGGCGCGTGAGTGCAATATTTGGGGCCGATGTTTTAAAGTAATTTTTTTTTTTAAAGTAAGTAAAGGACTTCAGTATGGATGTGAAGCGTGGACAATGACAATGAGCAGACAAGCTTAAAAACATCTGATGTCTGTGGAAATGTGGTTTCTGAGGAAAATGCAAAGAATACCACGGACAGACAGAAAAACCATTGACCTAGTCCAACAAGAAACAAATGAAAACCTTAAACTGATTAGAGACGTTAGACGTAGACAGTTAACATATTTTGGGCACGTTATGAGAAGAAATAAATTGGAGAACTTGGTGACAACTGGCAAGATCGCGGGGAAAACAAGGGAAAGGCAGAGAAGGAAACATCTGGATGGCTTGGCCACGTGGCATGGTCGAGACAAGAACATTGAGCTGATCCACGACTCTGGTGATCGAGTGAGATGGCGAAACATAACCACCCACTCTTATCGGCATGGCACATGATGATGAACGAAAGGACCCTCTCAGACGCTGTAGTGAGCATCGATCACATGGTGCTAGACAATAATTTATATATCAATAGTCGCTGGCTGTATGATGATGTCAGTGACACGCCGGCCGCCTTTATTTTCCAAGTCATGTTTTGGCATTCATACTAGGCGGGGTCAAGCTGGAAATCCAGATCACTTGTACAAGTCCGAACGAGTGCCGATATGTTTCGTGTCTCCAAAGGAGAGTCGGACTTTGCGGCTTAAAGGTCAGTGTTCCTCAGCGTGCTGAGGAAGGCGAGGACAGGCAAGCTTCGTGCAGAGTTGCTTGCTTCGCTTCAGAGGTCACGGGTGGCAAGCATCGCCTGGATCTCTTATCCGGGGCATGCCGGTGTGCTGGGGAATGAACAGACGGACAGATTGGCTGGCTCTGTAAAACTTGGTGGAGTATTAATGCATGATAAGGAAGACGTGGTTGCGGCCTTGTGGGAGCACGTGTACACCTCGGAGGAGCAAATGGATCACCATAGTCTGGTAAGAATGAGGCAGCGAGGTGTGACGAGGGGATCTGGCCAACGCTCAACGCTCAGAGGAAAGGCGAGACGGACATATAATCAGATTGCTACTGGAACTATTGGTGTTGGAACTCTTCGCTGGCTGCTGAGGATGGGGACGGAGCGGTTATGGGAATGCCCCGAATGCTGTGTTGTCGGTTTCTAAATCAATCAATCAATCAATCAATCAATCAGTCAATCAATCAGTTCAGTGTTTATACAGAGGGTCAGTATATGTTTCTCAGCTGGCGCTGTACACGGGGCGGTTCAGGGCGTGTTCGGCAGTTTGTTTGCATTATCCGCAGTAGCATTGTTGTCAAGCGGAGAGACGAAGCATTTGTATGTGGAACCGTAGTCTAGAGGCTAGCAAAGGTGTTGCTTTCACCGCCTTTAAACTGCCGTCGGGAGGTCAGCATAGCCGAATGGAAAGGAATGTGTGTTCTTAAACATCCGGTGTGCTGGTGCCGAGGTAAGTGGTTCAACCTCTACACCGGACAGTTGGACTAAAATGTTGATCTCTCGTCCTTATCGTGGGGACGTAAATTACAAGTACCTCTGAAGTCGGAGTGGGTTAGCCTGATGGCGAGGGACACTGTTAATAGGGAAAGCTAATCTACACGCAAAAATTCAGTCCACCACTAGTAGACGTAGTATGTATGGACTAAGCTTGAGTTCAAAAGCGAGCTAGCGCAAAAAAAAAAAAAAAACGCCCGTCGGAGCATGTAGCTTAGAGGTAGGGGGCACGCACAATTTCATAATTCCCCGTCGACATAGCGCCTCGGGGGTTTTTAATCAGCAGCTGGTCACTTTGCGTTGCTTTATTTGGTATGAGCGTCGGCGGTTGAGAAAGCATATGCAAACTACTGAACGCACAATTGCCTAGTGAATCACAGACAGCCAATACATGCTGGGGTGTTAAAGGACATGCAGCAAACTCTAAATTGCTGTAGACTGCTATCTGATGTTTCATCGTAGATTAGAACTCACGCCCCACGATGATTGACAGCGGCAGGCTCACCCGCTCAGCGCCAGACCTATAATAGTGGGGATCCAAGGCAGCTGCGCCTGTGAGCCAGTACATTAAGTCATTGTCAAATAGTAACACAGAGATTAGCAGAGAGTCCAGGAGCAGGAACCCGCTGTGTGTTTGCGAAATATTAGAAACTGCATGTTTCTGCAGGTCTGAGAGCACGGAGGGAATGTGGTAGTCAGTCTTTCCCTCGCGTAGCGAACGAAGTTTTCTGACATCGAACCCTGTGATCGCTAGAGCTCATGCCGTTATCGGCATAACATCTTAACCGTTACACAACCGTGCCCGCTAGAGACAAAAAGGTTACATGGCTACCGTAGAAGCTATTGCTATAACTAGGCAATAGACACGTCAAGTAACAGCTGCGAGAAACAGGGCGCATGGTGATAATAACTATCTGGGCCTGATGGGGCAAAGAACTAACTCTCTCTCTCTCTCTCTGTGTGTGTGTGTGTGTGTGTGTGTGTGTGTGTGTTGGACAGTTAAGAGTAGTATAGCATTTAAGGCGGCGGTGTGGCAGAGGTGTTGAGTTGTCCGCCTCAAGCTCAAAACTTATCGTGTTCGAATCCGTTTATAATCAGATCTCTCGGTGTCTAATGACGTCACACATCCACTGATCTCTCCGGTAGTGAGACTGAACACACAGCCTTATCAGATAAGGACGAAAAGCTGAAGCTGTCATGTACAAGTTGCACGCCTTGAAAACCCACGCCGGCTGAAAATCGCAGAGTAGGTCGTAATTCTGTTGTCGTGGCAAGACAGCCTGCCCACGGTACCCAGCCCTGTGTTGAATCTTGTTTGTACTAAAAATCCTACACACATGCTTGAAGAAGTCGTGCACGCCGACCCTTCAAGAGCTGTAGACATGCATACCGGTGAGCTGATGTGACAGAGAATCTAGGAGTGTCGAGTTGGCTATGCCTCGGAGTACATTTTATTCCTGCAGTTGGTGCTGTCGTCATTTGGTTCATAAATAAAACTTAAAGAAGTGAGAAGAAGGAAGTAGAGAGTAGAGGACGGACTAGACAACATACACATTGAAAGTTATCGTTACCGACCGGGATTCGAACCTGTTACCTCCAACTGACGACGCCTCGCTGCAGGAACACGTGTACTTCAACGAGGAGTAACTAGACACCCATTGGGCATGCGTGGAAGTACACTTGTTTCACGCAGCGAGGCGCCGTCCTCATGTGGTGGTGACAAGTTCGAATCCAGGTATGATAACTACGTCTTCCAATGTCCCCGTTGTTTAGTGCCTTCTTTATCTGTACGCCCTTCTTCTACTTTATGAGTGCCAACTAGTACTTGTGGGTGTGTTTGCGTGCTTTCTTCGTAATAGGAACGAAGAAGTAGAGACCAGCATTTGCTGCAGTGCATGCTTCAGCAGTAAACGCGCAGTCCTTCTTTCACGAACAACAGCAGGAGCTGGCATAGCGCAGTATCTAGTGCACTTGTCTGCAGGGTCCGTGCTCCTAGGTTCAGATCTTCCTCAGGGCGGGATTATTCTTGACCGCGTTGCTCCGTGGTAGACCCACCCTCAAAGTGGAAACCAGAATATGTTCTGAAGGATAATGGACTCAGCTCTATTATCCCAGTATGCCGCGGTGGCAAAGTAACGAGATGCTTAGCCATGACCGTTTACATACAATATGATAACTTGACCAACATTACAGGCATGACTCGCTGTTCTGTTTGTATGTGGCAAGTGTCTGACGTGCTAAGATGTATTTATTTTGAAGGGAAACCAAGTATGTGTAGGTCACATACTTGTTTTCCCTTCAAAATAAATACATCTTTGCACGTCAGACACTTGCCACATACAAACAGAACAGCGAGTCATGCCTGTAATGACCGTTAGGCCACTGTAGTGTGGACATTTCCGGGAGGGAAGTGGGCTTGGTCAGTCCACGTGCAGACAGAGCCCGTTATCTTGTGAGAAATCTTTCTGGGGAAGTTAATTTATGGCCTCTATGCTAGAGATGTGGCAGTTAGGCACGACTCATTCCCATCGAAATAAGAGAGATGCTAAATAGAGAGACACAAATATACAGAGACGCAGGCATATAAAAGGAAAAATAGAGAGATGAGAGAGAGGGAGAGAGAGAGAGATAAAACGAACAAGCACACTTATGTAACTGGTGACAATTACAACAGTAAGCTAGAGCATCACACGCAAGGAGCTCTGAAGATTATCAAGCCCCCACTTAACACAGATGTCAACAGCGTGCAAACTTAAGAGGGCTCCAGGGTTCAAGTACAGGGGAAGCATGTTCTTAGAATACGTAATAGACAAACAGAAACAAGATGTCTGACTCTCCCCGTCTTGTCTATTGGAGAATCCGACCCATCTTAGTCCGCGTGTTTGCCAAGACGCTCAGTGCGGGAGAAAAGAGATGTCTCTACAGGCTGGAGCCTGCTGTGGGTCTGATGTGATAGGATCAGCACATTTTGAAAGCCTGGATGCACGGAGAAATAGGTGACCAAGCTTTCCCTCACTTAGTGAGACGACGGGCGAAAGCGTCACATCTCCGCCCGACCGCGCTTGTGACATTATAGGAGTAGCTACCTATCGACAATGCTAACGCACCCGCTTCATTGTCACAGCTGGTATGATAAAGTTCTTTGCACATGCCATTCCACGACACAATTGGAGAACTTGGTGACAACTGGCTAGATCGAAGGGAAGATAACAAAGGGAAGGCCGAGAAGTAAATACCTAAATGGCATGGTCGAGACAGGAACATTGAGCTGATCCATGACTCTGGTGATCGAGTGAAATGGCGAAACTTGACCGCCCACGCTTATCAGCATGGCACATCATGATGAAGATGTTTTCTCTACACATCTAGCTTTGTTGGGATCATAAACGTATTCTGCATAAATTAACGTGATGCTTTTCCCTTGTCTACCGTATCTATGCCATTGATGATTGTCAGTATCACGCGCTCTGCCACATGGCGCTGGAGTTCATGTGTCTCCACAGATCTCGGTCCTGGGTATTGTGGATCTATTCTGTTGTTGGATTCCCGCATGGATACTACAGTTGTTGCTTGCTTGCTTGCTTGTGTTCGTTGGCTTGAGCTCTAACGCGAAGTCCTGTATGTCGGATGAAGGCATCCTGTTGTCCAACATCAGTATGATGTCATACAGGACCTGAGGTTTGCGTGAGTATCCGTTGTCCCATGTCTGGCTTATTGGTGTGCAGACTGGTGGTTCCTCGCCGTACAGGCAGACACTCTCCGACTTCGGAGGAATCGGTGATCCTACTGACTTTAGCCAGGACCCCGAAGGGACCTGTTGCCCAGGACGCTCGACGAGGACGCGTCAATAGGTCTTGGCCAGTATATAACCCGGCCCTGGTGCCTTGGAAACATCTTTGCGTCCCACTACAGTTGTGATGTCGAGTGCTTGGCCTTAACACGGTACGGTATAATGAAGCGGGGTGGAGTGGTCGTTCCTAGCCTTCTTACCTCCCCGTGTTAAAGTTCTTAAAATGTATCTGGTGCCTATTGTATGAGGTTCTCAACCCGAAAGCCCGACTGTGTAGAACGAAGAAACAATGCAATCACAGCTAAGTTTGAACCTCGACCAGTCATGATAAGATGGCGTGCTAACGAAAATGCAAAGAATACCACAGACCGACAGAAACACCAACGAGCAAAGCCTTCCAGAAATAAATGAAAACCGTAAATTGATTCGAGAAATTAGGCGTAGATATTCAGTCTTTTTGGGGCAGGGTGTGAGGAGACATAAATCGGAAAACTTTGTGACAAATTGTCGAGATTTTGGGGGAAAGAGCCAGGGAAAGGCAGAGGGATAAATATCTGGACGGCTTGGGAACATTACCGAGACAAGTACACAGAGCTGATGATTGACTCCTGATTGTGAGTGATGGCAAACCATAACCACCCACGCTTGTCGGCATGGCACACAATGACGATGACTAACGAATGGCTAGTCTGTTTCGAACATTCGATGAAGTTACTTGATTTATTACTTTGTTCCGTACTGTTTATGTAATACATAGAAATGCCGCGGCTGGAATTTTCCAGTGTTTTCCCAGCTGTCCTTAAGGGCCGTGGAAGTATTCACAAGTTGCTGGCGTCTTGCGTCAGCCGAGCTTACTCTACAACACAGTTGTGTAACACGCTGCTGTAATACTTGAAGAAATACAACCAATTCCTACACAAGCAATCAGAGGCATGATTGAAATTTTTGTGAAGGTTGGGAACGCACAGTATGAAGCAGAGGCGATGCACCATATGAAGCAGGAACCGCACCGTATGAAGCAGGAACCGCACCGTATGAAGCAGGAACCGCACCGTATGAAGCAGAGGCGATGCACCATGGTTGTTTGTAACATTGGTGTGCAGTGTTTGAGCAATGTATTTTTGCTGTACGTATTTCTTTGCGTATATTCAAATATCTAGAAAAAGGTGGCTGTGTAATAATGTAAATAGAACTCAGTACTCGTCAAGGCACACGAACAGGGTCATCAAGGCCTGGAAATAAAGCCCGCTACTTATTTTATAGGGTTCAAATTAACATTACGTTTATAGATTACTCTAGGCTACAATAAGGGTACTGTACATACACCAACCAGAACTCAAGGCGTATGAAATGGCCGTTTACTTACATTGCGTCAGCTCATCGATTACCCCCCGCGTTGCCAAACATTAGTTGGCAAGATGTTGTTTCCAATATAGTATCGAGACTGCTTATAATAATAATAATAATAATAATAATAATAATAATAATAATAATAATAATAATAATGAAGATACTATGTCCCAGCCTGTCTGTCTACAAATTAACATGTGACATCTGCTTGAGTGATTCCCGTCCCTGTAAAGAAGTGAATCATTCACCATTACCACAAACGTGCCACATTAGATTTGATTGCCCATTGAGGGGCCCTCCTGCGGCATTTGCACTGTACTACAGGTGCTGTAGAAAGAACATTCGTATCGTCACATATACCAGGCTTGCTAAAGAACAGCTCTTTCATCATCACCATTATCATCATGTGTCAGGTCGTTTTCAGAGAGCCGCCCTCAACACCGCCCAGGGAAATGCCAGTTTCCCTGGCCCGTGCATCCATGCTCACCCCTTCCCCAGGTGTCTTCAGTGTCCTGTTTGGACTGTCCTGTTGGTCGGCCTCTTCTTCCGGGAACTATGCTTCTTGTTATTGTTTCTTGGTGAACCCTATTGTTCTTACTTGGCTGTATGGTGTTGTTTCTTGATGAACCCTATTGTTCTTACTTGGCTGTATGGTGTTGTTTCTTGATGAACCCTATTGTTCTTACTTGGCTGTATGGTGTTGTTTCTCGGTGAACCCTATTGTTCTTACTTGGCTGTATGGTGTTGTTTCTCTGTGAACCCTATTGTTCTTACTTGGCTGTATGGTGTTGTTTCTTGGTGAACCCTATTGTTCTTACTTGGCTGTATGGTGTTGTTTCTTGGGGAACCCTATTGTTCTTACTTGGCTGTATGGTGTTGTTTCTTGATGAACCCTATTGTTCTTACTTGGCTGTATGGTGTTGTTTCTCGGTGAACCCTATTGTTCTTACTTGGCTGTATGGTGTTGTTTCTCTGTGAACCCTATTGTTCTTACTTGGCTGTATGGTGTTGTCACTTGGTGAACCCCATTGTTCTTACTTGGCTGTATGGTGTTGTTTCTTGGTGACCCCTATTGTTCTTACTTGGCTGTATGGTGTTGTTTCTTGGTGAACCCCATTGTTCTTACTTGGCTGTATGGTGTTGTTTCTTGGTGACCCCTATTGTTCTTACTTGGCTAAATGGTGTTGTTTCTTGGTGACCCCTATTGTTCTTACTTGGCTGTATGGTGTTGTTTCTTGGTGACCCCTATTGTTCTTACTTGGCTGTATGGTGTTGTTTCTTGGTGAATTCATTGTTCTTAATTGGCTGTATAGTGTTGTTTATTTGTAAATTCATTGTTCTTACATGGCTGTATGGTGTTGTTTCTTGGTGAACCCCGGTGTTTTTTTTTTTTTTTTTTTACTGCAATGGTGTTGTTTCGGTAAACATCAGTGTTCTTGCTTGCCTGTAGGGTGTTGTTTCTTGGTGAAGTCCACTGTTCTTGATAGCCTGTATGGTGTTTGTTGTCGAACTCCACTATTCTTGACTATCTGTACGGTGTTGTTTCTTGATGAACCCCACTTTTCTTGATTGCCTTATACGGTTCTTTCTTGGACGTCCTCGTTGTCGTTTTCCATTGGCTTTGACCCGCAAATACTGTCAAGCGTAGGCCACCGCCTACTTCTAGTGAATCAGGAATAACACTACAAATACACAAAACACAAATACACTTATTTAAAAGTTGTCTGTGGCCGGCCCCTGTGTATAGATGCGAATGTTTAGCGGCGAGAATTGAAATACTGGGGGAACTGAAGATAGTCGGGACGTAGTTATTGGGAAGAAGGTAGGAGGCTGTCTTGGACAGGGACCAAGGGAAAAACCGCCCAGCTATTGATTAGCTGCAGGCGGTGCGGGATGATTCATCAAAAGAAAAGAGACAGGAAGTTAACGGAGCACATGAGCACAAGAATGGGAGCCGGTGTAGTGTAGTGGCTGTAGGCTGGCCTGGTGGTCGTGGGTTCGACTCCACATAGGGACAGATGTAGTTTTTTTTTTAAATTGACCTGGTCTGTCCGGTGGACTCAGCATACAGTGAGTACTAGGAATAGTCTGTGGAAGTAAATGCGGCCGGTGTGGTACTGGGCGCTTCACACACCGAGTGCCGATAAGCGTGTAAAATATGGGTCTAGCACCATGTGGCCAAGGCGTAAGGCGAGTACATAGGACCTTGACTTTTTACATGTATGAACAGAAGAAGCGGAATGAAGGAACGAACGAACGAACTTTATTTAAAAGGGTAACAAATTGGGCACGCAGGCCCGTCTTACATTCGGCCCTTAAATGTGGACATTACGCCGTATGGGGGGGGGGGGGGGAATGGGGGAGGGGTGTGCTAATCAGGAGAGGCAGAGGAAGATGAACAAAGATTTTTTTCCCCTCGCTCGCTTTCAGCTCAAGCGTAGTCCATAGACATTACTTCTAGTAGAGCTGGACTGAATTTTGCGTGTGAATTAGCTTTCCCTAGTGTCCCTCGCCATCAGGCGAATCCACTCCGACTTCAGAGGTGCTTGTAATATACGTCTCCACGTCAAGGACGATAGGTCAACATTTTAGTCCAACTGTCCGGAGTAGGGGTTGAACCCCTGACCTCAGCATCAGCGCACCGGATGTTTAATAACATGCGTTCTTATCCATTCGGCCATGCTGACCTACATGAGGAAAGATGAAAATGGGTTGCTGAAACGGCTGCACAACGCACTATCATATAATCAACATCCACCGCATTAAGATATCCGATGAGAAACAAGAGTGGAGAGATAATTGGCAATGCCCCAAATAGTTGAAGACGAATATGGGGTTGGGGGGGGGGGGGGAGAGAAGAAGTAAAGGACGATAAGGTTTAAGCAGATCAAGAAGTATAATGGTAGTAGTAACAACACTAGCAATAGTAGCTATACGATGTTAAAAGTAGTAGCAGCCGTAGTAGTAGAAGTAAACGTAATCATCCATGTCAGATATATTATTACCTTTTTTGTTGTGATAATGATTACTAATTTCCCCAGTGTCTCTAAGAATGTCTTTGTTTCAATGATTTACCAATTTCCCCAGGGTCTCTAAGACTGTCTTTGTTTCAATGATTTACCAATTTCCCCAGGGTCTCTAAGAATGTCTTTGTTTCAATGATTTACCAATTTCCCCAATGTCTCTAAGAATGTCTTTGTTTCAATGATTTACCAATTTCCCCAATGTCCCTAAGAATGTCTTTGTTTCAATGATTTACCAATTTCCCCAGGGTCTTTAAGAATGTCTTTGTTTCAATGATTACCGATTTCCCCAGTGTCTCTAGGAATTTCTTTGTTTCAATGATTACCAATTTCCCCAGTGTCTCTAAAAATGTCTTTATTTTGGTCTCTTTTGTGTCCAATTTTCTCTTTGATTCTCACGACAACTTTACAGTAATATTCCCACCAAGGATCCCCGCGGTTGGATCGACCTGGACTGACAAAATGAGTACCCGAAGTTATGTGCGTGACTGCAGTGGGTGGGCTGCGTCTAAAATATTGCTTGCCAGCAGACAAAGCTACCGAAGACCATTAACATTTTAAACATATGATCATCATCGTGTGCCATGCCGATAAGCGTGGGTGGTCATGTCTCGCCGTCTCACTCGATCACCTGAGTCGTGGATCAGCTGAGTGTTCTTGTCTCGACCATGTAAGCACCTCCATCATGTTGACATGTCTTACTTTATCGAAAGCGTTTGTGTAGTCAATAAAGCAAAGGTGTAGATCTTTGTTTACTTCTATAGAATGTTCAATTAATGTTCTCATCATATACATAGCATTAATTGTACCTTTGCCGTCTACAAACCCACTTTGTTCTTCTCCTATTTCAGGTTGTATTTTCCTCCTAACTCTTTGCATGATAATTCTTAGCAAAATCTTCGTGATGTGGCTCATTATACTAATTATTCGATGTTGATCACATTCCAAGGCTCCTGATTTCTTCTTTCTAAACAGTCTGATGTCCACTTCATCAGGGTGTCACAATGCCCATTTGCCATCGGGCCATTCCACCACTTTGCGATTGTGTGTATGCTAGTTTGTCTGTCTACCTGCCTTCTATTGCCCGGCCCAGCCCCACGCCGACAGGAGAATGTGCTCGGTGATAACCGACGGCCGTTGGCTGTCCTCATCTAATCGTTATCGAATATTCCACCTGCGCTCTCTCTCTCTCTCTCTCTCTCTCTCTCTCTCTCTCTCTCTCTCTCTCTCTCTCTCTCTCTCTCTCTCTCTTTCTCTCTCTCTCTCTCTCTCTCTGGGAAATGTGGAAGGATCACCAAGCGCGCATTAACACCCACGCATTAACACCCACGCATTAACACCCACGCATTTTGTTTGACAAATCTCCGAGAGAAATGGCCAACCACCTTATTTAATTCCCTCCCCCCCCCCGCTCCTCTTTCGTGCTGTGTGCCTTTTCTTTCTGTCGCTCACATTTTCTCTCTCTCTCTCTCTCTCTCTCTCTCTCTCTCTCTCTCTCTCTCTCTCTCTCTCTCTCTCTCTCTCACTGTCTCTCGCCCTCTCAGACATTAACCATGACGTCATAGTTGTTCAAATACCGGGACAGTTTAACCACTCTGTTCCAGACAATTGTTAGATAAACCCACAAAGTTCCAGCCAGTTACTTCAACCAGTGAAAACCCTAACCAGGTCTCAACATTAGAAGTTAATATGTGCAGGAATTGCTTAGCACTCATAGGCAAAAAGTATGCTGGATGTGAGTGCCTGCCAATATGTGGTGTTGTGTTTACCGTTATGTCCACAACCTCCGGGGGATTCTCATATTCATATTGTTGTTGTATTAACCCCCCCCCCCTTCTTTTTTTTTTTTTTTTTTGCATGTCCTTTTTTACAGGACATCGCTGTAAACACCAGCATTTACTGCTATTGTTGATGTCTTGGCAAGTTAGTTTGCCATTGAATTCTGAACGACCGGCTCCTATACCAACTCGTTAAAACCCAGCGCAACGCGGTCTGCTGCCAAATCGGCCGTAGCTGTGTTTCGAACGCGAGTAAGTGGGCTTACGAATCGCGTCCGCAAGCTCTTAGCCACGGAGACCGACATAAACCAATTACATTTAGGTTATTTAAATGTTTCTGTGTTCGAGTCTGTTGCTACAATAGCGCCCCTAAGTTTCATCCATTTACTTCAACAAACGCAGATCCAGCCGTGAAATGCTGTGCACTCATAGGCAACAACAACAAAAGTATTTCTTTGTATGAATGGCTAACATTTTCTGTGGTTTTATTTATAAAGTTATCTCACTGGCATCTAAGGTTTCCCCAGCGATGGATATTGTTATTATAGAAACCCACTGCCTTCGAGTTACCCGTGTCTGTGTTCAAGCCAGTTGTTACTTTAGAGTACTTTAGAGCGCCATGACCTGGTTGTTACTTTAACCCGTTCAGTTATCAGTTATAAGTTGGGGTATCTTCATTGCACTCCGGACAGGTCCGTAGGTGCTCAGATCCTTTCCCCCCCCCCCCCCCCAGCATATTCATCAGCGTCCGGTGGCTAATAGTGCCAGTTCTGTGTTGGTTGACGAGGCGCCTTGTTTTCCCGATGTACCTCTCGTGTCTGGCCGTGCCTATTCTTACTCCCAAGTCTTTCATCCTGGACAACGATGTGGACTCACTGACGCCAAAGTCCTCTGTTCTCGACATATCTTTGAGGACGTTAATAACATCGGCACGATCCATGGGCTGGCCATCTGCAGGGGGTGTAGAGCCAGCCAGTTTATCAGCTCGTTCATTTCCCTCGACTCCCGCATGTCCCGGGACGAAGATGAAGGTGGCTTTACGGACAACGGACTTCCGCAGCCACTCAGTCCACTGTCTACGTACAGATCCAGCTTCGACCTTCCGAATCATGCTCATTGAATCACCCGTTCGTTAAGCTCTAATGTGTTAAGGTCTAGTTGTTACTATAACTCCTGTTCGCTATTCACTAGTGTACTGGGGCCTGGATGTTACTTTATTTCATCATAATCATCATCTGTCACGTTTGCCGTTAAGCTCTTTGGGGAGGAATAGTTGACGCGCAAGCTCCCGATGTGTGGCACTGGATGTTGTCTTTCCATGTGATTGCACAGTATCTCTGATGTCGTCAGTCCCATTTTCTTCGTGGGCGTCCTCTTGTTCTCGTATCAGATCTTCTTTGTAGAGTCAGTGCTGGTAGCTAATGATGGTGTGTTCTAACGAGATGACCGGACTATTTGATCTCTCTCTCTCTCTCTCTCTCTCTCTCTCTCTCTCTCTCTCTCTCTCTCTCTCTCTCTCTCGATCTCTCTCTTTCTCTCTCTCTCTCTCTCTCTCTCTCTCTCTCTCTCCTCTCTCTCTCTGGTGTGAATATGTTGTTTATTATCTGTCGTTTGGCGGAATAGGTATATTTAGATGTTTCAGTATGGGTGAAGTAACGTCCACGGAGGAGCGGCTGGCCGAGTGGCTAGAACGTCGGATTCTTCTTCAGGAGACCCGGGTTCGAATCCTCGGTAAGGTGTGGAATTTATTTTTATATCGGGAGCAAAAAGAAAATCCTAACCTGCACAGTTCGCGGAGACTGCACTAGCCAGGCGGCCTTTATTCCTCAGGTTCAAAGACCTCTCTGCCATACACCGCAAGGTACTATATTGGCAGTAAATGACAGTTAATGACAGTATGGGTGATAGTTGATATATAAGAGAACTTATTTTTGACGTCTGATTTCGATTTCTCTGTCTATTCTGCCATCTTCTGTGATCATTGCTTCCAAGATATTTATTTAAATTCGTTAACCTGTTTCAGAGGTGTACTACTTACCAGTATATTTAGTGTACCAGGAGTTCTGCTAACCTGCATTACTTCAGTTTTGGCTGTACTGTATTCATATTCATATTGTATCTGCTGCATGTTGAACTCAACTTATTTGTACTCGTCGCTTGACTTTAATTACTGTTCCTATGACTTTAATTACTGTTCCTATGACTTTAATGCAATAGGACCTAGTTGTTACTTTAATTCATGCATGCGTGCGTGCGTGTTTGTGTGTGTGTGCACTTGTAGTGTAATATATGTAATGTATTATAACATGTTTCAGCCATATTATGTATATACTCAGCATTCATTTTATTTTGTTTACTGCTACATCGGAGCTCTGGACCAACTCTGGTGACGATATTCTCCCATGCCACCGTCTCAACCCATCCAGCATCATTTCTTTCGGCCTGTCTCTGCCCCTTTTCTCATGTAAATCTCCAATGGCCACGATGTTTCTCCATTGTTAATCAAGTATAGGCCAGCATGAGAAGTAATTAAAATTACTTTAAAATGATGTTCTGGTAACAGTTTCATATCAGAGAAAGACGTAAACAAGTATAGACCTAAGTCAGTAGCGGACAATTAGTTCTAGAATGCTATTCTGGTTAATTTCATGCTAGAGAATGGATTAAAGAAGCATCGACCAAAGTCAGAAGCGGTCAGAAAATCACAGAATGTTGTTTGGTAAGAATGTCCAGACAGATAAAGAGTTAAAGAATCATTGACCACCTGGCAGAGAAATAGTTAAACAAGCATTGATCAAATTATTCGTAGAATGCTGTTCTGGTAAGAATGTCCAGACAGATAAAGAGTTAAACAAGAATCGACCAAAATCAGAAGCAGTCAGATAATCTCAGAATATTGTTCTGATTGCAGTGTGTAAATTTAAAGCCCACAAGAGATGCGCAGTACGAGCCCCGACAAACTGCAAGTGGACAGCCTTGGCGTCTATAGGGAAGGACATCATAGAGGATGATGATGGAGTGAGTATACACTGGTGTTGTCGTTGTATCTGCCATCATTATCAATGTCCGCTTGTGTGTATTATTGTAGCAACCACCTCTCTACCCTCTTGCAGCTACACTATGTCTTTATCGTCGTTGTCGTTGTCGTCATCATCTATCGTCATCATGTTTACCTATCTGTTTTGTTGTAGAAAGCACCCCACCCCTGTCTGCAGCCGAGAAGTTTCCGGAGGTTTCTCTGGCCTGAGTTCATCCAATCAGAACTGCGCTAGTCATGATGCTCTTGTCCAATATGTGTTTCTTGTAATAGTGTTCTAGTAAAGCTCACAACCTACTTGTCGTATTTTTTTAATTCATTCGTTGTCCAATATTTGTTCCTGTATTGACTCCAGTGTGGAAGTAATAAACAATAGCTGCTGCCACTCCTCCTCCTCCTCCTCCTCCTCCTCCTCCTCCTCCTCCTCCTCCTCCTCCTCCTACTACTACTACTACTACTACTACTACTACTACTACTACTACTACTACTACTACTACTACTACTACTACTACTACTACTACTACTACTACTACTACTACTACCACCACCACCACCCACCACCACCACCACCACCACTATTACACTACTACTACTACTCTACTGGTACTGGGCGTAGTTAGTTAGTTAGTTAGTTAGTTAGTTAGTTAGTTAGTTAGTTAGTTAGTATCAACAGCAGTAGTTGTAGCAGCGTTAGCTGTTATCGCTGTTATTTTTGTTGATGGTGGTGATGGTGATATAATTATTATTTTGATCATGCCTACCACCATTCTTATTATTATTATTATTCTTGTACTATTAACATTGTTGGCAGTAAAATTATTACGGTTGAGTAGTTACTTATACATAAACTGGCATTGTGGTTCTGCATGATGAGTCACATTGGGCGTACAACACACACACACTCTCTCTCTCTCTCACACACACACACACACACACACACACACACACACACACACACATCAATACTCTACAACATATGATAGAAGAAAAGATTGCGTTATAGAAATAAAGACAGGAAAATAAGGAGCTGAAGAATGTGCCGCAGTAGTTTTGTGGTTAGTGCACTTGCCTCTGAAAAGCGGGGTTTGAGTTCAGTTCCCAGTCTTGGAAAGATGAGTTTGTTGTATTAGTGTGGCTCTTGGGGTCGACCCAACCTCATACAGTGGGAATCAGGCAGTTCTTAAAAGTGAATAGGAAGGGAAGGCGTCAGGTAAGGGAACCATCCCCCTCATCTCGTTATGCCGTGGTCTGGAATATGTCAAGTCCGAACACATTACACCCATCGGCAGTATGTGTCATTACCTGTTGGTGGGTTGGTCGTTTGGTTCATTGCTTGTTTGGGTGTTGTTTTTGTTGTTGGTAGTTTTTTTTTTTTTTTTTTTTGTTGCTGTTGCTGTTGTTCAATTCATTGGTTATTTGTTGTTTGTTTGTTTGTTCTTTCAATTCATTGTTTGATAGGTTGGTTGTTGTGTTTCTTATTGTTTTTGGTGTTGTGTTTGTTGTTGTTCATTTCATTGGTTGTTAGATTGTGTGTTTGTTGCTTGTTGTTGTTGTTTTTCATTTAATTGGTTGTTGGTTGGTTTTTTTAATATGTTAATTGGTTGCTTGCTTGTTTAGTTAATCGGTTATGTCTTGGTTGAGTGGATGATTGTTGGCTTTCTTTTTTTTGGGTCATTGGTTTGGGTAATTGGATGTTTGTTGGTTCAGTGGTGGTTTTGTTATTTGTTGGTTGGTCGGCTGGCTGGTTCATTGATTGATTTATTGTTTGGTTGGCTGGTTGGCTGATTGTTTGGTTTGTGGTTGTGTTTGGTTCATAGATAATTGGAGAGTCATGATGGCCAGTGTCTACCCCGGGACCAGGTACATAACACTTGCCGCCACAACTTGTTACCTCCCCTAGCAGTTGTCTGTGGCTGTCTGATACCTCACAGCCCTACCATAGTTTCTGTTACGGCATCAACTTGACCTTCTCCGTCACGAATCAGTCAATTCCTATTAATGTGCCCATTCATTTGCCGTGTCGGTTTCTCCATTCATCCATTCATGATTGCCACCGGTGTTCCATCATTCTCCGTTACTTTGCCGTGTCGGTTTCTCCATTCATCCATTCATGATTCCCACCGGTGTTCCATCATTCTCCGTTACTTTGCCGTGTCGGTTTCTCCATTCATCCATTCATGATTGCCACCGGTGTTCCATCATTCTCCGTTACTTTGACGTGTCGGTTTCTCCATTCATCCATTCATGATTGCCACCGGTGTTCCATCATTCTCCGTTACTTTGACGTGTCGGTTTCTCCATTCATCCATTCATGATTGCCACCGGTGTTCCATCATTCTCCGTTACTTTGACGTGTCGGTTTCTCCATTCATCCATTCATGATTGCCACCGGTGTTCCATCATTCTCCGTTACTTTGCCGTGTCGGTTTCTCCATTCATCCATTCATGATTGCCACCGGTGTTCCATCATTCTCCGTTACTTTGACGTGTCGGTTTCTCCATTCATCCATTCATGATTGCCACCGGTGTTCCATCATTCTCCGTTACTTTGACGTGTCGGTTTCTCCATTCATCCATTCATGATTGCCACCGGTGTTCCATCATTCTCCGTTACTTTGACGTGGTGTTTCAATTATGTCTGTCTGTACTGTAACATCTGCACTGGGATGTTGTGTTTAAGCGGTTACTGTTTGATGTGCTGTATGGAAATTGTTACTGTTCTATGTACTGTTGTTGTTGCTGCTGCTGCTGCTGCTGCTGTTGTTGTTGTTGCTGATGCTGTTGTTTCCTGATTACCGTAATCTAGGTCAGATTTTAACATTCGGATCCGCCAGGTCATATAATGTCTAAAAGCATCTCTCTCTCTCTCTCCCCCCCCCCCTCTCTCTCTCTCTCTCTCTCTCTCTCTCTCTCTCTCTCTCTCTCCAAATGTTTCATGCTTTTTTAATGCATATTATTTCCGTTGTTGTCGTTGTTCTCTACAATTAGCTTCATAAGTGATGTATAAATGAAATAATACATGAGAGCAGATAGATAAGAAGGGCAGAATGTCAGACGGGCCTATGTGCCCAGTTTTTAACTCCTTTGAAAATAAAGTGTGTTCGTTCGCTCTGTCTGTCTGTCTCTCGCTGACTCTATCACTCTGTCTGTTTCGCTCTATCTCTCTGTCATTTTCTCTTTGTCTCGCTCTCTCTTTGTCTCCCCCCCCCTCTCTCTCTCTCTCTCTGTCTGTCTGTCTCTCTCTCTCTCTCTTTCTCTTTCTTTCTCTCTCTCTCTCTGTCGCTCTCCATCTGTCTTCTGGACTCGTCTCTAACCTCCCCCCCCCCCCTTATTCCTCCCCACTTCCTGCTTTGCTTAGCTCGTCCGGCCTTTCTTGGCGCAGAAATCCTCAAGGGGTGGAATGGATGTAGGGTGAGACAGTTCATTGAAGAAGCTCATTGCGCAAGTACGCACGCGAACCTGGTGCTTGGACGATGCCAGCGGTAATAGTGACGGATCAGACGTCTGCCGCGATAAGACAAGCGAACATACCAGACAGCAACTATCTGGCTGATATGCTTCAGTTCTGCATCTTATCTGGTGACAGTTGCACCTCCGCACGTCTGTTGCTAGCTTTCGGCGAGCGCCCACTCAAGCCGGTGTCATCTGGAATTAACACCCATTTTTGTTCGCACATTTCGTCGGGAAAATAATTGTTCACGGTTATGTACGAGGTACGCTGCAGGGCAACAAAAACCCTCCCCAGATTTCTCGCCCCAGTTGTGACAGCAAATGCCCAGTTTCTGTTCCCCTGTTACCTTGCCAAGAGCATCAGACACCACAGCAGCTACAGTTCTGAGTTAGATTGCATTATCCATGTTTTGAAGAGTCTCGGTTTCATGGTGTTCAGTGCTTTTACCTGCCAAGACAGTGGTCCGAGTTCATATCTCCAGGAGAGGCTGGATTATTTCTGCGGAGTCAACCGATTCGATTCTACCATTACCCCTACCCCGTTCAACCTCAAGGAGAAGTTATAATTATGGTCCATCACCGGCTCAGATTGATAAGTCCTATGATTGAGTTAAAGCAGCTGCCCACGGTTTTACCCTCACAGCTTATTAATTTGAATATGGATTGCAAACAATTGGGCATATTTAGTTTCTGCGAAAAGAAGAGACATACTAAACACAGACACAACGTAAATACCTTACAAAGTACTCCATACAGGTGAAAACAAAGTGAGAATTATCCACAATCAGAAACAATCAATAAATATATAAAAATGAAGTAATAAACTTAAATAAAAATAAGTATTAAAGGACACAAAGGACAACCCTATTAATCTGAAGGCGATTGTTGTCCATAGGGGGTAATGGTTCTTGAGTCAACCCGGCCTTGCACATAGTTATAGCAGACACTTGTTCAGTTCCGTGAGAATTGTGTGGGAAAGAAAGTCAAGGAAGAAGGAAACTGGTCAGCTCAGCTCGTCATGCCAAGGCCTAACACTATTCACCCCGGCGGCAGTATTTGCTATGGAACTACCTTACCTCCGCCATTTTTTTTAACAGCGGTTCCCCGAAGCCACGGTAGTTTATTCCAGTGGTTCTCAAAGTGAGTGTTATCACCCCCTTGGTGTAGTGAGTGCATTAAGAACAACAGAAACGAGAAATAGAATTTATAAGCTTTGCCAGAACACGAACGCAAGGGGCAAAACAGACGGTGTGGATAGAGTTTTCATCAGCTCACAAACAATACACATAAACGGATTCTTTATCTTCTTCTTATAGTCCATGCCGTTTGGTGTTGGTGATCATGTCTGTCCACATCCTTCTGTCTTGTGTCTGTCCACATCCTTCTGTCTTGTGTCTGTCCACATCCTTCTGTCTTGTATGCTTCAAATGATTTCTGATACTGATATTCTTCCATGCTGTGGTGTCAAACTGTTCCGCATCTTCTCGTTTTGTCTCCATCTGCTACCCCTCCCCTCCAACTTGCCCGTTATGACGACATAATCCTACTTTCTCCTTCTCATGACATGCCCCAAGTCTGTGGACTGTCCTCTTCTGGTGCGAGTAACCAGTTCTCTTTGTGAATTAACTTCTTTCAAGAAATCGCCATTGTTGTTTCTATCCGCCCACGGTGTTCTTTTCACTGATTATCGTTACTGATTCAGCGACATAACAAGTGTACACAAGTTACTGAGCTGGTGTTAATCCTGCCCGACTGCGATCTGTACAGTTGTGTACACCGCCCGGGCGTGTAGTTGAAGAAACCACGCTAGCCGTGGACCCCCCAACCCCCGCGCCTCTATCCCTGAAAGATGTGTGTTCTGTTGTATGTGGGCTACTTAGAACATTGCTGTTGTGTTCTTATTTCGGATTTTATGGTTAATGTTTTAAACTTGCCAAATCTGGGCTTATTTTAGTATTGACCAAGTAGGAAATTATATTATCAGGCAGACAGCGGGATCAACAGCCACATATATTGAAAGGCTAAAGATCAAATGGTTCGGCCATCTCGTTAAAATTGAACACCGTAAGTTACCAGCACTGACGCTACATCAAAGAATATTTGATACGAGAGCAAGAGGACGCCCGTGAAGAATATGGATTAACGACATCAAAGAGATTGTACAGTCACTCAGAACGACACTATCCAGTGCCACCAATTTAGAGGATGGGGGATGCTGATAGTCAAATAATTCTCCCCACGACACTTAACGGCAAAAGTGCATTCTAACTTTCCCATTGTATGCCTCCACCCGTTTCTGTTTTGTGTGCTTTTCCTAATTGTCTGCATCTGGCTGTTTCTTGGCTGGCAGTAGTACTGTCTATGAGTCATCCTTGACCTGAGCTATCAGCTTTTACCATGTTCCCACGTTCATATGTTTGTTTATCTCTCTCTCTCTCTCTCTCTCTCTCTCTCTCTCTCTCTCTCTCTCTCTCTCTCTCTCTCTCTCTCTCTCTCTCTGCCCTCGCAACTTCTGTACTTCTGCTGGTTCAGTTTGTTGTGTATGCTCTCAGTTCACCCCCTCCCCCCACCTCCTTGCCCGCTTTTACCTGTGCTTATCAGAATGTTCGTTTATTTCACGTTTTTTGTAAAATATTATATATAGTGCACCGCCCTTTTGCAGCCGTTGTTGCTCTTCTCCTGATAGTGTGGATTTAGTAGAGTACTCACCTGCACGATGCACTCAATCGACTTATCTGTGCTCTAATGGGTGCACGGGGGAAGGAACAAGCGGGGTGGGGAACTGGTCAGTTCACATCGTACAGCTGCGATATATTTTATGTGACCTGGTTAACATGTAGCACTCCGTCGGCATTCTTACCCATGCGGTTGTTTGTATTTGTATATAAATTGTTCGTCCGTTCCGCTACCTGTTTGTTTCCCTGCCTATCGATTTTTTCTGCCTGCCCGTTTCTTTGCCTGTCTGTCTGTTCCTCCGTTCCTTTGCCTGTCCATTTTTCTACCTGTCTGTCTGTTCCTTCGTTCCTTTGCCTGTCCATTTTTCTACCTGTCTGTCTGTACGGCCGTCCCTGCGCCTGTCCATCAGTGCCTTTGCCTGTCTGTTTATTCGTCCGTTCCTCTGCCTGTCTGTCTGTTCATCCGTTTTCGTTCGTCTATCTGTCTGTTTGCTGTCTTTGTATTTCTGTCTGTTTGCTGTCTATATACGCCTGTGTGTGTGTGTGTGTGTGTGTGTGTGTGTGTGTGTTTTATGTCTTTTGTTTACTTACATCTATATGTCTATCTATTTGCTGTTAATATGTTTTGTCTTTTTACCGACTATCTATGTGCCTTTCTGTATATGTTATTTGCCACTACGTTTGTTTTGTTTGCTATGTATGTGCATGTCTGTCCGCTGTCTATATGTCTGTCTGTTTTCCCGAGTGTTAAATAGAATCTGTAATGATAAAAAATATATAAAAATAGCGGGACGCAGAGGTGTTTCCAAGGCACCAGGGCCGGGTTATATACTGGCCAAGACCTATTGACGCGTCCTCGTCGAGCGTCCTGTGCAACAGGTCCTTTCGGGGTCCTGGCTAAAGTCAGTAGGATCGCCGATTCCTCCGAAGTCGGAGAGTGTCTGCCTGTACGGCGAGGAACCACCAGTCTGCACACCAATAAGCCAGACATGGGACAACGGATACTCACGCAAAACTCAGGTCCTGTATGACATCACACTGATGTTGGACAACAGGATGCCTTCATCCGACATACAGGACTTCGCGTTGGAGCTCAAGCCAACGAACACAAGCAAGCAAGCAAGCATATAAAAATAGCCTTTAGATTGGCCTAGTCCAACATTGTGTCCATCCGCGCTAATTTCAATTATGTAGAAACCCTGGGTACAGCTTCCCGATTCCCAATTTGGTGCAGGCGTTAAGATAACATAGATGTTCGTCAAATCACGTCTCTCGCGGCTGGGTCCTCTATTCGCGCAAATAGCCCCCAAAATTGTATCGCCCGCGGTGGTCAATATAACCAGGTGCCCGTCAGCTGTGGAAACATCTCCATGGGCATGGAGAAATATGATGGAACCCGCGCTAAAGTGCCGTCTAAAATAGTATTGGTCTAGTTTGCTCGTGCCCATTTGACGCATTCTCTCCCAGTTATAACAGTTGTTATATTCCTACTTAATGGGGGGGGGGGGGGGCGCAAGAGGCCCGTCGTGATTGGGCCGTGTTTTATAACAGCTTTTATATTAACCCACGTGATAATATAATAATAATAATAGTAATTGTTCTGTTGCGTTCCCTCGCTTTGAATTCAAGCGTAGTCCATACACACATAATACCCTAATGTTTGCGTGTGGATTAGCTTTCCCTACTGCCAGCGTCCCTCGTCATTAGGCGAACCACACTCCGACTTCAGAGGTACTTGTGATTTACGTCCCCAAGTCAAGGACGAGAATTCAACATTTTAGTCCAACTGACCGGTGTAGGGGCTGAACCAACTACCTCGGCATCATCACACCGGAAGTTTACGAGTGAGCGCTCTTATACATTCGGCCAAGCCGACCACCACTGTCTACATTATTCCCAGCATTCCCCGCAGCAACCACATTGTAATGGTTTCTAATTTTACCCCAATGTGGGCGATGACCATGCAAATAATTATCTTTTTAACCTCTGAAGTCGGAGTGGGTTCGCCTGATGGCGGGGGACACTGAATAGGGAAAGCACATCCACACGCATAAATGAATTCAGTGGACTAGAAGTTGTAGCATGTATATGGACTATGCTTGAGTTGAAAACGTGTGAACGTGGTGGGGGTGGGGGGGGGGAATAGTCTTTTAAAATAAAACTACAATAATCTTTACCTCATTATTTAATGACCTGGTTGTGCACCATTTTGAGCCAAGAATTGATTTTCCTTTTTAATTGCCTTAAAAGCGCAGTAGCAGTATCCTGCATTAGTTAACCTAGATCTGTCAACTTTTACATCAGTGCAAGGCCTGGGACGATCTATAGCTCTGGTAATTGTTGCTATATTTAAGGGTAGGGATAACCCCAAAGGCAGTATTGATATAGAGGTATGACGTTTTAATAGCATCTGATTAATTTGAATACAATCCTCTAATTGATGAGCAACAAAGCACAAATGTCTGGACAATGCAGTTCAGTGGACCCAGGTGTTCACTGCATTATATGGACAGTCTACACCTGTGATTTTACTGTTAATTTCAAATCACCAAGTTATAACCTCGGATTTCACTGTTAACCTCGACTTACCTAGTTATAACCTCTGAGCTCACTGTTAATCTTAAATCACCGAATTATGGCGTCAGATGTCACTGTTATTCTTGAATCACCTAATTATAATCTATTATGTCACTGTTATTCTTTAATGACCAAGTTACAGCCTGTGATTGCAGTGTTAATCCAAAACCCCCATGTTATAACCTGTAATTTTATTGTTATAACCCTGATTTCACTGTTAGTCTTGAACCACCAGATAAAATCCTGAGATTTTACTGTTAATCTAGAATCACCAGGTTACTGTGATATGTATGAATGTCTAAGTACCAGTTGTGTCCATATTCCCAATTCCAAGTGAATGATAAACCAAGTTAATGCTGACATTTTTCTAAGTATGTCTAGTTGTCTGTGCAGCAAGGTACATACTCTATCACTGTAATCGTTCGGAGGCAGTAGCTTCAAGTTCATTGTGACTACAGCTTTCAGTGTATTTACCGCTGTGTCCTCTGATCAACTTCTTTCCTTTTCTTTAATGGGTGCCAATCAATACCTGTCAATTTATTTCTCAAGTTCGACCGTGACCTAATTGTTAACCTCTATTCCCGCCAACAGATCTCTGTGCCCCATCAGTGGATGGAGGGAAACCTGCCCGTCAGTGCCAAATGTAGTGTGTGTGATAAGACTTGTGGGAGCGTCCTGCGTCTGCAGGACTGGAGGTGTTTGTGGTGCAGGGCCATGGTAAGTATGTGTGGGACAAATTGTGGTGTATGATATAGAGACGTGGTAAGTTAATGGGTGACAGACTCTAGGTTGCGATACTTGGTCCTGGTATGTGGATGTGTGACAGACTGGTTTATAACACAGAGCCAGTGTGTGACAGATTGTCTGCGATAAAGAACCATGGTAAGTCAGTGTGAGACAGACATGACAGACTAGTTTGTGACAATCATAGAAAATCAATTCATGACAGACTAGATTGTGACACGCAAGGTAAGTCCGGGTGTGACGGACACATAACCCTTTTCTACATGTTCTAAAGAGACATAAACTTGAAAACTTGGTGACACCTGGCAGACTCGATGGGTATAAAACAAGGTCAAGACAAGGCGGTAAATGCCTAGACGGCTTTTGTATGAGAATGGGAACCATCACTGCTCATGCTTATTGTCATGGCACATGATGATGCTGATGATGAGCCTATATTGAAGGAACAGATGGATTATCCTACACACAACTTAAACTCAATCCAGCCTAGGCAATGAAACCAAACAGGTAGCATTCTTGGATTGCCTATCCTTGAGAGATGACCAGCAACTGTTCTAGATGAGCTTGTTGGGGGGGGGGGGGGCACCACCTATAGATGGAAGGACAAAGATGACGTCACCACTCTGAGGAATTGGAAGGCCTTGTGAAACCACTGCGAGAGGCTACCCAGTCATCAAATGCCAGGAAGGAGTCGCATGTTTCGTTTGGGTGGAAAGTTGCAAACATCTTGCAGCTCTGCTGTAAACGCCACAATTGAATTACATCCAAAACACAGTAAATATTGGTTGAACAAAGAATATGGACTGCTGTGTTTGGAGGCAAACACACTAACCACTGTACTGCCACTGCGGCTCTGTATGACTTTGACTTATGGTCTTTATTTAAAAGATAAATTTTATATAAATGCATTTAATTTTATGGTTAGATAAATGATGTATGCCTGCCCTGTAAGCTATATAAATTTATGTGTAGTCTGGCGACATGTAGATAAACAGGAAGTAGTTATCACCATGATACATGAGAAATGAGTCATGACTCAGTTTCATGTCATACAGCTGGAAATGCATTGTGCTTCCTGAATTCATTTGCATTTACAATTAAGTTTTTGTACTTGCCAAATACTGTAGCTAAATACACATTCATGTTGTCTGCTTAGTTACGCTGAGAGTCAGTTTAAAGGAGTTCTTACGTTAGTTCCCATGTAATTTTACAAGACATTGCAATCAACCCCAGCATTTGTTGGCCGTTTATGATTTACTAGGCAATTTTACATTTGGTGGGGTCAGTGTCGAATCCTCGCTAAGGTGTGGAGTTTTTTTCTGTCGGGGGAAAAAAGAAAACCCTAACCTGTACAGTTTGTGGCGACTGCACTAGCCAGGTGGCCTTAATTCCTCAGGTTCAAAGACCCCCCTGCCATACACCGCAAGGTACTATGTTGGCAGTAAATGACAGTTTTTTTACAAAGTCGGCCACAAATAGTTGGTTTGGGTGCCGGATGCTTTGCGTTGATTTTGATGGTGTGAGTATCAGCTGTTCAGAAAGCAAGTTTGGCCATTTGTAATTTACTAGGCAAGTTTACGTTCAATAGTTCACCATTGCTTTCTGAATGATCAACACTCGTAGCATGGTTAAAACCAAGGCCAGGCGGTCTGTTTCCATATAACCTACAGCTGATGTTGAACCCAGCATGTGGGATTGTGAAATACGTTCCCTATTCCTTAACCACAGACATAAGCAGATATTACATTAGCCCACTCAGTATTGTTATTAATTTCACTCCAGTTGTACTCATTAGTTGTTACATATGCACTCCCTGTATATTTACAAACACATTTCCCATACATTTACAGAAACCTTCTCCATATATTTTGCAGTTGTGTTTCACATAAATATAGACACATATCCTGTACATTTACAGAAACATTATCCATACTTTCAAAGTAGTATTCCCATATATTTGTAGGATCACATTTCCCATAAATATACAGAAACATTCTCCATAAATTTGGAGTATTATTTCTCATAAATATATAGGCACATTTTCCATAAATATACATAAATTCATAGTGGCATTTCCCATGTATTCTTTAGAATTGTTTTTCATTGGAAATCTTTGCCATCCTTAGGTGCACTCAGCCTGTAAAGACCATTTCAGCAAAAAATGTCCTCTGGGTCAGTGCCATGTGTCTATTCTGCCACCAACTGCCATCTCCAGCATTGACAGTGATGGCTACTGGGAGGGGACCAGGCCACCAGGCACCTCACCCTTGCTGGTCTATGTCAATACAAAAAGTGGGGATAATCAGGTCAGTTGGTTATCTCTCCTTGCATGTGGTTATCTCTCTTTTCATGTGGTTATCACTGTATCCTCTCTCTCTCTCTCTCTCTCTCTCTCTCTCTCTCTCTCTCTCTCTCTCTCTCTCTCTCTCTCTCTCTCTCTCTCTCTCTCTCTCTCTCTCTCTCTCTCTCTCACACACACACTCACACTCACTCACACACGAATTGCAAATGTGGTGTTCTGTTTTAGTTAGTTAGTTAGTTAGTTAGTCGACAGATCATCCTCATTGCACATCGAACCATTCAGTCCATAAGTGCTCGGATCCCCTCCTCAGCAAATCCCGCAGCGTGTAGCGGCTAACGACGCCAGTTCTGTGTTGGTTTATCAATCTTCTTTGGCTTCCTGCGTAGTGTTCTTGTTTGGCCACACCTCTTTTAATTTGCTGCTCTCGCAGCCTGGCCATTGTTGTAGATTCACAGTCATCACTTGGTTCTCGCAAAAGTCTTACTTCTCGTAGAGCATTCAGAATGTCGGCCTGGTCCATGGCGCGTCCGCCCTCCATAGTAGCCTCACCTGCGAGCTTGTCAGCCCGCTCATTTCCTTGTACTCCCGCATGCCCTGGCACGAAGATGAAACTAATCTTTGCCAGTCGAGACCGCTCCAGAGGCAGCAACCATTCTCTTCGGATCGACCCCTCCTCTATCCTCTTGATCATGTTCATTGAGTCGCTAAGGAAACAAGCCCTAGTGAATGTCTGTCTCGAGCCATGTTATTGATTTACTTACTGCCATGACTTCCATGGTCAGGCTACTTGTGGTTTCAGTAAAAGCACCAGAGTCCTCCTTCACAATTCTCCCTCCGGCCCGAGCTGTAAAGGCCCATGAGCTTCTCACATGTTGGACGACCGACCCATCTGTGTAGATGACCGGGTCACCGTTTAGCGAATTCTCGAAAATCAACGCTTGTACTTCAGCCTCAACAGCAGCCGGATTTTCTTGTCTGCATTTTCTGTCAAGTTGGATGCAAACTGAAAAGGATGTGCAGAAGTCTGTTGGCACTTGCACCCACTCCTCGCCAGGTTCTAAGTCCTCAAGTGAACACACCTGTTGAAGAATGTCTTCGGCTTGACCCATCCACGACCGTCCTCTTTTTAACCTGCTGCCCTTCACCTTCCTAATTTCACTATGCAGTGGATGTTGTGTGTTTGCGTTAATTCTGAGGTAGGCGCGTGCCCTGCAATCTTGTATTCTCTCTTCAATGGTTGGAAACCCAAGAAGGTAGCGCATCGCCCTGCATGCTGTATCTCTTGTACATCCAAGAATAATGCGCATAGCTTCATTCTGTATCCTTTCCATCCGTTCTATCTGCTTATGGCTGAGAGTCAGGATTGCCAATGCATACTCCAAAACAGACATGACCAACCCCTCGTACAGAAGACATAGATGGCGCTGCTCACAGTTTGCTGCCGCCATCACCCGCATCGCTGCCAAACCCCGCTTGGCCTTTGTTATCACCTGGTCTATGTGCACATTATAAGCAAGGCTTCGATCAAACCGTATCCCCAGGTAATTCATTGCCTGCGTTCTTTCCACCATCTCTGAACACAGCATTACAGTTGGTGTTGGAGTGTTGACAATATGATTATTCAACGAGAACCAAGTCACTGTTGCCTTTGTTGGGTTGACCATTGCCCCAGCTTCATCACACCAAGTACTTATGCGATTGAGTTCGGTTTGTAGTTCCACAGCAACCTCCTCTCTATCCTTCCCCTGACGATACACTAAAACATCATCGGCATATGACAATGTCCTTCCAGGTCCAGTGATCTGCTCACTGGTGATTCTCGTTCTGTTTTGTCTATTTAAAGCAAATTGATACTGTTCATGATTGAATTGTCTCCCCTCTTAGCATATAAAATGGTTAGAAACCTTGTTTTCACACATAAATTGAGTAGTATATCCAGCAGTATGACTGTTGTAAGCAATTTTTATCATCATTTGTTGTTAAGTATTATTTTCTTTGTTTGCTCACTTTTACTTCAAGTGTAACCCATATTGAACTAATATTTGCATGAGTGTAAACCCAGACAAATCCACTTTAAACTTCTGATGTACTTGTAATTTACGTCCCCAAGTCAAGGACATATAAAGTCAACATATACAGTATAGATTGCTTCACATGATGTCACATTGAATTTACATCCTCTTGCTTCACATTACATTTCTTTGAATTTACTTCCACTTTGAATCACCCATTCCCCTAAATATGAAACTTGACACCATCGGCCTGCAGTGTGTCCTGTGCTAAACTTTACCCCTAACAGTCTTTCCACATCATAAGCCAGATGTCTTACCGCTGTTACTGTCATGTGTCAATTATCTGTCACATCTTGAATCCATCTACAGTCTGGTCTTCATCTTTTACGCTTCCTTCGTACACTTCCCTTCATAAATATCGTTTCCAAACATTCATGTTTTTTTACATGCCCAAAATATTTCATATACCTGTTTTATTTGTCTTTATAACAAACCTTCTTGAATATTGAGTTTCTTTTTGGATGAATCTGCTTGTTTTGTTTTTTTATCTAATGGATTTTTAGTAATCTTTGGTAACACTTATATTCACAGGCGTTCTTTTTTTTTGTACAATGGATGTTCAGTACTTTTCAGAAACACTTATATTCAAAGGTGTGCGCTTTGTTTTTTGTCCAATGGATTTTTAGTACTTTTTGGAAACACTTATATTCTAGGGCGAGATCTTTTTCTTTTTTTTTCTGTCTAATGAAGTTCTAGTACCCTTCTGAAAAACTTATATTCAAAGGTGTTAGCTTTTTTTTGTCCAATGGATTTCGAGTATTCTTCTGAAACACTTATATTCAAAGCCTAGACATTCAAAACTGCTCACTTTCTGTAATTTCTCTCCTTTGGTAAATATATCTGCTGACATAATTGTTGTATTGGTTGTCATTGTATTTGTGTTTGTTGCATTGAGATGTCACACAACTGGTGTTTTACTTTTGATATTGTTATGAAAATATAAAACAGCCTAATGCAGTGACAGATTATGCAGAATTAAAATGCTTCACAGTTATTAGGAGAGCAAGTCAGTAAGTTAGTTACAAACTAATATTGAAAAGCTGAAAATCGTAGTTGGTAGTTTTTTTAAGGTGTCATTCATTGGCAGAATCATCCAGCTAAATGAATAACCTGGGTAGCAGCCTGCTAGGTGTGACATGTGCGTTTCATGAGCAGATAACAAAGACAGCGACGTTCACAGAGTGAGCAAAGGGAGAATAGCATGCTGTTGTGCGATTTATTGGGGAGGGGGAGGGGTGTTTTAACGTAAATTTTCACATAAGCATACAATATATTGTTAACATCCTGTACACCTGCGGCATTGTTAACTTTTCACATTAGCACACAATATATTGTTAACATCCTGTACACCTGTGACATTGTTAACTTTTCACATTAGCACACAGTATATTGTTAATATCCTGTACATCTGTGACATTGTTAACTTGTCACATTAGCACACAATGTATTGTTAATATTCTATACACTTGTGACATTGTTAACTTGTCACATTAGCACACAATGTAATATTAACATCTTGTACACCTGTGACATTGTTAACTTTTCACATTAGCACACAATGTATTGTTAACATCCTGTACACCTATGGCATTGTTAACTTTTCACATTAGCACACAATGCATTGTTAACATCCTGTACACCTATAGCATTGTTAACTTTTCACATTAGCACACAATATATTGTTAACATCCTGTACACCTGTGACATTGTTAACTTTTCCACATCAGGGCATCCAGTGTTTCTTGTGTATCCTATTACCATAGTTACATTGATCACTTATTTTTTTTTCTGCTTTCAGGGTGTAAAATTTTTAAGGCGGTTCAAACAGTTGTTAAATCCAGCTCAGGTTTTTGATCTCATGAACGGAGGGCCATATCCAGGGTATGTGTGTCTATTTTTGATCTCATGAACAGAGAGCCATATCCAGGGCATATGTGTCTCATTGTCTAGTGGTTGTTTGATCTCATGAACCGAGGGCCATATCCAGGGTATTTGTGTCTATTTTTGATCCCATGAATGGAGGACCATATCCAGGATATGTGTATCTATTTGTCTAGTGGTTGTTTGATCTCAACGGAGGGCCGTATCCAGGGTATGTGTGTCTATTGTTGATCTCATGAATGGAGGGCCATATCCAGGTATGTGTATCTATTTGTCTAGTGGTTGTTTGATCCCATGAATGGAGGACCATATCCAGGGTATGTGTATCTATTTGTCTAGTGGTTGTTTGATCTCATGAACGGATAGCCATATCCAGGGTATGTGTATCTATTTGTCTAGTGGTTGTTTGATCTCATGAACAGAGGGCCATATTCAGGGTATGTGTGTCTCATTGTCTAGTGCAGGGGTGGCCAACCTTTTCAGCAGGCGGGCCATATTTCAGAAATAATATTTCCTGCTGGGCCACGCGCCTAATTTTAAAAAAAAAATTAAGGTAAACAAGTAAGCGTGCTACAGCTTCGACCACATCGTCGTTTAACACTCCGCGGGCCACAACATGACTACCGGCATCCCGCATGCGGTCCGTGGGCCTCGTGTTGGCCACCCCTGGTCTAGTGGCGGTTTGATCTCATGAATGGAGGGCCATATCCAGGGTATGTGTATCTATTTGTCTAGTGGTTGTTTGATCTCATGAACTGAGGGCCATATCCAGGGTATGTGTGTCTATTTGTCTAGTGGTTGTTCGGTAAATAGGTCAGATTCACCATCAGAGTTAAGTGGGTTTTTTTTTTAACGTCTGCTCACTTTGAACTCAAGCATAGTCCATAAACGTGCTACGACTTCTAGTGCACTGGACTTGCTTTTGATGTGGATTAGCTTTCCCTATTACCAGTGTCCCTGGCCATCAGGCGAACCCACTCCGATTTCAGAGGAATGCGTCCAGTGATGACATGGGGTTCAAGTTCCCCTGGAGACTGGGTTGGAGTCTGTTGACAATTGGATACTTGGAACAGATGGAGGAAGGGTACTGTGAAATCACGTGACATCAGGCTGATTCCATGTTTCATCTCGCTGTCATCAGAGTGTATATCCATATCTTGTGCTCCTCGTCTTATCTTGTGTATGTCCCATCTGTCTGCGCTCATCTTTGATGTATCTGGGGGACAGTTTGCAAAGACAATGACATGCGGTTTTGGGTACATCGTGCTGCAAACACACTTGTCGACTGACCATGAAGTGATTCCCAATATCCCTATTCTGAAAATCGATGATCCCACCAGATCTAGGTCAGTGCTAAAAATAACTAAGCGGGTTTGTTTGTGGTGAATTAAAAATGAAGTATCAAAGGAAGTGCTACCAACCCAGACCTAATCACAGCCAGTCTGTACGTGTCGTACTCACCCATGACCTGGTTACATCCTAATTTACATCCTAATTACCAGTGCTGTGGTGAAGGGGTTTTGAACGCAATTCGCAATCCTGCGTACAGCATTCAAAACTCAGCTGCGGGCGGTTTAGAAGCAGACAGCTGGTATTGGTTTTCATACAGTGGTATGAGTGCCGGTCTTCAGAAAGTAATGGCAAACTACTGAACGTAAACTTGCCAAGAAATCACAAACAGCCCAAAAAATGCAGGGGTTGATTGTGATGTCCGGTAAAGGATATGCGCTAACTACATCATAATATGCATCACTATGGATGTAAGGTTCCAGTACCAGAGTTGCCTGCCTGGTTGGTTTTTGGGCATTGATAGGGAATTAGAGAACTCTGCAATTGTCCCCACAGAGGTGCACCTTGGCGCTGGGCCAGGGCAGAAGGTTCTTCACCTACCTCACCTGGATAAATGCAGGTTTGTTTTAAAGTTAAATGACCTGAATACCAGTGCATTAGACTTGACAGTTGAAACTCGATGTTTATCAGAGCACCATAATCAACCAATCAAATGGAAGTTCCTAACTTATTTTCATAGAAATAAAGAAGCCAAATAAGCTTTTCTTTTTAATTGCATAGTTTGATCTTTTTATCTATGGTGATTAAAAAGCTGAATAAACAAATTAGCACAGTTTGGTCCCTTCACTGATAGAAGGACTCATAACAAATGAAAAATTTTGGTTTTGGTCATTGGTCATTGGTCAACGCGTTCTGGATAGTGTGACGTGGTTGGTTGGTTGATGCGTCCTTGTGTTACCTGGGCCAATGATGGGAGCTTAGAATTGTAACCTACCATGCCTTATAAGATGAGACTATAGTCTGTTTACTTTTGTCTGCCCCACTATAAAATTCCACATCTCAGTAACCAACTGAGGGAAAATGATGAGATTTAGCATATAACCTTTCATTATGTCCACCCAACAAATAAAATTTTTTGTTCTGGAGATTGTACAGCAGATTTCAAAGTTTGTTTATATGCGGTATATAATTTACAGGACAGAGATGAAGTCCATGTTATTAAATGTATTACGTCTTCTCACGGAAACACTAGCACTGAAAAGTTAATTTTCTCATGGGACATAGGATTGGCCTTATGACAAGTGCCTCGCGTAGAGCCTTGTATTCATCATCCGAACTGGCAGAAAATTACTGTAAAACAAGTTTGTTAGTGAGAAATCACTAGCTTTTCACCAAAACATCAAAGAAATGTCGCCGCTTTCCATGATTTAAGTTGCTTTTGGACCTATCAAAGACGTATTCCTTGGGTGGGGGTAAATATAAGACGGCAGGAAAAATGTCATAACGATGCAACAGACAGTTTTCAAAATAACTGATCGTGAATGAAGGCATTCATTTCTGGATAGACTATAGTTTTTGTTATCTGTGTGTCACCATGTTACCTGGGCCCTTAAGGGAAGCAGATAACAGTAACATTGTAGCCTATCATGCATGTCATAAGAGGAGACTAAGGAGGGTTGGTCTTGGGCTGACTACCCCATCTCATTGAAAACTGGCTGCAAAATCCAACCAATCATCAACAAGTCTACAGATAAGATAAAACAGCTAAATTTAGTTAACCAAGAGGAAAGGAGGCTCTTCTGGAAGAAATGTGGTATGATGCCGAGAAGGTCACAAGAAGCCTGCATCATTGACTTTCTTACTTTCACTTAGGAATTAGAAGTTAGTTAATTGCATATACTTTACATGATGTTGCAGCCAACCCCAGTAGTTTTTGTCTATTCGTGATTTCTTTGCAAATTTACATTCAGTAGTTTGCCATTGCTTTCTGAATGACCGGCACTCATACAATTGTATGAAAATCAACACAAGGCAAGGTGCTGCCAAATCGCCTGCAGCTGTTTTTCCAACGTGGTATGCAGGATTACGAAATGTGTCCATAATCCCTTTGCCACAGAGCTGGCTAGGAATTAAAAATAGATATGAATAATATGGAGAGAACATCGAGTGAGCTGCACTAGGTAACACGAGACAAGGCGTTGATCACTTACACTCCAATAGGGGATAACGGACAAAGAGAGAGGGGTTGGCTTATTGATTGATCAGTTGATTGATTGATTGATTGTTTAGTAAATTAGCTGAATTGTAGGTTGATTTGATGAGAATCCTTCACACAGAGTTGTTAATTTTTGAGGACTGTTAATGACTTGCTCCACATTTATTCCAAGCATTCTCATGAGCTTTCCATGCAGGGTGTGCATATTGTGGGTACTTGTCACCCATCATTATTATGAGGACATTTCTGTGACTCTCCTGC
Organism: Cepaea hortensis; assembly: GCA_963921405.1. Taxonomy (NCBI): domain Eukaryota; kingdom Metazoa; phylum Mollusca; class Gastropoda; order Stylommatophora; family Helicidae; genus Cepaea; species Cepaea hortensis. Next base: position 41,937,713 of record OY992888.1, read on the forward strand.
CATCCCACAGCATGTAAAGTCTGTAGTTCTAGGTAGGCTTCATGACACCAGAGGTCCTCCCATCATTTACCAGGCCCTGGGACACCTGCATGTCAGTTATATAACTTAGAATGAAGGTAAACATGTTTTTCTATAACTGTTTTGCTTGTAATTGCAGTTAACGAGGGTTGTTGTGTCTTGCTGAAAGTTTATTCGAAGCATCTGTGTGTGTGTTTTTTCTCTAATATACATTTTGTTTGTTTTCAGGTTGAAACTTTTCCAACGATTTGATTCATTCCGAATATTAATATGTGGGGGTGATGGCAGTGTCGGCTGGGTCTTGTCAGAGATTGATAAACTGGATCTTCACCGACAGGTAGTCCTCGTATATAATGACATACAGTTAAATGTACTCACGAAGGTCATCTTACGGCAGGTACTGCAGAAGAGGTGTGATGTGATTCTTACTCACATAAACTAGGTCACTGCATTATATGCTGGAGTGACCACCTCTCTTCCTCACCTTCTTTCTTTCCTTGAAAAATCACTGGTATCTATTTAAATAACCTAGGTTGACCTTTGAGCCAATATGCCTGCAGAAAGCGCCCTGCTGAACTGGGAATTGATCTCGGGTCATCCAGAACATTATTAACTCCATGGAGTTAGGGCCAGACTGGGGACCTACATGTGTAAATAGGCCACATGAGACAGTGTTGCTACACATTCTTGGCCTTTGGGTAGCATAGTCCTGGTTTTGTGTCTTGATCACTTCTATGAGTTAGTTGCATATTCTTTACAGGATGTTGCAGTCAACCCCAGCATTTTTGTGGCTGTTTGTGATTTTTTTCAGCAGTTTGCAATTGCTTTCTGAACGACCAGCACTGTATGAAAATCAGAGCAAGGCAGTCTGCTTTCTAATCGCCCACAGCTATGTTTCGAACACGGGATTGCAAATTGCCGCAGAGCCGACTTCACTTCTGTTTACATGAAAGGGAAGCAGGGAATAGTAACACTGTAACCTACCACGCATGTTGTAAGAGACGACAGAGGAATGAGTGCTACCGGGAACTTTGAAGAAAGCAGAGAAGAACTAAGGGACCGAGCCATATGGGATCAATCCTGGAGCAGTGAAGTCAATCCTCTAGATTTTTAATGCTGTAATGTGTGGCTGCCGGTTTTCTAGTGACTGCCGCTTCCATCAACGATGAACCCTATTTTCCGTGGAGGACTTTTGTGTTGGCATTCTGATGGCGGCATTATGCACAGTGTATCTCTGCGGACTGTTGGCTTGTCGAGACTCCTGTCTGTTCCACTTTCTACACAGAGCAGTGAGGAGCATTTTGTATGAAATTCACTGGCACTGGAACCCGTTGCAGTGAAGTTGGAACCGCGACTGAGTAACTAAGAGAATAACAGCTCTGCCGAAATGACAAGAGCACTCACTCTTAAACTTCCAGTGTGCTGATGGCAGAGTTGTGGGCTTCTTCTCTACACCGGACAGTTGGACTATTATGTTGACTTCTCATTTAGAAAGCTGTGGCAAACTAAAAAAAAAAAAGTGTGTTGCATATCCTTTACATGACATCGCAGTCAACACCAGTATTTTTTGCTGTTGTGAGACATGTCAACATGATAAGGATGCTTGAAGAACTACAAATTGATGGGAAAGACCTTAGACTTGTAAAAAACATATATTGGAAACAACAAGCTGCCATAAGAGTTGATAATGAAGTAAGCCAATATCAGCCTATTAAGAGAGGTGTGAGACAGGGATGTGTAATGTCTCCAGATCTGTTTTCCCTGTACAGTGAAAATATTTTCAGAAATATTGAAAATATGGAAGGAATCAACATTGGGGGACGATGCATCAATAACATTAGATATGCAGATGATACAGTCTTGATTGCAGACAATGAACAGGACCTGCAACATTTAGTAGATGCGGTTGTTACACACAGTGAACAACAAGGGTTAGAATTAAATTGTAAAAAGACACAGATTATGGTCGTCACTAAGAAGAACGAAATACCACAGTGTAATATACAAGTAAATGGGAATATTCTTCAACAAGTGAATAGGTACAATTACCTCGGAACAGTAATAACATCTGATGGGAGATGCCTTGAAGAGATTAGAACAAGAATCGCCATGGCAAAAGTAGCCTTTAGCAAGATGAAAAACATACTGACCAATAAAAAGATGTCAATTGAAACGAGAAAAAGAGTGTTGAGATGCTACATAGAACCTGTACTTTTATATGGATGTGAAGCTTGGACAATGAGCAGCCAGGCTGAAAAACATCTGATGGCTGTAGAAATGTGGTTTCTGAGGAAAATGCAAAGAATACCATGGACAGCCAGAAAGACCAATGAACAAGTCCTTCAAGAAACAAATGAAGATCATAAACTGATCAGAGACATTAGACGTAGACAGTCACAATTTTTTGGGCATGTTATGAGAAGAAATGATTTGGAGAACTTGGTGACAACTGGTAAGATCGAGGGGAACAGACCAAGGGGAAGACCTAGAAACAAGTATCTGGATGGCTTGGCCTTGTGGCATGGTCGAGACAAAAACACGGAACTGATCCACGACTCTGTTGATCGAGTGAGATGGCAGAACATGACCGCCCACGCTTACCGGCATGGCACATGATGGATGGATGGATGGATCTCTTGGCAAGTTAACATTCAGTAGTTTGCCATTGCTTTCTGAACGACCGGTACCCATACCATTTAGTAAAAAACCAACGCAAGGTGGTCTGCTGCTAAAGTGCTCAAAACTGTGTTTCGAGCGCGGGTATGCGGGATTATGAACTGCGTATGTAATTCCTTTGCCATGGAGCAGGCTAATGGCAAAGTACTGAACATAAATTTACCTAGAAAATCAGCCTGAGGTTGATAGCAATATCCTGTGCAGGACATAGAACATTAGTTAGGAAAGTGCCACTGTGGCATGTCGTCAGAGGCTGCGGAGAAGGGTTTGGTTTGGAGCCGGCTTATCCACTGTGTAGAAAAACTTTGCTGCAAATTCCGATCAGCCATGAACAAGTTTAAAAGCTGCATAATATAACAAATGTTAGGGTGGCTTGGGGATAAGGGTGGAAAGAATGACAACGTCCTATGGCAGTTATTGCAGTTGGTGAATGAAGTGTTAAGCTTTTACATTTTCTAGGCCGCAGCTTAATAAAGTGGGTTGGCCAGTTCCATTGATCACTGACTTCCACCCCAGTTGGATAACCATGTATGGGTTAATATTAGCAGGTTAGATAATCATGTGTGGGTTAATGCTGCATGAACATATGAACACAATTCTAGTGTTGATATTTGAATATTGTTTTTGTAATGCTAAACTGGAGTTTAATAATATGGAATAAAGAGCAGTCTCAACATTAATTTTGTTTGACCATTCTCCAAGGTTTATATGAGTTATATAGGGCTTTTTAAAAAAATGTGACAATAATGTTCATTTTGTTTGTTCTTTTTCTAAGGTATATAATTGGAAATGTAAAAGTATGGAAAGAATAGGAATGTAAATGTTCATTTTGTTAGATCTTTCTCTGAGGAATTAGATTAGGTTTTAAAAATATGAGAGAAAAAAGTCATGTTCATTTTGATTTATCTTTCTCTAAAATAATATTTCTTTTAAATGATTTTTCTCTAAATTGCGAAATTAGAGCGTAAAATATTAAAAGAAAGGCAGTGTTCTTGTTCATTTTGATCGATCTTTCTGTAAGATTATCTCTCTAAAAATGAACCTTCTCTAAGGTGCTGGATTAGAGCGCAAAATATGAAAAGAAAAGCAATGTTCATTTTGATTTATCTTTCTCTAAAATGATATTTCTCTTAAATGATCTTTCTCTAAGGTGCTGAATTAGAGAGTGCAAATATGAAAAGAAAAGCAATGTTCATGTAGAAATTGGTTTGATTGTTTTCTTCAGTATAAGATTAGAGTGGATAAATATAAAAAGAAAAGCATTGTTCATATTGATAATTTGATTTTCTTTCTACAGTGCCAGATTGGAGTTTTACCATTTGGTACGGGAAATGACCTTGCCAGGGTTTTGGGGTGGGGTTCAGCATTTGATGATGACACTCAGCTACCTGCGGCGCTGGAGAGATTGGAGCAAGCACAGATCAAAATGTTAGACAGGTAAGAATGAGTTGGCTAAATCTACATTTACTATATCATTGTTGCTATTTGCTGTGTCTGCTGGAATGGCTACACGCAAAACATTAATGTACTGAAGCAGGAACATGTTATGTATCTGTGATGTGATAATCACAGTGGGGATGTAAATGACAAGTATTTCTGAAGTCAGAAAGGGTTTGCCTGATGGCGAGGGACACTAGTAATAGGGAAAGCTTTTTCTTTTTCCCTGCGTTTCCATCCTGTTTCAGGATATTGCGGTCAACACCAGCATCTTTCAGCTGTATGTTGATTCCTAGGCTAGATTACGCTCATCAGCACGCCACGACTTTCTGAGCGACCGGCTCCATACTCTCATAGGTCACTGGCGCGACTTGAACCACTTCTAATTCTCGTGCGCTCACGTCAACCACAAGAGTATTTGGGGGTAACGGAGAAAGCTGCTAACCCCTTGGCCAGGGAGCCGGCAGGGAAAGCTAATACACACGCAAAATTCAGAATAGTGTTACTAGAAGTAGGTTTATGGACTATGCTTGAAATTAATTTAATTTTCAGCACATCAATACTTGTTATTGATGTGCTGCTGCTTTCAGTTTCCTAAGCCATTATCTGTTTTTATTCAGGTGTTTACTTTATTGTGGCTTCATTCTTTGTTATTTCTTTCTTCCTTATGACAAGATGCCCATGCGTAACTCAGTCTCAAATGGGAAGCAAAGAATACAAACACTTAAAAAAGTCAAGAGGATTGACTGCAATGCACCAGGATTTTATTGCATATGGCTCCGTCTCTTTTCACAAGACGGCCTGCCGAAAGTGTCGCACAGAGCACAAACTGTAGCTCCAGCAATGACCCCCATGTCTCCAAGAAAAATGCACTTGTGAACTGAAAGGCCTAGCCTGGAATCAAACCCACAACCTTTGGAGGGTGAGGCAGATTGGTTGACCACTTCACCACAGAGACTCCCGAAACTAACACTGTAACCTATCATGCATGTCATAAGGGACAACTTAGGAGTGTTGGCATGAAACTAGCTACCTCATTCCATAGAAAACCAGCTACAAAATCCAATCAATCATGTACAAGCCTACAGATAGGAGGGCTGGGCAGCAGTTGGTTCAGGGCCACTGCTACATTTGGAAATAAAAGGCAGCAAAAGAAGAGGAAGAATGTACAGAGACACAATCATTATTTTCATGCTGTGATATTTTCAGATGGGGTATCATGGCTTACGAAGGAAACATGCCACCTCCAAGAAAACTATCTATGCAGGTAAGAAGCCATCGTGTGTTTCAGTGTGAGGAGTTCCCATACTTGCTATCTTTACATTTATCTATCTATATATTTATTAATGGCAGTATTCTATAACAGTGACTGTAATAGAAATGTTAGTATTTAAGTATTTTACATGAAGTTAGTTGCTAGTTCCCTTTTTCTGCTGTTACTTAGTTCAATTGAGAGTAATGTTAGGTTAGGTTCTTTTCTCCGAGTACAGTATATTTTTTTACGCCCACTTCCTTATTCTTCTTCTTCTTTCTTGTATATGTCTGCAATGTTGTCTCTTGTATGAATTTAACTGTCTTTTTTAGTTCATTCAGTGGTCCATAGAGTTTATCTTCCACTGTTTTTTCTCAAGGCCAGAAGGTTTGCCTAGATATGTCATATTTTGGGCCATCTTGGCGTATGTGACCTGCTGTCTGTGATGCCAATCCACATGTGCACATGGCTGATTCACCAATCTTGAATTTTGTATACATGTGGTTGCGTAATCTATTGTGTCCTGTTCTGAGGCGCAGAATAACGACTTGTTCTGGTCTGTCCATAACGTGGTAGTCATCTTGAACAGGTTCCACTTCCTTATTTATCCAGTAAAGGATAGCTGTGTTGTCCATTTGCTGCTCATCTGTGATATTTACACTTTTCTGTGCATATTCCACTTCAGCACTACATGTTATAGCTGTCATATCCAACTTCAGCACTATATATTTTGGTTGACACATCCAACTTCAGCAATTCATCATGTGGTTGACACATCCAACTTCAGCAATACATCATGTGTTTGACACATCCAACTTCAGCACTATATGGTTTGGTTAACATATTCAACTTCACCACTGCATTGTTCAACTTTATTGCATTGCATTATTCAACTTTAGAACTATATATATTTGGGTTGACACATCCATCTTCACCACTGCATGTTTTAGTCGACACATCCAACGTAGAACTATGTGTTTTAGGTGACACATCAAACTTCAGTGCTACATGTTTTAGGTGACAATTAAACTTGAGCAGTGTATGTTTTGGTTGACACATCAAACTTCAGCACCCCATGTTATAGTTGACACATCAAACTTCAGCACTCCATGTTATAGTTGACACATCAAACTTCAGCACCCCATGTTATAGTTGACACATCAAACTTCAGCACTCCATGTTATAGTTGACACATCAAACTTCAGCACTCCATGTTATAGTTGACACATCAAACTTCAGTACACCATGTTATAGTTGACACATCAAACTTCAGCACCCCATGTTATAGTTGACACATCAAACTTCAGCACCCCATGTTATAGTTGACACATCAAACTTCAGCACTCCATGTTATAGTTGACACATCAAACTTCAGCACTCCATGTTATAGTTGACACATCAAACTTCACCACTCCATGTTATAGTTGACACATCAAACTTCAGTACACCATGTTATAGTTGACACATCAAACTTCACCACTCCATGTTATAGTTGACACATCCAACTTCAGCACTCCATGTTATAGTTGACACATCAAACTTCAGCACTCCATGTTATAGTTGACACATCAAACTTCACCACTCCATGTTATAGTTGACACATCAAACTTCAGCACTGCATGTTATAGTTGACACATCCAACTTCACCACTCCATGTTATAGTTGACACATCAAACTTCAGCACCCCATGTTATAGTTGACACATCAAACTTCAGTACACCATGTTATAGTTGACACATCAAACTTCAGCACTCCATGTTATAGTTGACACATCAAACTTCAGTACACCATGTTATAGTTGACACATCAAACTTCAGCACTGCATGTTATAGTTGACACATCCAACTTCACCACTCCATGTTATAGTTGACACATCCAACTTCAGCACCCCATGTTATAGTTGGCACATCCAACTTCACCACTCCATGTTATAGTTGACGCATCAAACTTCAGCACTCCACGTTGTAGTTGACACATCAAACTTCAGCACTCCATGTTATAGTTGACACATCCAACTTCAGCACGCCATGTTATAGTTGACACATCAAACTTCAGCACTCCATATTATAGTTGACACATGCAACTTTAGCACGCCATGTTATAGTTGACACATCAAACTTCACCACTGCATGTTCTGATCGACACATCCAACTTAGCACTACATGTGTTAGGTGACACATCAAACTTCAGCACGCCATGTTATAGTTGACAAATCCAACTTCACCACTACATGTTTTGGTTGACACATCCAACTTAGCACTACATGTTTTAGGTGACACATCAAACTAAAGTGCTACATGTTTTAGGTGACACATAATTTGAGCAGCGCATGTTTCATTTGACACATCAAACTTCAGCACTACTTGTTTTAGGTGACACATCCAACTTCAGTACTCCATGTTTTACTTGTGACATCCAGCTTCATCGCTACATGTGTTCGGCTGTTTGCTATCTGAAGTGACAGGTTGTAGAATATAGTTCAGCTGTTTGCTGTCATCATTTATCTGTTAGTAGACTATATTTCAGCTGTCCTGTATCCTCTGGTGTTTCTTCATATTGCCTCTCCGGTATATAGTATTTGAATGGAATCTGTATTAAAAAACTGATAGTTTTAAACTGAAGACACAAGACTTTTTTTTTTGTTTTTTTTTTTGTTTAATTTTTTCATAAGAATGGTGCTGGTCACCCCACCTTAAGGTGTTCTGACCTAGTATATGTGAAAATACTGCTTTGACAGTATCTATAACGTGATTACCTTTTAAAATTGATGTGTTCTTATGAAACCTAAGTGTTGTTTAGTTATGTAATTATTTGGTGTACATTGTAATTCTGTCGAAAACCAATGTAACTTATACTTTTCAGAATGACGCCATGTCCCAGTATGAAGATAGTATGGCAAACCATTTAACCAAAATTTTACATTCTGAAGACCATCAAGTTGTCATCTCATCAGCCAAGTAAGTTTGTGACAGAGAAACGAATAAACTTTATTTTCAAAGGGTCAAAAATTGAACACTCTGGCCCATCTTACATTCAATCCTTAATTGCTCATCTTTTGTGCATCAATTATCTGTTGTGCATGTTAACATATGGAGAAAGAGAGAGAGAGATAGAATGAACAAACATTATTTTCAAAGGGTCACAAATTAGACACTCAGGCTCATCTTACATTCAGCCCTTAATCGCTCATCTTTCCTACATCAATTATCTGTTGTGCATGTTACATATGGAGAGAGAGAGAGTAAAAGATGGCTGGACATGCCCCCGGGATTCCTGGCCAGAAACTAGTCTCCAGGGTTCAGCTGAAGATAAGCTGCAAAGAGGTAGACACAAGAGATCCTGAAATGACAATGTTAAAGAATGAACAAGCCACACTTATGGGTGTAATTAGAAATATGGAGACATGAAGCCGTTGTCAATGTACACATCTATATATGTCCTTGGAGAAGCTGTGTTGGAGTTTATTGACAATGAAATATGCCTAAAACCTGAAGCTGATTTTACAAGTATCAGCTCCCAATTTGCATCCTTCAGCTACTTTTGTCATCATCATTTCTGAGTGTGTCTGTGTTCTTTTTCATTGCGTTCACTTGCTATGAACTTAAGCATAGTCCATACATGTGCTACTACTAGGAGTAGCACTGGACTGATTTTTTGCATGTGGATTAGCTTTCCTCATTACCAGTGTCCCTGACCATCAGACTCTTATGAGATATTTGTAATTTCCATCCCCAATTCAAGGACGAGAAGTTATCATTTTAGTCCAAATGACCAGTGTAGGGGTTGGACTCACTACCTCAGCATCAGCACACCAGAAGTGTAAGAGCGCACAATCTTATCAATTCGGCCGTGCTGACCTCCCATATATGAGTGCACGTTAAACAGTCCAGGGAACAGCAAACATCCCTGACACACGCCTCTTCTGATCATTGTTGGTTCTGTGTTTCCCTCTACAATAAATACAGCTGCTTCTTGTTGACTTTACTCATTGTCGATCAATCTGGTTTATTTTTCTTCCCCCTTGTTCTTGGATGCTAGAAAGTGGATTCCAGGTTGTACGGTTAAAGACATTTTCATGATCAATGAAGCATACAAGTAGAGTTCTTTCCAGCAGAATTATTCTTGCTGCTAATAATCTTAAAGTTCGTGTTGTGTCTCTGGTTCTTCTTTGAAATTCAAATTGATTTCTGTTTAGTATTTCTTCAATTTTGTTTTCCATTCCTCATTGTTTTATCTTTAGCATACTCTTCTAGGCTTGTAATTCCAAGCCTCTGGAACCAAATTGTTTATTCTATTATTATTTTCTTTTTATCTTGAAGCAGCTTCCTGCCTTGGGTATGTGATGTGATAGGGCCATCACATCTTGTAGGCTTCAGAGCCAGGAGGAATAGGTAGCCAATCCATCCCTCACTTTAGCAGGCGATGAGCCCAGACGTTGAACTGGCATCCAGCCATGCTCATGACATTATCAGTATTGTCCTTTGTCAGCTCCGCGCGGTCCCCAGTCAGCTCCGTGCGGTCCCCAGTCAGCTCCGCGCGGTCCCCAGTCAGCTCCGCGCGGTCCCCAGTCAGCTCCGCGTGGTCCCCAGTCAGCTCCGCGTGGTCCCCAGTCAGCTCCGTGCTGTCCCCAGTCAGCTCCGCGTGGTCCCCTGTCAGCTCCGCGTGGTCCCCAGTCAGCTCCGCGTGGTCCCCAGTCAGCTCCGTGCTGTCTCCAGTCAGCTCCGCGTGGTCCCCAGTCAGCTCCGTGCTGTCCCCAGTCAGCTCCGCGCGGTCCCCAGTCAGCTCCGCGCGGCCCCCAGTCAGCTCCGCGCGGCCCCCAGTCAGCTCCGCGCGGTCCCCAGTCCATTCTGTTTAGCCGGATTTATTTTATTTATGTCAGGACTGGTACCGTATGATCAGTTGGCTCTGGTGTCTGTTGTGAATATGATGAAATAGGTCTTTTAGATCAACAACACTAATTAACGTTTATGATTTTCTCCAAATCAGCAGTTTGTCATGACTCGCTAATAAATAGTTTGTCATGACTCACTAATAGTTTGTCATGACTCGCTAATAAACAGTTTGTCATGACCCAGGTATAAATGGTTTGTCATTACACACCAATAAACAGCTTGTAATTACCTACCATTAAACAGTTGGTCATTACCCACGTATAAAGTTTTTCATGACTCACTAATAAATAGTTTGTCATGAATCACCAATAAATGGTTTGTCATTGTTTTTGGTTTTTTTTAAAGCTGCATATCCTTTACAGGACTTTGCAGTCAACACCAGCATTTTACTGCCATTGTTATGTCTTGGCAAGTTGTTTTATGTGCAGCAGTTTGCCATTGCTTTCTGAACGACCAGTTCCCATGCCAACACGTTAAAGCCATGGTCTGCTGCCAAATCGGTCACCACTGTGTTTTGAACGCGGGTAAGCGGCATTACAAATCGCATCCGCAGGGCCATCGCTGCTAAGACCAGTTTGTCATTTACTCACCAATAAACAGTTTGTCAGTACCCACCTATAAAATACTTCTCATAGCCTACTAATAAACAGTTTGCCATCACCCACTAATAAACAGTTTGCTATCACCCACCAATAAACAGTTCGTAAAGAAAGACTCTAAAGTGTTGTATTTTATGTTTTTCAGAGTATTATGTGAAACAGTCAAAGCATTCGTAACTCAGGTCAGCAAGTCACATGATACAAGAGGGGAAGGAGAGAAGGAAGGAGAGGATTCAGAAATGGGTTCTCAGTTTCAGATTTTGAATGAAAAGCTGCAGAGCTTGCTGGACACGCTAGCCAAAGAGGAGAAGGAATCTAAGGTTGTTATTTGTTCAGTAGAGTGTCTATGTCTGTTGGCTCTATCATTATGTGTTTGTCTGTGTTTTATGTCTGTTCATGGTGGCTGTCATATTGTAAAGCAGTTAAAACCTTTATGGATTGAAACAGACAGAACAACAAATTCAGAGCATTAAGAACATGCATATGTTCTGTGGCAATATATGTGTTCATTTCAATTCTTCTGATCACAATGGAGTCGATGATGTATGGGTCACAGCATTGAAGCCATGCTACTCTGATAGCTTAGTTAGGCTTAAAATTTAAAGCCTGTTAATCAACTCTTTGGGATGCATCCATCCAGCAGGAATCAATACTGTTGTTGATACCACTGTATAGCTCTGCTGGCCTCCCTCTTTATATCCTTATATATCCTTATATCTAACAGCTCACCTTCGGCTTCACATTTTCTTATTTGGCACCTTTCAAAACAACTTCTGCACCGCCTTTCTAGCAACGAAGGATGTGTAATGGCCTAGCAACATGTTTTAATGTTATTAAATGTTTTAATTTCATGTTTTTCTTTAGATCTGTTCGTGTTGTTCCTAAGAAAGATTATTATAATCAAAAAAGTTGATTTGTTGTGTCGTAGTATACTCATTTTTATTTTATTTTTTTACACGATGATTTATTTTTTACCCCCTGTGATTTACTTTTGCCGTAGTGGAGTTGGTTGTAAGGAATGTACATTGTGTCAGTGTTTAGTATCTCTCACTTTTTTGCAGGAGTTGCACATACCTCACTGTTTTTATTTACTATGTGTCGAAACACATAAATATGTCTATGTAACTTTATGTGTTTATGTCTATGTAACTTTATGTGTTTATGTCTATGTAACTTTATGTGTTTATGTCTATGTAACTTTATGTGTTTATGTCTATGTAACTTTATGTGTTTATGTCTGTATATCGTTATGTTTTAATGTTTGCCGTATCATTATGTGTTAATGCATGCCATATGTGTTTATGTCTGTGTATCATTATGTGTCTGTACTCCTTGCAAATGGAACTCCTTAAAAATAAGTAGAGATTTTCAACTATCTAGGGTCAGTGTTAACAGCAGAAAGAAAAGCAACACAGAGATGATATGCAGAATAATTCAAGCAAAGACAGGATTTCATTGAACAAACAATTTTGTGTGTTACAAATTCCTAGCCATTGAAATCAGGAAGCAAGTTCTGAGATTCTATCTAGTCTGGAATAATGATGCCACCATCTCTAACAACTCAATTGTCAAAGAAAATTACACTTCCTCATTACTCATGGCTCCAAACTCTCGACTCCACTGGATTAAATTAATGGTTATCATCATTCTTGATGGACAAACACCACACTTCCTCATCCAAAATAGGGTGTTACCCAAGATAGCCACTGCCCTGTGTGTTTATGACAGCAGCCTGGACAAGCCTTGCCTGTACCTCTTTCCCAAAATCCATGAACCCAACAACCCAGGATGTCCCATCCATATGCTCTTGCCTTAAGGTGCACATAACAGAATTCCCACCATATTAAAGCAGACTGGACCTTGTCTGTACAGGACAACAGTCTTTAACTTCTGGTCATGTATACTTAAGAGCCTCTTCGTAGATTTGGCTCATCAGAAATAGCCTTTTGTGATTGGTGTGTGTCATGTGATCCTTGCCCATTGTTCTTGATTCTAGCATGTGCTGATTTGTGTTAGTTACATACGCCTGTCCCATAATGGTAACAAGTCGATAATTTTGGGTCCCGGAGTCTTCATTATGTAAGTAACTGGATAGAAGAAGTGGTGGTGCACCGGAAAGTGCACTGCTGTACAAATTCTGTGATCATATTTTGTATCCCAGTAGGAAAAGTTGAGGAATTTTCCAGGTGCGTACAGCTCTAGGATCAAGCCATCATAATCAAATAAATACTACATATTTCTCTGGAAGGAGAAATGTTTGCAAGGAAAGAAGCGGTCACCTCATTTCAACACCATTATGTAGCAAGTCCTTTGTCATTTCCCCAGTCTGGCAGGCTTCATCACAGTAGAAACTTTGGTTAATCCTCCCTTCATTATGCAAAATAGTGTCTTCCCAGGATTACCTACAGACTAGCATCTGCCCAGGATGACCTACAGACTAGTGCCTGCCCAGGATGATCCACAGACTAGTGTCTGCCCAGGATGTCTCACAGACTAGTGTCTTCCCAGGATGACCCACAGACTAGTGTCTGTCCAGGATGATCCACAGACTAGTGTCTGCCCAGGATGATCCACAGACTAGTGTCTGTCCAGGATGATCCACAGACTAGTGTCTGTCCAGGATGATCCACAGACTGGTGTCTACTCAGGATGATCCACAGACTAGTGTCTGCGCAGGATGATCCACAGACTAGTGTCTGCCCAGGATGATCCACAGACTAGTGTCTGTCCAGGATGATCCACAGACTAGTGTCTGTCCAGGATGATCCACAGACTAGTGTCTGTCCAGGATGATCCACAGACTAGTGTCTGTCCAGGATGATCCACAGACTAGTGTCTGTCTAGGATGATCCACAAACTAGTGTCTGTCCAGGATGATCCACAGATAGGTGAAAAGAAACCTTGTCTGTATAAACTCAACCCTGGCACATATCAGCGCATCTGCTTCCATTCAGTGGTCCTCAAAATATTTTCCTGTTGCTCTTCCTGTTCCTAACCCACATTCCTAGTTCCCCTTTAACATTCATACGTTTTTGTTGGTATTACAGATACCATAAATTCAAAACTTAACTCCCTTTCCTCTGAACTCTATACACTCACTACCTGTAGGAAGGTGGTAGGACCTACATTGGGAACAAATGTTTTTAAAGATGGGCATTACAATTAAGAAACATCTACCATTTGATACAATTTCAGAGCATTGATGAAAAACATGAAACGATGGATTGCAATGAGAAGGATGTACCCGAAGTTCCACAGTACCCTGTTATCCCTACAGGTAACAGTGAACCTGTTCCACCCACAATCCTAAGTGGATTGGCCAAGCCAAAACTGGTATGTCTTGTTTATTCTTCTGTAATTATTGTCAGGTAGAAATCACATTAATATTAAATCAAGGCAAAGCACTAGATGTTCAGTCTCCTGTTTTAGATGTTCAGGGTATAAGCTTGTTTAGGTGCTGTGTGGCTCGGACATGTAAAATTTGTTAAGCTTTGAAAATAAAGTTTGTTCGTTCGTTCAATGTATGACCTAGCTAATGTCACTAGTAGTATATGTTCAGGAAATAAGCTTGTTTAGGTGTTACGTGGCTCGGACATGTGGCAGCTTCTTTCTAGTTAATTATTCTCAAGTTTTCTCAGTGTCTGTTCTAGCCAGTGTCACCTAAGCCTGGGTCGACCTGGGATCCCAGGTACATTTTAACAACATTTGCAATGGAGATTCAAACTCATGACCACTGGGCCAAAAGGCAAGCTTATTTATGCATACTTCTTTTGAAATTTGACCATTACCCTTACCCCATTCAACCTCAGAAGAGAAGTTATATTAGGATCCATCGCCTGGCTCAGATAACTAATCCTGTCGCAATTCAGATATTAATTTGAAGGTGATTGTTGTTCAAAGAGGAATATTATATACTTGGTTTGATTGTTGATGTTTTCCATGCAGCTTTTACATGTTCTTGCCTGCTGTTTTACCAGCACATGTTCAAGTCCAGGGAAGCGTTGATGTCCAGAGCCAACAGCCTGAAGAAGGCAGTCAGGCAGATCATTGAGCATACAGAACGAGGTGAGTCCTGGGATGTTGCAAGGACTTGCTGAATGCTGACCACAGCTATTGCTTGTCATGTCGCTCATGATTGTTGCTAGGTGTGATACTAGTTGTAATTATTGCTTCATATGATCATCATCATTATTTTGGGTTACGCCAGCAGGTGAGGGCGGTGATGGGTGGCCTTCTCACATGATCATGAGAGTCCTGGATCGGGTCTGTGTTCTTGTCCTGGGTTATGTTCTTGTCCCGGGTTGTGTTCTTGTCCCGGGTTGTGTTCTTGTCCCGGGTTATGTTCTTGTCCCGGGTTATGTTGTGTGGCCAGATCATCTAGGTATCTTTTTTTGTGTGTGCTTGCTTGCTTTGAACTCAAGCGTAGTCCATACACACTGGACTGAATTTTGCATGTGGATTAACTTTACCTATCAACAGTGTCCCTCGCTATCAGGCAAACCCACTCTGACTTCAGAGGTATTTGTAATTTACATCCCCAAGTCAAGGACGATAGGTCAACATTTTAGTCCAACTGTCCGGTGTAGGGTGTTGAACTCCTCGACATCAGCACATCGGATGTTTAAGAACACGCGTTCTTATCCATTCGGCCATCTTGACCTACATCTAGGTATCTCTTTGTCTTCCCCTTGCTCTTTGTCAGTCCAGTTTGCCAGTTGTCACTAAGTTTTCAAGCTGATTTCTCCTCATAATCTGCTCAAAAAAGCTTCACTTTCAGACATCTAATTTCTTTTATCAATGTAGTTTTTATTTGTTTCTTGTAGGACTGTCTGATTCATTTTACTGTCTGCCTCTGGTATTCTTTGCCTTTTCCTCAGAAACCGCACTAAAAAGGCACCTTTTGTGTGATACTGGTTGTGATTATGTTGTTATGTGATACTGGTTGGAATTATTGCTGGATGTGTTAGTAGTTGTGATTATGTTTAGATGTGATACTGGTTGTAATTATGTTTAGATATTATACTGGTTGTAATTATGTTTAGATGTGATATTGGTTGTGGTTATGTTTGGATGTGATATTAGTTGGGATTATGTTTAGATGTGATACTGGTTGTGGTTATGTTTGGATGTGATACTGGTTGTAATTATGTTTAGATGTGATACTGGTTGTGATTATGTTATGCGATACTGGTTGTGATTATGTAGATGTGATTCTGGTTTGATTATGTTTAGATGTGATACTGGTTGGGATTATGTTTAGATGTGATACTGGTTGTAATTATGTTTAGATGTGATACTGGTTGTGATTATGTTATGCGATACTGGTTGTGATTATGTTTAGATGTGATACTGGTTGGGATTATGTTTAGATGTGATACTGATTACGATTGTTTCTAGGTGTGATGCTAGCTGTGGGTGCTACTAGATGTTAATCATTTAGGGGTTGTTGCAAGTTGTAAGCATATAAATAGACTGAAACATATAGAAGATGTTGGTGATTACAATAGTTCAAGTTCTGAAGTGCTTAGTTATTTCTTATCTCTGTTTTTTCCATTATTGTTGTTATTCTTAGGGATGTTATTAATTGTTTAACTACATTGTCTACTGCCTGGTGTTTGATTCCAGCCGTGGATGAGCAGAATGCCCAGACGCTAGCGATGGAGAGCGACCAGTTCCCAGGGTCTATGCTCAAATCTAGCACAGAGGCTTCCAGATCAGCTCCCAGCTTCTCTGTGTTCTCTGGTGAAGAACCGGTCTCACAGACAAACACAGTTGTGGAGACAACCACGTTGCAGATTAATGGTGAGTAATTTATTAGTGTTCTTTGTTGGCCTGTCTGGTTCAGTATTACTGCCCATGGTTAAGATAAAAGTGCTCTTCATATAGTAAACATTTGTGCTTGTAATTAAGATAACAGTACTTTGTATATAGTAAAAATTAGTTAGTCACGGTTCCAAATTCACGAAAAAAAGGGTCGCCCCTTAGTGCTCCGTTCCTGTGCCAGTGAAAAAAAGGGTTGCCCCTTAGTGCTCCGTTCCTGTGCCAGTGAATATCACACAAAATGCTCATCACTGTCCCATGTGAAAAGTAGAATAACAGCCATCCTGACAAACCAACTGCATGCATAGGTCTAATCAGTGTACAATTTTCATTTCTTTCTTGTAGGACTTGGTCATTGGTTTTTCTGTCTGTCCATGGTATTCTTTGCATTCTCCTCAGAAACCACATTTCCACAGTCATCACAATGTTTTTCAGCTTGTTTACTCATTGACAACAACGCTTCACATCCATACAGTTCACTTTTCTATGTAACACCTCAGCACTCTTTTTCTTGTTGCAATCGACATCTTTTTACTGGTCAGTATGTTTTTCATCTTGCAAAAGGCTACTTTTGCCATGGCAATTCTTGTTCTAATCTCTTCAAGGCATCTCTTCATCAGATGTTATAACTGTTCCGAGATAATTATACCGATTCACATGTTGAAGAATATTCCCATTTATTTGTATATTACATTGTGGTATTTCCTTCGTCCTAGTGACGACCATAATCTGTGTCTTCTTACAATTCAATTCTAACCCTAACTTTTCACTGTGTGCAACAACCGCTTCTGCAAATTGTTGCAGATCCTGCTCACTGTCTGCAATCAATACTGTAGCATCTGTGTATCTAATATTATTGATGTTTCGTCCCCCCAATGATGATTCCATTTATATCTTCTACATTTCTGAAAATATTTTCACTGTATAGGGAAAAAGATCCGGAGACATTACACATCCCTGTCTCACCCCTCTCTTAATAGGCTGATATTGACCTACTTCATTATCAATTTTTATAGCAGCTTATTTCCAATATATTTTTTTTTATAAGTCTAAAGTTCTTCCACATATCTACCATGTTGGCATGTCTTACTCTGTCGAAAGCCTTTGTGTAGTCAGTAAAGCAAAGATGCAGATTTTTGTTGACTTCTATAGAGCGTTCAATTACTGTTAGCAAGTTAAGTACTTTATAAATAGTAAACAATGGTTATGAAGAAAGTGTCCTGTATAAAGTACGTATTAGTGTCTGTTAAGATAAAAGTGCTTTGTATATTTTTTTCCCGCATATCCTGTTACAGGACATCGCTGTCAACACCAGCATTTTACCGCTGTTGATTTCTTGGCAAGATTACGCTCAGTAGTTTGCCATTGCTTTCTGAGCGGCCGGTTCACATATCCCGTAAGTAACGGGTGCGGCAAGAACCGCTACCGATTCTTGCACAGCTTTGTATATAGTAAACGTAAGTGCCCGTGCTTAAGATAAAACTTTTGTAAATAGTAAACAATGGTGCTTATGGTTACAATGAAAGTGTTCTGTATAAGATAAGTAATAGTGTCTGTTAAGATAAAAGTGCTCCACAAATAGTAAACATTAGTGTTAAGATCAAAGTGCCTGTGGATAGTAAGAAGTATACAGTAAACAATTACTAGAACAATCTGAGACTGGTCTAATAACCATTTGAATGAGACTGCGTCAACCCGGGAAGGCTAACCCGGTCAACAAACACCTGCCGAAGGCGGATGTGTTGGCCTACGGGTGCATAACCGGGCACAACACAATTACATCTGGAAAAAAAAACTCTGAATGAACGCATAAGAAGATGAAGACTGCGTCTGGTGCAAAGCTGTGCTGCTCAGAAAAAAAGTCTAGCCTCTGCTGGGGATTGAACCTGAACCACCGCCTTGATAGGCAAGCACACTAACCAGTATGCCAACTTGGCTCCGGAGGAGGTAAACCTCACACAAAGGCATACTGAAGTCAGATATACGAACCTATGAGTCGGAGAGGTGCATATCAAGGTTTTATGAACTCAATTGAAAGAAGAACAAAGAAGATGAGGATGAGTTGAGTCAAGAACTGACATCATAACTCTTAGGACATTCCCATACATGATCCGTCTTCACCTTCAACAACAAGGGAGAGGTCCCAGTACTAATGGTAGGTGTTGCAATTTGATTATGTGTCAGTCTGGTGTACTGATTGTCGGCCAGATCCTCTACCTGCCCCACAGTTCTCTCCAAGCTATGATGATGTATCTGTTCTTCCATGCTATATCCATGATTCTAAAGGGCCCTGACTACATCTGTCTGATCATGTACCAGTACCCCACCCAGCATGCAGACCCAACCAATATGTCCGCTTACTTGTTTCCAAGACACCAGCATGGCCTGGAGAAAAGATCCAACGGATGCTCCCTAGCTTTTGATTTTTGTAATTAAAGCATGCCACTCTAACCTTAGCAAGCCTATCTTCAAATATGAGCAGACCAATGACACCTTCATCAGAAGGCATGTATTAGAGCAATTCCCCCCTTGTGAAACCTTAAAGTAGACGAAGAAAAGAACTTAACTGTATTGTTTTTATTCCATACAAATCTAATGAAAGATCACACATTCACTCTGGTATGTAAATATTCACTTTAGATCCAACAAGGTCTCCTTTGGGACCAGGATCCCGCAGAATCAGCAGCATGAGCACATTCAACCGTTCTGCCAGTGTGGACTCCAAGCTCAGCATGTCCGTCATCCAGAAAGGCAAAGAAGACTTCAGTGTGCAGCCTCATTTTCCTGTGATACATCTGCCTTTTCTGCAGCCATCCTCCGTCTTACCAGGTAGTTGTTGTGGATAGATGTTTTTGTTGTTGTTGTCGATCCAGTAACCCCAGGTTCCTGTCCTACAGCCCAATTCCATGTATTGATTCAAGTAATATTCAATCACTCAATTAACCAATCAATCAAGTGCCATTTCCACATTAAAGGTTGGCAGAAATGGATCCCCAATACTGTCTGTCTCTCACTCTGGCTGGACACTCTGACAGACTGATGTTTGTCCGTTTCTTAATGTTACCCCAGCGGCATTATTGCCATGAAACTTGCCTTTGTACTGACTATGTACAAGTAATGAATGGTTGAATGAATCAGTAAAGGGCCTTTTTACACACCTTCAAGTGTGTAAGATAAACGGTGCTAGACCCGTATTTAAATAGACCAATCAACACTCTGTGGGTCATGTGGTCATTATAGCCACCTTTACTTCCTGGTACCCATTTTAGGCTGGATGGACCCGGGAACCCAGATCAATTTAAAATATTGTAATCCGCTATTGAATGAATGATGGGATCTTAACTGCCTACACCCCATGTATCGTCTGACTTGGGCTCTGAAGGTTGTGGGTTAAATCCCAGGCCGCGTTCTTCACTTCACGGGTGCAGTTTTTTTTAGACTTCTGAGGGTCGTCGCTGGAACTACGGAGTTCGTGCTTTGTGTGACGTTTTCTGCACTGCGGAAAGAGACTGAGCCATATAGGATAGTTTAGTTTAATCGATCGATCAACATCACGGCGGCACACGGGTGCAACCCATAAGTGCTCCGTTCTCCTCCTAACTCAAACCTGAATCTGTAGAAACTCAGCTCAGTGCACGAACTCCGTAACACCGGCGAGAATCCTGAAATGCTTTGGCTAGATTTTTAACTCAAAATTTTGCCCGGGCAGCGCCCTTAGGCTTCTCTTTTTCAATTTCCAACTGCCAAGGGATTGTTTACGTGCGCAACAATACACACTGGCGTTCGATCTCACTACCCAGAGACCAGGGGAAATCTTATTACTAGAAGTCTACGAGAAAAAATCCCGGTCATCACCAGGGCTTGAACCCAGGACCTCCAGCATTTGAGGTGGACACCATAC
Organism: Cepaea hortensis; assembly: GCA_963921405.1. Lineage (NCBI taxonomy): Eukaryota > Metazoa > Mollusca > Gastropoda > Stylommatophora > Helicidae > Cepaea > Cepaea hortensis. The sequence continues at coordinate 41,958,308 of OY992888.1, forward strand.
CTCGAGACCACGCAGCCATATAGGATAAAACCCGGTGCAATGAAGTCAACCCCTTTTTGTGTGTTCGCTCACTTGCTTTGAACTCAAGCGTAATCCATACACAATACTTCTAGTAGTGCTGGACTGAATTTTGTGTGTGGATTAGCTTTCCCTATTATCAGTGTCCCTTGCCATTAGGCGAACCCACTCTGACTTCAGAGGTACTTGTCTGGAATAGGGGTTGAACCCCTTACCTCGGCATCAGCACACCGGATGTTTAAGAACACAGTTCTCATCCATTCACCCATGCTGACCTACCCCTTGTATGGGATACCCTGGGTGGAGATTCCCACCAGTACTTCACCAAGGAACCGTGGGGTGTCTAGTTAGTCATGCGTCAAAATAGACTTCTTCCTGCAGTGAGGCGCTGTTGCCATTTAGAGGTGGTAGATTATAATCCCGGTATGATCTATATATGACATATGATATCTATATCATATATATCTATATGTATCTATATGATAACTATATCTTTTCAGTTGTTGTCTTTCTCCTATTTCTCTGAGCCCCACTCAATACTAGTGATGTTTATGTGCTGCCTTAGTGACCCTGAAGGCTCCCCAATGGATATATTCTCATGATCTGTCATAATGTCCTCCACAGGAATCAGCAGCAGCATAGCCAAAAACCTGGCCGGTGGCAGCTTTATCAGCAAAGTCCTGCTGGCCAATGCAGACGCCTTGTGTGCCGCAGCTTCACCGTTGATAGAACAAGACATTCCGTTGTAAGTTGCCATGGGATTCTTGATTCTCACTTGGGCTTTTTTTTTTTAACCTTCCCTCTTACAGCCTGCCGGCTCCCTGGTGAAGGGGTTACGGGTGTAGTTTGTAATCCCGCATACCCGCGTTCGAAACACAACTGCAGGCAATTTGGCAGCAGAATGCCTTGCATTGGTTTTTTACGAAATGGTATGGGTACTGGTGTTACTGTTCTTTGCTAACTCTGTTAGCGTTGGTAACAATTTTTGTTATAGAGATGAAAGGCAGAAAAATAACATGGCTTTGTGACTACGGATAGAATTGTGAGGTTTATGAAAGGTTATTTATCGATGAATAAATTAATTATTTAATCATTCCATCCATCCATCATGCACAATGCCGATAAGCGTGGGCGGTCATGTTCTGCCATCTCACTTGATCACCAGAGTCGTGGATCAGCTCCATGTTCCTGTCTTGACCATGCCAATACCATCCAGGTATTTACTTCTCAGTCTTCCCCTTGGTCTCTTCCCTTCGATCTTGCCAGTTGTCACCAAGTTCTCCAATTCATTTCTTCTCATAACATGCCCAAAAAATTTTGACTGTCTACGTCTAATGTCTCCAATCAGTTTATGATCTTCATTTGTTTCTTGAAGGACTTGTTCGTTGATTTTTCTGTCTGTCCATGGTATTCTGTGCATTTTCCTCAGAAACCACATTTTCACAGCCATCGGCTGTTTTTCAGCTTGACTGCTCATTGTCTACGCTTCACATCCATACAAAAGTACAGGTTCTATGTAGCACTTTATCACTCTTTTTCTCGTTTCAGTGAATGAAATAAAAATATGAATTAATGGAAAGAAAGAAAGCAAGTGTATTAATAAGATGGAAGACAGTTAAATAAGAATGAGTGAATGAATGGCATGAGTGAAAGATACTGAATAAATGAATGAAAGAATAATTATAACTATTGGCACTAAATGAATACATTGAGGAAAGACACTGAATTAGCAAAGACATTGATGATGATGATGATTAAATAAATAAGTGAAATGAATGAATAGAATGTAAAAGAAAATAAATACATAAAACATGGAGGTAATTTAGAAATGGAAGCAAACACACTGAATGAATGTAGGAATAGAAGAAAAGATACAGAATGAATGCAGGAATGGAAGAAAAGATACAGATTGAATGCAGAAATTGAAGAAAAGTTATAGACTGCGTGAAGGAAACAGTGGAATGAAAGACACTGAATTCATGTATACAAGAAAGGAAAGACACTAAGTGAAGGAAGCAGTAAAATGACCAATACTGAATTAATGTATAGAAGAAAGGAAAGACACTGAGATAAGAAAGGAATAAAAGGAAAGACAAGAAATGAATTAATAGGAGAGTGAACATTTGTCTGGCTGTAAGTGAATAATAAATGACGCTGTTGACTTCTGCAGAGAATCTTACCACGAGAAGTGTGTTATGAACAATTACTTTGGGATTGGGTTGGATGCCAAGATTACTCTGGAGTTTCAGAACAAACGGGAGGAGCATCCAGAGAAATGCAGGTGAGAGAATGAAGTTCTAAACTTTCCTGTCAATTGATGGTCCTCGGGACAATTTGTTTGTTTCAGGTGCTGGTGTTCTATCGGTGAAGTAAGGGTTGAAGAATTTCCTGACAAAATTTAATGGCCTGGGGAGAGTCGTGGTATGCATTGGTTAGCTTGCTGGCCCGGTGGTTGTCTGATTGAATCCATCTCAAGGCCAATTTTGAAAACTGACCTGAACATCCAGTGTCAAAACAGCCCAAAATGAGTGCTACGGACAGAATGACGTGACCGCTACAGCCAGGAAATGACAGTTACAAACTGAATGACGTGACAGCTACAGGCAGAATGACTTGACAGCTACAGACTGAAGTGACAGTTACAGACAGAACATGATATCACATAAATGGGCTTGCCAGACATGCACACAAAAATGGGCTTGGCGGACACGCACACATAAATGGGTTTGGCAGACATGCATACATAAATGGGCTTGGCAGACACACACACATCAAAATATGCAGACTCAGAACAGAACATTGTAGACTCAGAGCACACATCTATCGAATGGGTCTCACTGGCTCTGCCACTTGCGACAGTGGAGCACTACACCAAATCCCCAGGACATGTCCTGTTAGAGTGCCCTGGCTTCACCAGACTCAGAGAGGAAATGGCCCACAGATGTGACCCTTTGAACCAAACTCAGGGGGGGTCAAGCAGGTCACCCTTTTTGCTACCCAGGTCAGAATACACGCATAGCAAATGTTGACCTCTGAAGATGAAAAAGTACCCGGAAATGTCGCGGGAAGTAAATGTGGCCGACATGATATTTACTACATTGTCCATTGAGTGCTGACTGGTCTGTATAAATATACGGATAGCACAATATACAGGGTGTATTGTCAATGGCTGCAGTGTTTGAAAATATTGCCAATCCAAGTTTTTGTATTCGCCCTCTGTAAAGTTCATGCAACATAATAGGTAAATACAAAACTTGGACCGACAATATCTTCAAACACTGCAGTCATTAAAAATACACCCTGTATCTCAAGGCATATAAAAGAGAGTTGCACTGTTAGAAATCTGGAACTCAGGGAAAGGAAGCTACTTTAACAAGTGAAGGAGAAAAGCGCCAATCAAAAGGAAAAATGGACAATGCGGCCGGAGGGCACATGAATCCACAGTCAGATATGACTGAAGCTGGTTTATTTGTAGGTCATTATTACGTATTTTATTTGTATGTTGTTTTTTAGAGTTAAAAATAAATGTTTTGCATATCCTTTACAGGACATCGTTGTCAACATCAGCATCTTTCAGCTGATTGTTGATTTCTTGGAAAGATTACGCTAAGTAGTTCGCCATTGCTTTCTGAGTGACCGGCTCACATACCCCCTAAGTTACCGACGCAGTTAGAACCGCTACCGATTCTCGCCGTCGTCACGTTACTCGCGAGAGTATACGGAATTACGGAGAAAGTGGTGTAACCCCTAGACCAGAGAGACCGTCTTTTTAGAGTTACAAGATGTAAAATACTTTTTCTATTAGAATTAAAGATAAAAATAGCAGTGGGCCCGGTTTGGTGCCATTACGATATGTTGGGGATGTGATGCTAGGCCCATATGTTCATGCCCAAACAGCACAACAGATGATGTGATGGGTGTCAGGCTACACGTGTATATTACATTCATGCTCTTTCTCTTTCTCGTTCTCTCTCTCTCTCTCTCTCTCTCTCTCTCTCTCTGTCTTTAGTAAGTAAATCTATGGAATATCTCTCCCTCCCTCCCTCTCTCTCTTTGTCTCTCTCTCTCTCTCTCTCTCTCTCTCTCTCTCTCTCTCTCTCTCTCTCTCTCTCTCTCTCTCTGTCTTTAGTAAGTAAATCTATGGAATATCTCTCCCTCCCTCCCTCTCTCTCTTTGTCTCTCTCTCTCTCTCTCTCTCTCTTCTCTTTCTCGCTCACTCTCTCTCTCTCTCTCTCTCTTTCTCGTTCTCTCTCTCTCTCTCTCTCTCTCTCTCTCTCTCTCTCTCTCTCTCTCTCTCTCTCTCTCTAGTAAGTAAATCTATGGAATATCTCTCCCTCCCTCCCTCTCTCTCTTTGTCTCTCTCTCTCTCTCTCTTCTCTTTCTCGCTCACTCTCTCTCTCTTTCTCATTCTCTCTCTCTCTCTCTCTCTCTCTCTCTCTCTCTCTCTCTCTCTCTCTCTCTCTCTCTCTCCTCTCTCTATGTCTCGTCAATCAATGAAATTATCTCTATCTCTCTCAGTCAATCAATGGAATGACAGATCCGGATTGAATAAAATAAAAAATGAATTCTTTTTCTTTCTCTTGCATATGCACACACACAAAGATACATTTTTATAGGTGAATAGGTGACTAGACGGGGAGCATCTCATTTAATTCATATTCGGCCCCTGCTCCTGTTCCAAAAAAAAGACGACCCGGCCCGGCTTCGCCCAGTCCCTGGGGGGATTGATCTATCTATTTGTCTGTCTGTCTGTCTTTTCATTTCCCCCAACAATTAACTTGCGTAAATGGAGCGGCGGCAGCAGCAGAAGAAGAAAAAGGAGGAGGAGGATTATAACGCATATGCCTGTAGATAACTGTAGTGAAAAGGTCCACCTATTTGAGAAATATGCAACAATTTTACATATATATAGCAATGCTATTAAAAGTTATGTCCCCTCGCTATATATAAATTATAATGTAAATTAAAATATTAAATAATATTAAGTAAATAACTGTTTGTACACTAACAAACTATGACAATTGGCAGCACGGGAATGAGAAGAAGACGTGTAGACACTTTCATCTCAATCGGATGGACTGTTCGCGAACGCATAACATACAGACAGACAGACATTCTATTTCATATATATAGATATATTCATTTTTGTATATATTCTGTGTTTAGGTTCATCTCTTTCATGCATTCCATGGTGTTTTAAACAGCCAAAGACTCAACAGACTTTTCATTGAGTTTGTAGAAGGAAAACAATAGCATAAAAAGGAGCTAGTCATCTCAGCTCATACAACTGTAGTTTAGCATTTGTGAATTTGTTTAGCATTCCTTGCCTCTTTGGTGGCATTTCCTATAGGATTGTATCTCATTAACTTCTGTGATATTGTTAACAGGAGCCGGACTAAGAACTTGATGTGGTACGGTGTCCTTGGAGGCAAGGAGATGATCAGCCAGACCTTCAAGAACCTGGACCAGCGAGTTCTCCTGGAGTGTGATGGGCAGAGGATACCTTTACCTTCACTACAAGGCATTGTGATACTTAACATTCCAAGGTGAGAGGTGGCGTCAAGCTCATGTCAGATCATGCATGTGGGAGTCAGCACGCCAGAATAGATAAGAGCGCTCATTCTTAAACATCTGGTGTGCTGATGCCGAGGTAGCGGGTTCAATCCCTACACCAGTTGGACTAAAATGTTGAATTTTCATCATTGACTTGGGGACATAAAATTACAAGTATCTCTGAAGCCGGAGTGGGTTCACCTGAAGGCAAGAGAGACTGGTAATAGGGAAGGGAAAGCTAATCAACACGCAAAAATCGGTCATACGCATGTATGGACTACGTTTGAGTTCAAAGTGAGTGAACATTAATAAATCATGAATGTAATTGTCCTCCTGCTTGCATGAGCAAGACAGTGATCAGGGTCCAGTCTCCAGCAGAATTGGTTGTTTTCTTTTATCCCTCCAAGTTCAGCTCTGGAGTCAAACTTGGCTTATAAAATGGAAATGTTACCTATGAAGTCAGAGTGCGTTCCCCAGATGGTCAGGGTCACTGATAATAGGGAAAGATAAACCACATGCAAAATTCAGTTCAGTGCTACTAGAAGTAGTTTCTATGGACTACAGTTGAGTTCAAAGTGAGTGAATATTAATAAATCATGAATGTAATTGTCCTCCTGCTTGCATGAGTAAGACAGTTGTCAGGGTCCAGTCTCCAGCAGAATCAGTTTTCTTTTATCCCTCCAGTTCAGCTCTGGAGTCAAACCTGGCTTATAAAATGGAAATGTTACCTATGAAGTCAGAGTGTGTTCCCCAGATGGTCAGGGACACTGGTAATAGGGAAAGATAAACCATACAAAAAATTCAGTTCAGTGCTACTAGTTGTAGTGTCTATGGACTACACTTGAGTTGAAAGTGAGCAAGCACCCAAAAAAATTAAAATCTGATCATTGTCAGAATTTTTTGGGGATTTGTCTGGGGAGGGAAGGTGGAGAGGAAAGGAATTGGACACCCCCCCCCCCCCCCCCCAACTTATTCTGTGATTTAGAATTTGTGAATACACAACATTTTACACTAGAATTGCTTTATCTGCCATAAGATGTTATCTATACATTAATTGAGCAAGTTTTTTGTTTGTTAAAGTATTGCTCCTTTTGAAAGTAGAATTACCAAATTGTTAAATCTTTTTAACAAATCTTGAAAATAAAATCTGCTAATAATTTAACTAGAAAGTCCTTCTTGAGTTCACAAGGATATAAAAATAAAGAGACCAAAGAAACTCACTCAGAAGGGAATTAGAGACCGAGATTAGAAGTGTAGGAAAGATGTGAAATGAGCTACAAGAGGTGGTTATAGGCTCAGGTGTACGCCACAACCTCGCAGCCATGCATACCCCATTTTACTACTTCACCTGTATCGTTGTGCGTTGTTCCTTTCTTCAAGCTTCCTAGTTATATTAGGTATTTATTTGGATTATAAATTAGAATTGTCTTATTCTTCTTTTAGTGAGCCCGTGTCTGTGGCTTAGAGACAGACCAGGTTCAAAATCAGCACTTTGTAAGCAGACCACCTTGGGTTAATTTTCATCTTGGTATAAATGTTGGTCGTTTCGAAAGCAGTGGCAAATTTCTGAACATAACATTGCCTGAAAATCACAAATGGCCAAAAAATGTTAGGGTTGATGGTTTTTACTTTTAATAATGTACTTTGCAGTTCTCTTTTCTAAGAGCATAAATTATAGTTTAGAATTGTAACATTGTTTCTTCAAGATGTATAAGTTATAGTTTACAATTATGCCATTCTTCTTCTCGATGTGTTTATATTGTGTCATTCTTCCTCAAGATGTATAGTTTATAAAGTTGTCTTTCTTCTAAATGTATATAATAATAGATTACAATTTTGTCATTCTTCCTCAAGATGTATAAATTATAGTTTATAATCATGTCATTCTTCTTCAGTATGTTTTTAAATTTAATTTATTATAATAAGGGCTCATGGTTCCTCAGGGGCCAGATCTCAGTGTGTCATTCAGATGACCGCCTCTGCTAGTGACCCTGGCAAGATCAAGCGCAGATACTACGCTAAACTTTGATCTTGGCCAACACTTTTTTTTTTCGGGACCGTTAACATGTTTTATTACAGAAACAAACTACTTGTGTTGGTGTTGCTGGTTTTCTTCTTCTGTTTTTTTTTTTTTTTTTGGGTGCTCACTCGCTTTGAACTCAAGCGTAGTCCAGACACCCTACTTGTAGTAGGGCTGGACTGAATTTTGCGTGTGGATTAGCTTTCCCTATTAACAGTGTCCCTCGCCATCAGACAAACCCACTCCAACTTCAGAGGTACGTGTAATTTACGTCCCCAAGTCAAGGACGGTAGGTCAACATTTTAGTCCAACTGATGTAGGGGTTGAACCCCTTACCTCGGCCTCAGCACACCGGATGTTTAAGAACATGCATTCTTATCCATTTGGTCATGCTGACCTATGGTGTTGCTGGTGCTTCCTGGTCTACTGTGCCCTCTTCATCTTCTGCAACAACACCTGCATCTTCTCCCTCTTATTTTTGCCTCCGATGTGGGTACCCAACCTCTTTTTGCAGAATTTCAGCACGTGCTTGTCCTCCTAGGTTTTTAACGATTCTTGACATCTTTCTTTTTCATATGGAGAGAAGCCAGCAATCTCTTGAACAAGATCTCTAACGAATGTTGCGGGCTTTGTTGCTGTCCCCTTTCTGTGATTAGGTTTTTGTTTTCTTCCAGCCTCAAGTTTGTTAACCTTGTGACCCTTGTCAAGACCAACTGCCAATTTAATAATGGATTCTCATTTTCTTCTACGTTCCTTTTCGATGGTGAATTAGAAAAACCAAACGATTCTTTTTAAAAAAAATTTTTTTTATAGAAGGGCGGTTTCCAGAGGGGCCAGAGCTGCCCCATCAGGTCCGCGCGTCCCTGTGTGTCGGTTGTGTTGGGTGATCATCCTGGCCCCTGGCAAGATCAAGCACAGATAACTGCACTTTGATCTTAGCTAAAAGGTCGAGAGGCGACAAAAGATGGATAGTTTACAAAGTTGCCATCTTTCTTCTTCATGTATATAATTATAGTTTACAACTTTGTAATTCTTCCTCTTTATTTTTTGTTGTTGTTGCATTTCCCTTTACAGGGCGTTGCAGTCAACACCAACATTTTTCAGCTGCTGTTGATGTACTAGGCAAGATTACGCTCAGTAGTTTGCCATTGTTTTCTGAGCGACCAGCTAAAATACCCCGTAAGTTACCAACGCGGCGAGAACCGCTATCAATTCTCGCACAGGTTACGTTCCTCATGAGAATATATAGGATTATGGAGAAAGACGTTAACCCCTAGGCCAGGGAGACCGGCTTCTTCCTCTAGATGTACTAATTATAGTTTATAACTTTGCCATTCTTCTTCAAGAGGTGTAATATTATGACAGTTGCTGTCTTTCATTTAGAGTGGTGTAGTTTAGATATAATTTATTTCATATTTATACCATAATATTCCCAAGTTAACACAGAAGATCTTCTACTTGTTCAGGTTTTGCCATTGATTGTTCATTTCATAAATGTTTCCACAGCTATGGAGGGGGAGCTAACTTCTGGGGTGGATCTAAGCAAGATGAGGTAAGACAAGTTTCTGTTTGAAGATTCTTTTCTTCTTCTGCGTTCATCCTGAGTTTTTTGTGTGGACGTGATTGCGTTGTGCCTGTTTACAGCAGAGCTGCGTTCTTGCACCGTTAGGCCGACACATCCGACTTCTGCAGGCATTTGTTGACCGGGTTAACCTTCCCGGGGCTATTTCAAGATTGATCTCCCTTTCTTGATTCTTTTAGTCAGAAACAACTTGGTATATGTGATTAGTGCTTTGTCTTGAATCCCAGAATGATCTCCCTTGCTTGATTCTTTTAGTCCGAAACAACTTGGTATGTGTGATTAGTGCTTTGTCTTGAATCCCAGTCATTGTGTATTGCATTCTCGTGCTCTTGGTCTCTGACATTTTGTCAGTGCATGCTAAAGAAATCTTCTCCTACGGCTACTTCTACTGTGAATTGAGCTTTTTTGAAGGTAATTCACTTACCTAGTGGTCTCCAGAAGAAGAACTGTCTAGTTATGCTAGTAAATGGTTTTATTTTTATGTGTTCTATCCTGTGGCAGCATCTTTTTTTTTTTGCCTCCAGTTTTACTGAAGTTTATCTAGTTATGTCCACGAGCTCCATATTTGTGGTTTTGTCACACTATCTCATATCCTCTATTCTGTGCATGTCTTTGGTAATCTTCTTCTTCAGCGTTCCGAGCCATTGAGGTTCTTTGCTGCAAATACAATCCGTCTCCATTCATCTCTCTGGTTGACCTTCTCTTGCCAGTCTTGATTCCAAGTGCTTGTAGGTCTGTATATATATTATCTCTCCACCGTCTTCTTGGTCTACCTCGGGGTCTACGGTCATTTATTTCCTGAGTGTAAGCGAGTTTTGTTTCCCTATTATCTTCCATTCTTTCTATATGCCCCAGCCATTGTAGTCTATTAGCCTTCATGATACCAGTGATTAGCGGGGACTTAAACAGATCATAAATTTCTTTGTTACTTCTTCTTTTCCACTCTCCACTTTGTGTATCCCTAATGGGTCCAAAGATGCGTCTTAACATTTTGTTCTCAAAGGTTTGTAACAAAGCTTCGTCTCCTTTCGTTGTACTCCAGGTTTCAGAGCCATACAGCACAACTGATCTGATCAGTGTTTTGTATATTGTGATTTTGGTGTTACGAGATAGCGCCTTTGATTTTAGTAGATGTTGTAGTGCATAGTATATCTTATTTCCAGAGTTGATTCTAGTTTGTATTTCTTCCCTTATGATGTTGGAGCAGTTGAAGATTGTACCCAGGTATTTGTATGTTTCCGTTCTTTTAATGGTCATATTATCTATTTGTATGTGGCCAGAGTTTCTAGCCATTCCGTCTCTTGAAATTACCATATATTCTGTCTTATCTTGGTTGATAACCAGCCCCATCTGTTGGGCTTTTTCCTTTAAGTGAGTCAATATTTCCAATGTCTTTTGTTCACTTTGCCCTATAATATCTATATCATCTGCATAACCAAGCAGCTTGGATGTTCCTCCAATATCACATTCCTCCTTTACCTTCCTTACAACTTTCTCTAGAGCCAGATTGAAGAGTAGCGGCGATAGTGCATCACCCTGTTTCAAGCCAGATGTTATTTGGAAGGGGTCTGATTTCCTGCCTTTATATGTTACTATATTATAAGTATCTTCCATGCATAGTCTGGTCATGTTGATTAACTTCCTTGGTATTCCAAATTCCTGCATAGCATTCCATAGACTATTCCTATGGACACTATCATAAGCCTTTTTAAAATCCACAAAAATGTTATGGAGATCTCTTTTATATTCCCAATGTTTCTCGGCTATTTGTCGTAAGATAAATATCTGATCTATTGTTGATCTGTTTTGTCTAAAACCCGCCTGGTAGTCACCTAATATGTCTTCTGAATATGGTTTTAGTCTATTTAGTAATACTGCGGATAGTATCTTATAGCTTGTGGACAGTAGTGATATTCCTCTATAATTTCCACATTGGAACTTGTCTCCTTTCTTAAAGATAGGTATCAATAATGACTCTGTCCAGTCATGGGGTAATTCTTCTGTCCTCCAGATTTTTATTATTAGTTCGTATAGCTTTAGATGTAATGCATGGCCACCTGCCTTTATAAATTCAGCAGCAATTCCATCAGTCCCAGTTGCCTTATTGGTAATGCATAATAGTAATTGAGTAGTAATTGTACTTTTTCTGACCCATGCAGCATTACTGATTTGGCAGTAGCATTGTGCGAGTTCTCAGTTCTGTCAAGAAGTAACCTCATTGCAGATATTGCCAAAGGAATGTGAAATAATCAGCTGTCACATATGCTAAATCATAAATGTATTCTCCAGGGGTACATGGGGTGAGTGACCAGTCTCCCTCCTCGCTACTTTTCCTGATATGGGAATAATAATAATAAAACCCTAGGATAACAGCCAGTCCCCTTTTGGTAGACCAGTATATTCCACATACCTAATAAGTGCCACACCATTATTTAATATTACTGAGTCGTGTAGTATTGATTTTTGCATTTTGCCCATGCCTTTATAATGCATATCATTTATTTTGTTGTTCTCAATTAGCCTTGAATGATGTCTGAATGAAATAATGTATGAAAGAGAGTGACAGAAGGGCAGAATGTTAGACGGGCCTGCGTGCCCAATTCTTAACCCTTTGAAAATAAAGTATGTTCGTTCATTCATTTGTTCGATATGGGTGGGTCAGGCCCCAGAGCCAAACTAAACAGAAATAAACCCAACCTTGCCACTGCCAGGGTTTGAGCCCCATAGGTTAACTGCTAGACTGTCACAGCTCATCTCTGCTGCTACCAGTTTCCATTCCCGGTAATTTCCACATATTGCCTCATGAATGTAAAACTCTTCTTACCTTTCCATGTTGATTAGATTTGTGAAGATTAAAAATAAGTTAACATGGTCATCAATCAATTAGTCAAGTGCCTTCTCCACAATGAATGTTGGCTGCAGTAGATCTCCAACATTCCCTGTTTCTCACACTCTGTACACTCTGAAAAACAACTGCTCATCCATGCCATTATATCATCATCCCACTTGTATCGTTGCCTGCCTCTTGCTTGCCTGCTTGTAGATATTTCCTTCGGTATAATTGTTGTTATTGTGGCATGTCTTCTGATGTGGCCAAAACAATAGATGTGTCTCTTTCTGCTTTCTTCCATCAACTCTCTTTTCATTCCATGTTACTTTATAACACTGATCTAATATATGTGAAGTTTGTTCATGCTTCTCTATTATCCTGATCTAGTATGTGTGAAGTTCTTCCATACTTCTCTATGGCCATGGTCTGGTATGTGTGAAGTTCTTCCTATTATAGCCCTTATAGTAAGTAATATGTGCCACAGGAACAGTTATACCTGTCTGTGTTTCAGAACTTCACTGCACCAAGCTTCGACGACAGGATTCTGGAAGTTGTGGCTGTGTTTGGGGGAATGCAGATGGCTATGTCTAGGGTCATAGACTTGCAGCATCATCGGATAGCCCAGGTTGGTGAATGTCACAAATGTCAGTCTGTGTCGGGGCGAATGTCGCACATGTCAGCCTGCCTCTCTCTCTCTCTCTCTCTATCTCTCTATCTCTCTGTGTGTGTGGTGGGTGGGTGGATGGATGGGTTGAATGTCACATATCCACCTGTGTGGGGGTTAATGTCACATGTTACTTTGTGTGGTGGTGAATGTCTCAGATCTTAGTATGTGTGGGGGGGGTGAATGTCATAGATATCAGCCTGTGTGGAGGGTGAATGTCACATATGTCATCCTATGTTTGAGTTAATATGGCACTTGTCACTTTGTGTTGGGTGAATGTCACAGATATCACTTTGTGTGAGGGTGAATGTCATATATGTCATCCTGTGTAGGGGTGAATGTCACACATGTCAACCCATGTAGGGGTGAATGTTACAGATGTTACTTTGCTTGGGGGTGAATGCTACAGATGTCACTTAGTGCAGGGGTGAATGTCACAGATATCACTTTGTGTGGGGGTGAATGTCACAAGTGGCAGCCTGTGTGGGGGTAAATGTCATTGGGGGGGGGGGGGGGGGGTTTGTAACATGTCACTTTGTGTGGGGGTGAATGTTACAAATGTCACTGTGTGTGGGTGAATGTCACAGACGCCACTTTGTATGGAGGTGAATGTCACAAATGTCACTGTGTGGGGGTGAATGTTACAAATGCCACTTTGTGTGGGGGTGAATGTTACAAATGTCACTTTGTGTGGGGGTGAATGTCACAGATGTTACTTTGTGCTGGGGTTATGTCACATATATTAGCCTGTGTGTATGTAAATGTCACAGATTTCAGCCTCTGTGGGGGGGTGAATGTCACATATGTAAGCCTGTGTGAAGGTGAATCTGTATTTTGTAGTTCAGCCAAGAGGGTATTCATTGTTTTGCTTCAGTTTACTTAATTCTGTAGTTCGCACCTGACCAGTTACAACGAAGTATGCCAGCCAATAAATTGTGCAATAAAATAAAATAATTCTTTCAGTTATATTATGGAATAGTCACAGAGCTTTGATAATTAATTTTTTGTCTTTGTTCTTTGTCGTGGGGTGTCTGTCCACAGCCTTCTGTCTTGTGTACTTCCAATCCTTTTATAGTCCTTGCCTTGGGGCTGATGATTATGTGTATCCTATTCCCTCTGTCTCGTATGCTGCTTATCATTTATGATGCTGAAGCTCCTCCATACCATGGTGCTAAAGTCTCTAGCATCATGTCTTGTGGTCTTCTCCTGCCTTGGCTTCCCTCCAACTTTCCTGTTGTGTCAGTACTTTCCTGTTCCAGTTACCCTTTCTCATGACATGTTATACATCAGTGGTTATTTATGATTTTGTTTCAGTGTCGAACAGTCAAAGTGACCATCCTAGGCGATGAAGGAGTTCCGGTGCAGGTCGACGGAGAGGCCTGGATCCAGCCTCCTGGTTATATCAGAATAGTTCACAAAAATAGAGCACAGATGCTGATTCGAGACAGAGTAAGTGTGTATTTGTTTAGTGGTTGTTTTTAATATGAGAAGACTTAACTCACAAGAATTCATAGTCCTGCATCATATGTCTTTACCTTCTATTTGTGAAGACTTAACACACGACCTCATGAGGACTGGTCACCCCACCTCATGTTTTACCCTACTGTATGTGATGAATTAACACTTCACACTCCTGCTCTAGTTTCTTCTAAGGTATTACCTTTACCAAAACCTACATATGAAGTTATCATATCCAAATGCCTTTACTAAAAGCTAACCTTCATCTACGTATGAAGGCACTCAGGTGTGAAAGACAATGAGCAAACCGATCAAGGTGGAAAGAGTAATGGATAGGCCAGACATCGTCAATGCCATAAGAGAGACACTGGACCAATAAATGACTTTAAGGAATCTGTTTCCTTGCCCAGAGTGAGGAAGATGGGAGTGAAGCTGAGAGCTTCCGGACGTGAACATTTTGATTAACCAATACAGAATTGGTGTGATCAGTTGATATTTGCTGGTGGAATATTGAGAAGATCTGAGCATCTATGGACATGGTCCGTGGTATAATGATGACCCTCACTAACCACTAATTCAATTGGCACATTACATCCTTAGAATTCAATTGTAAGAAGACACAGATTATGATCGTCACTAAGAAGGAGGAAATTTAATATCCAAGTAAATGTGAATATTCTTACATAAGTGAATCGGTACAATTATCTCACAACAGTTATAATTCTGATGGGAGATGCCTTGAAGAGATTAGAAAAAGAATCGACATGGCAAAGGTAGCCTTTTGCAAGATGGAAAACATACTGATCAATAAAAAGATGTCATTTGCAACAAGAAAAAGTGTTGAGGTGCCACAAAGAACCTGTACTTTTGTATGTATGTGAAGCTTGGACAATGAGCAGTCAAGCTGAAAAACATTTGATGGCTGTGGAAATATGGTTTCTGAGGAAAATACAAAGAATATCATGGACAAGACAGAAAAACCAATGACCAAGTCCTACAAGGAACACATGAAAATCGTAAACTAATTAGAGAAACTAAACGCAGAGTCAAAATTATTTGGCCACGTTATGAGAAGAAATAAATTGGAGAACTTGGTGACAACTGGCAAGGTCGAAGGGAACAGACCAAGCAGAAGACCGAGAAGTAAATACCTGGATGGCTTGGCCACATGGCATGATTGAGACAGGAACACGGAGCTGATTCACGACTCTGGTGATCGAGTTAGATGACAAAACATGACCGCCCACGCTTATCGGCATGGCACATGATGAATGGATAACATCTACAAGTATGGCATTACCTAAACATACAGCATTTCCCACAGGCATGTGACACAGGTGCAACACACACTGAATTTGTCTGCTTGTATCTGCAGATGTTTGAAAATGTGCTGAAGTCCTGGTCAGAGAAACAGAAAACAGATCGTCCTACAAGCCCACAGCCGTTGTCTCTCACTGAAGATGAGACCCAGGCATTAGTCAACTTTGTGGAGGCCACGTCGGCTGTGATTCGAAGGTAAGCTGACACAGTGAAGGTTTGTTTTTTCAATTGTAACGCCCCAATGCATTTTTCACCTATGTGTCTGGGATGTGATAGGACCATCATCACATGTTGTAGACCTGAATGTATAGAGGACTAGGTGGCTTATCTTTCCCTCACTGTAGCAAGCGACAAGCCCAGATGTCAGACTTGTGCCCAAGAAAGTTTCAGTGATATAAATGTAGAGTGATGTAATGAATGGTTGGTGTACATGTAGAATCATGCAAAAGTAGGGTTATAAATGGTAGGCTGATACAAGTCTCATCTCATCTCATCTTGTTCCTCTTGTACCTTGCGGCGTCAAGGTGAAGTTTAAACAGCGGGAGAGTGCTCATTTATGGGCTTCATGTATCGAGATTCCCATGGTCTCATCATTTGAGCTCCTGGCCTCATCTTCTGTTTCCATTTGGTCTTGTTGTGGTATACTGTTAGTTTGTAACCTAGTTACATTGCCAAACCATTTGACTTGCTGCCTTCTAATGAAATCTAGCACTGCTATAACCCCCACTTTAGTCCTGATGTCTTCATTTCAGATTTTCTCTCTTCTTGATACATTAATATGATGATACAAGTGTAGGATGAAAATGGTGGCTAATACAGTGATAGGTCTATACATAGGTGGGGTTGTACAAGGTAAGATGATATCTTGTTTGTATTCTTCAAGTGCTCAGTCTACAGTAGGCATCATCTTTCTTGTCACTGTCATCCATTTTGATGACATTTCTGTTGCCCATCTGATTAACCGTTTCTTTTCCCACGGACATGCTGATGTGTTGGGAAACAATCAGGTTGACATATTCACTGGCTAGGGAATTGGTGCATGGTAAGGCATATATGGTCAGGGCCCTTTGAAATGATTGCATAATGTGGGAGAACAAATAAATCATCATGGCCTGGGTTTAGTGGTGCAGCAAGGAGTGACCAGAGGATCTGACCAACACTCTTAGTCTAAGGAAAGGCCAGACAGACACATGTTCAGACTGCAGCTGGTACTTTAGTATTGGAAGTCTCACTGGCTGTTGAAGATGAGGATGAAGTTGAGCATATGGGAATATCCTGAGTGCTGTAATGTGGGTTCTTGGCTCAATTCAACTACCCACAAGCTGGAGAAGGGAGTCTATGGCGAAGTCATGTGCCTTGCGCCCCGAAGGTTTGATTACAGGCTACGTCTTTCAGTTCTCAAGTGCATTTTTCTCGGAGACTCCTGGGGATCGTCGCCAGAGCTATGGAGTTCATGCTTTGTGCGCCGGCTGGGCATCCTGCCGAAAGAGACCCAGCCATATGGGGTAAAACCCGGGGCAATGAAGTCGATCCTCTCGACTTTTAAGACTTTAAGACCCAGAAGGTTATGATAACTGTGTGGTGAGGACTGCTGTAATGATAACAATAAAATCACAATAACATTGCTTTCACCTGGGACAAAAATGCACCTTGTGAAAAGTAAATATGTTGACATGTTTCTTTATTATGTCCTTTCTAAATGTAAGATGTACAATCATTACACGTATGTTGGTTCATGTGAAGAATAGAACACACACACTATGCATTGTTTGGACATAAAAGAGTTAAGCTTTCCACCTATATCTTTCTCCGTCCTCCTGTGCCTCTCTTGTCTTGTATTTTTCCCACATAAGGCTGGTTTCTATATTTAATCTCTTCTGTTAATATGCCCATACATTTCATTTGTCTTTGCCTTATGGTTGTGATGAGTGGTCTTGTAACACCCACAGCTCTGAGTAACTCGGTGCTTTCTTCTCTGTACAGTGTTCTCAGAAATCACATCTCCTGTTTCTTCACCATTTCATTACTGATCATCCAGCATTCACATCCATACAGAAGCTCAAACCACACATAGCTTTTCAGTATTTTCAGTAAGCTGATCTTTAGGTACTTGTAATATTTATTTTTTTTCATGACGTTGCTCATTCTTTTAAAAGAAACTTTGAATATGGCGATTCTTTTCTTTATCTCCGTGTGTGT
This sequence comes from Cepaea hortensis, assembly GCA_963921405.1. Classification (NCBI taxonomy): domain Eukaryota; kingdom Metazoa; phylum Mollusca; class Gastropoda; order Stylommatophora; family Helicidae; genus Cepaea; species Cepaea hortensis. The sequence continues at coordinate 41,975,952 of OY992888.1, forward strand.
CACTGTCACATCTTCCATCACATGTCATTGTGTAGCCTAGACGATGAAAATTATTAACTATTAATAATGATTAACGAACTAATAAATATTAATAACTATTAATAATAATTAATAATTGATTATCGCACCTTTACTGTTTATAAAGCATATTGAAATGTGTGCTTTCTTGGACAGTATCATTCATTCAGTTTTGCTAGTCTTTAATAATAATTCCTATTTCATGCTCCTCTTGTATCATCATCATTTATATGTCCTGTCAGATGGTGTGCATGTTCATCTACCTCCAGAGATCTCAGTCCTTGTTGTTTTGGATGAATTCTGTAGATAGTATTCTTCCTTGCCACCATCAACCTCTTCTACCACTGATCCCACCTTGTATAGGGAATATATATGTATAAACACACTCACTATGTGTGTTTACACACACACATGCATGTGTGCGCACGCACAGAGAGAGAGAGAGAGATACGCACTCATCAAGCACGTATGTCTGACATATCCTTGGAAAAAACCAAATTTCCTAGAGAAAACGCTGAAATCCCCATGAAAGAGGTTGGCACATTTTACTACAACCCCTCTACACAGGTGGGAGTGTACAGTGATTTGATGATAGAAGGAAGGATGATTTACAGGTAGACTAAAACAGTTGAGTGAACATATGAATAAATGATCAAGCAAACTTTATTTTCAAAAGGTCACAAAATCCAACCACTCATCTTTCACACATCACTTATATGTCATCTATGGTGTATTGATGCATGTTAATGACATACGAGGAAACTAGAGCTGCAAGTTTCCAGGAATATAAAAATACACTTCAAACACAAGAGAGGTTGTTTTGCCAAGCTGTTATCTAAGCAGGTCAAAGTATTGAGTCTGGTGCTTCATGTGTTGACCTCCTCACAGTGATGCCATCATTTTCTCATGGTAGCACATATCACATCCTCAGTGTCATTTTCTCATGGTAACACATGTCACATCCTCAGCTGGGTCTGGTGTTTCTTGTGTAGACTTCCCTACAGTGATGCCATCGTTCTCTCATGGTATCACATATCACATCCTCAGTGTCAAAGTACTAGGTTCGATGCTTCTTGTGTTAACTTCCCTACAGTGATGCCGTCGTTCTCTCATGGTAACACATGTCACATCCTCAGTGTCAAAGTACTGGATCTGGTACTTCTTGTGTAGACTTCCCTACAGTGATGCCATCATTTTCTAATAGTAACACATATCAAGCCGGTCTCCGTGGCCAAAGGCTTGCGAATGCGGTTCGTGAGCCGCTCACCATGCGTTCGAAGCGCTCCGCGACCGATTTGTGCAGCAGACCGTGTCGCGTTGTGTTATAATGTGTTGGTATGGAAGTCTGTCGTTCAGAAAGCAATGGCAAAATACTGAAGTAAAAACTTGCCTAGTACATCAACAGCAGCTGAAAAATGCTGATGTTGACTGCAACGTCCTGTAAGGGATATGCAACATTTAAAAAAAAAACAAAAACAAAAAACACATGTCACATCCTCAGTGTCAAAGTATTGGGTTTGGTTTTTCTTGTATTTACTTCCCTACAGTGATGCCGTCATTTTCTCATGGTAACACATGTCACATCCTCAGTGTCAAGGTATTGGGTTTGGTTTTTCTTGTATTTACTTCCCTACAGTGATGCCGTCATTTTCTCATGGTAACACATGTCACATCCTCAGTGTCAAAGTATTGGGTTTGGTTTTTCTTGTATTTACTTCCCTACAGTGATGCCGTCATTTTCTCATGGTTACTCATGTCACATCCTCAGTGTCAAGGTGGCAGCCAAAGCCCATAGATCTGTTGAACACGAGCTCATTCCTATTGCCCAGCAGACATCTGAATGTGTGGACAGGCTGTACCCAGCAGGAAAGATGGCTGAGGTGAGTGTCTGGTCACAGCCAGAGGTTTTAGACAGTTGTTGGGTGTTCTTAAACTCACCAGTGTCCAGATATTTGAGTGACAGTTTCAAGCACCTGTTGCAAACTAGGATTGTGTGTCTGTCAAGCTAGGATTTTGTTGTCCTGTGTTGTGACCCCACAGAATCTGTCGTTTGTCAACACCAGCTGAGAAAATCATGAAGGCGTGATTTGTATTTATTTATTTTTCTAAGTTTCATTTTCATACAAGGAAAATGGTAGGCGGTAAATATTTTAATATCCAGCTAAATGTTATAATAATAACTAGATAAATTATATTAAGATTAATATTATGATACTGACAAATGATAAATTACAAATAAATTTTGCAGTTATGTCAAAGCAGTTAGTGTGATAAATAAGTAAATTTTTTTAAATCGCTGTAAAATTTTTGATTATTAGACAGTAAATTTTGTGAGAATAATGTAAATGTTCCTATGAAATAGAGAGAATCCTAAATACACACAGAGAAGAGAATTATACACAGACGAATAATATGGGGAAAAATAGCAAAGTTTAGGACAACTTGACATGGGTTTGTTGAGAAGTCTGTACTTCTTTGGGGATTAGGGGCAGAAGAGGGAGGATATAAATGTGATGACATAAATAGAATACCATTCAGATTCCATCCGAAAATCAAACCATTCACGGCAGTTGCTTCCCTTTTAGGAAGACCAGTACTAGATGGTTTCCCTGATTGTTTATGGGGAAGTTCTTATAGAACAAAGGCTAGGGCAACAAAGCCTGACAGAAAATGTGAGCAGGCAGAGCCCACCAGCCCAGGAAGAATCTGCCTATGGGAGGGGGAATCCAGAAAAGAAACCATAACTGTCAATGTCGGAAGATGTTAGCCTCAGTGGCACAGGACTAGAAAGCTAACATCCACTACTACAATGGAATGCTATACACTACATGGAATTCTATGCACTACAATGGAATGCAATACACTATAATGGAATGCTATGCACTACAATGGAATGCTATGAGCTACTATGGAATGCTATGCACTACAATGGAATGCTACACTATAATGGAATGCTATGTGCTACAATAGAATGCTATGCACTACAATGGAATGCTACACTATAATGGAATGCTATGTGCTACAATAGAATGCTATGCACTACAATGGATGCTATGCACTATACATAACAGCTGATCGAAGAAAAAGAAGAAGAGCTTATGTGGCATTCTGTGTCCTTGAATAGTGCATTAAAAGTGAGACCTTTTATTAAAGCGGATGGCAGACTGGTCTGGACATAAGCTGTGAAATCTGAAGAAATCAATTTTAAACGCTTGTTTGACTCGTAGGTCATCTGACTCAATGCCAGACCTATTCCACATGATGTCTTGTCTTCTCACAACCCTGCGATAATATCTACCATGGTTGGTTGCTAAAGGATCATCCAAACTGCACACATGAATACCGGCATGTATGCTCCAGCCAGCAACCACACAAGGAAGTTTTCAACAGAGAGCATGCACTTTTCAGCACCCACAAGGATCCAGATTTGTGTGCCAGGATTTTTTAACATTGCATGGCCTTACAGGGTGTTGTGATCAATGCCAGATTGATTTTCTAGGTAATTTTATGTTCAGTAGTTCGCCATTGCTTTCTGAATGAGAAGTCAGTATTTTAGTTTAACTGACCTGACCTTTGTGTGGAATTAACCCACTAATCTGCCATTGGAGCACAGGAAGTTTAATAGTGAGTGCTAGGGAAACTGCTATGTGCCCTCGCACAAAATGTCTTAATTGCTTTCCACGTTTTTATGACCAATGCCGTGGTAGGTCACTTCGCATGGTCTCTTCGTGTAGACCGCGCTTGTTACAAACTCATGCCATGTTCCAGGCCTTTATAAACTGGACTATGGCACTCTTAACCTTTCACCCATGGTGACCTCTATACTAGAATTATTTATGCTATAATTATATTTTTTGCGGGCATGTTTTCTCATTTTACAATTTATCATATACAATTATTTCTTAAAAGTACCAACATATTGTAACAAAAAGTTAAGAAATATAGGTTTTATGAGTTATTGGACCTGTAATTACATTATATCCATTTATGGAGTACATGCAATTTATCAATAGCATCGTTGTCTTTGATTTTTTTGGAATTTGACATTGAAATTTTTTAATCTACTATGAGATCATTTTTCTTTTGTCATATAAAATTATTTCTGTAAAGTATCAACATATTTAACATAAAGTTGAGATTTAGGCTGTGCTCTGTGATCACATTATGTCCATATTAGTACATGGAATTTATCAAAAACATGATTGGCTTTGATTTTCTCAGAATTTTGGCATTGAAATTGCACTTATTTTCTGGCATGTCTGCATCAAATATTCTTTTTCAGTGTATTTTTTTTTTTTGGTGGGGGGAAGGGGGAATTCATACTTGAATATTGTGACAAATGGCTGACTTTGAAAGGTCGTGTACAAATGTGACACCATTTTAGAGAAAGTCAGTAAGGAGGTATTTTCTCTTAAATCAATCGGTCACTGTTTGTGTGGAGAACTGGATGTGTCCAATGAATATACTGTCTCTGGCCGGAGTTGTCACACTGCATGTTTGTGTTATATTACACTTATGTGTGAATGTCAGACTTTAGAATGTCTGTTCCATGTGATCAAGATGTTTATAATCTTAAGTGTCTCATCCCTATAAGTCTTCTTCTACTTCTTCTTCTTTTATCATTTTACATTTCTGGTGTCTTATTATCCTTTTCCTATTTTATAAATTTTAACGTCTATCTAATTTTCTTCCTTTCTGTTTTATAGTCCTATGTTTCTGTTTTCCAACTATTTTTTTTAACTTGTTTTATATGTATTTATTACCATTTTCTTCCTGCTTTCATTTCATAGTCTTAAATTTTTATCTTCACATTTCCCCCCATTATTTCAAAGTCTTAATTAATGTCTTCTAATGTTTTAAATTCTTTTTTACAATGTTACATTTCTATCATCTCATTTTCATTTAACTTCTTAATTGTAAATATGTCTCCCCAGGTGTTTTGTTTTAGCCTTCAGTTTCTTTTTTTTTTTGTCTTCCTGTTTATTTTATAATAATTTATATCTATCTATTGTAATCACAGTCCTATCTGCCTTTCATCTGTTTTGTTACTATTTATATGCATTTAATTGCAACATTGTGTTTTCATATTTCCTTATTTTAGCATTCTGATTGTGCAGATCATTTGTTATTTCACAGTTCATGATTATTCCAGTTTTAAAATCATACATATACTTCTGTGGTGATTTCCTTTCAAAATATCTCAACTCAGTTTCACAGGTATTTTGTTATCAGCATTCTCGCTGATGTCATTTCCCTAGCTTCAATAGCAGCTAATATCTTCATTCTGTCATATATCATTTCCTTATCATTGACGTCATCAGTTATCTCACTGATCATATATCATTTTTTTAATTATGATATCATCACATATCCTCACCATATCGTGTATTATTTCCTTTATTTTGATATCATCAACTATTTTCACTGATTGTATATAATTTCCTCAACTTCGACATCATCAGCTATTTTATTGATCTTATATATCATTTCCTTCCTTTGACATCATCAGCTATCTCAATTACATATCATTTCATCATCATTGATGTGATCATGTATACTCACCCTGTCATATATAGGGTGTATTTTTAATGACTGTGCTGTGTTTGAAAATATTGCCGGTCCAAGTTTTGTATTCACCCTCTGTAAAGTTCATGCAACATAATAGGTAAATACAAAACTTGGACTGGCAATATTTTCAAACACTGCACAGTCATTAAAAATGTACCCTGCATTATTTTAGTAATTTTGATATCAACTATTTTCATTGGTTGTATATCATTTCCTCAACTTTGACACCATGAACTATTCTTACCTATCATGTATCATTTCCTCAACTTTGGCATGATGAACTATTCTCACTGACCACATGTCATTTCCTCAATTTTAACATCATCAAATATTCTAAGTGATCATATCTTGTTTCCTCAACTGTAACATCATCAACTGTCCTCACTCTACCCCACATCATTTCCTCAACTGTAACATCACCAGCTATTCTCACTGATCATATATCATTTCTTGAATATTCCTGGCACTTCATGTCTGTGGCTGTAGATGGATTCCAGTGACAGTGAATCGAACCAGGTTGGCCTAGTTCTGTTAGTTATCAATGTTGTCACAATATGCTTGCAGTATTCAGTATTGTCTGTTGGTATCATGCACCTCATGCCTGAAAATGTTGTTGTAATTTTGTTGAGTTTTCTAACAATAACAGTTGGTGATGTATTTGTTTTTTGCCGTACATAACATGCTCTGGTAGGTGCCAGTAGACAGTCAAGCCTATCAGCCTCCTGAAATAATACCTTAGTTAGTTTGTTAGTTAGTTAGTTAGTTAGTTAAGTAGCTAGTTTGTTAGTTGGCTAAGTAGCTAGTTAGTTAGTTGGCTAAGTAACTAGTTAGTTAGTTATCTGAGTAGCTAATTAGTTAGTTAGTTGGTTAGTTAAAATTAGCTAAATAGCTAGTTAGTTAGCTAGCTAGTTAGTTAATTAGTTAAAGTTAGCTAAGTAGCTAGTTAATTAGTTAGCTGGCTAGTTAGTTAACTAGTTAGTTAGCTAGCTAGTTGATTAGTTAGTTAGTTATTTAATTAGCTAGCTAATTGGTTAGCTAACTAGCTAGTTAATTAGCTAGCTGGTTAGTTAGTTGGTTAGTGAGCTAGTTGGTTAGTTAGTTAGTCAGCTAGCTAATTTGTTTGTTAGTTAGCTAGCTAGTTAGTTAATTGGTTAGCTGGTTGGTTGGTTAGTTAGTTAGTCAGTCAATCGGTCAGCTGGTTAATTAGTTAGTCAGCTAGCTAGTTGGTTGGTTAGTTAATTAGCTAGTTGGTTGGTTAGTTAGCTAGCTAGTTGGTTGGTTAGCTAGTTGGTTAGTTAATTATTTAGTCAGCTAGCTAGTTGGTTGGTTAGCTAGTGTGTTATTTAGTTAGTTGGCTGATTGGTTGGTTAGTTAGCTAGTTTGTTATTTAGTTGGTTAGTTAGTTAGTTGGCTGGTTGGTTAGTAAGCTAGCAGGTTGGTTAGTTAGTCAGCTAGCTATATGGTTGGTTGGTTAGTGAGCTAGTTTGTTAGTTAGTTAACTAGTTAGTTAGTTGGCTGGTTGGTTAGTTAGCTGGTTGGTTGGTTAGCTAGTTAGTTAGTAGGTTGGCTGGTTAGTTAGTCAGCTAAATATTTGGTCGGTTAGTTAATTAGTTGGTTGGTTAGTTAGTTAGTTAGTTAGTTAGTTAGTTAACTTGCTAGCCAGTTAATTAGTTAATCAATCAACAGATGATCCTCACTGCACATTGAACCATGTAGTCGACAAGTGCTCAGATTCCCCTCTCAATATCTCCCTCGTTTGCAGCAGCTTTTTTTATTTTAGTGCCAAACATTTACACCTGATTTTGCATAAATGAGGCCTGCTAAGTCCAAATATCACATTTATTTGTCTTTAGCAGCTCTAGTTTTGAGATACAGGCATTTGTCTATTTAATTAATATTATTACAGTATGTTTTTTCTTCTTCTGCGTTCATCCGGAGAGTTTTTTTTGGACGTGATTGTGTTTTGCCTGTTTACAGCAGAGCTGCGTTCTTGTGCCATTAGGCAGACACATCCGTCTTCTGCAGGCATTTATTGACCGAGTTAACCTTCCCGGGGGTTTCTTAGGACATTTGACTCTCACTGTTGTAGTGTTAACCGCCATCCCAGCTGGCCCATTTAGAACAGCCAAAAACATCCTGGTCAACCCTCAAGGGAAGGCAGGGGCAGACCATAGGCATTCCCCGCCATCCAAGGAAGCTTCCATAATTGCAGAGCCGCCACATAGCGCTCTGGTACTGGGCTCACCCTGCACATGGCTGCTTAGCCTCACTTCCGTATATTTGGCCTTCCAATCACCACAGGCTGTTCCTCTGGAAACCAGAAGAATGCATGCAGTCTGCAGACGACATCACACAGTGAGCTTTCGATTCACACGTTCCATGTAATGGATTTGCTATCCAAGTAATACAGTATTTTCTATATAAGGCTCTGGGGAAAACAAACTACTGCTATCTAGTCCCTTACAAAATTTGGAATTCTAATGGTTTGGTAGCCCAAGAACTACTATGATGACTGTTATTTCTGTATTATCAATATTAAGGGAATTAATGGGAAAAATCACAAGAAATGGAAATATCCAGATTTAGATTCTGCTAGACGACCTGCTCTATGCAGAGAAGACATACCAATTCCAACTTTCAGTCAGATGTTTGATTGACTGCTAGAAGATGAAACAGTAGTGGCGTGTTAAACGACAAGTGACAGACATAGGGATTTTGAATATGATTTTCCAGCTGCTCAACGCTTCAAGTGTCCTACATAGAAGGTCATTCTTAGTTATCTTAAAAACTAGAGCTCATAGAAAAAACATCTGATTACATTTTTGGAATCAGCAACACAAAATTACCCAAGAACAGCTATACAATTTAAGGCATCAAAATGTGTGGAGACCAGTGTAAATTGTACATAATTTGTAGCAATCATGACTATTGTATTTCATTATTATCACTGACTATCAGGCATGGACTATAATTATCACTTGATTCATCACAATCAATCTTGTGAAACAGATCTGCTATAATACTCCTTAGAGATTTGCAAAGATCCCAACCTGAGTATATATTGCTGGAGTAGACCTGACCTGACCTTACAGAACTTCCTTCTGGACACTGGGTTGGAATCTGTTAACATTGAATTACCTGAAATCTATGGAAGAAAGATGACCAAACAGTGAAATACCTGAAATATATGGAAGAAACATGACCAAATAATGAAATCTGTGGAATAAACATTACCAAACAGTGAAAGATCTGAAACCTGTGGAAGAAACATGACTAAACAATTAAATACCTGACTTCTGGAAGAAACGTGACTAAACAAGGAAACACCAGAAACCTGTGGAAGAAACATGACTAAACAATGAAATACCTGACACCTGTAGAAGAAACACAAACAAACAATTGAATACCTGAAATCTAGAAGAAACATGACCAAAACAATGAAATACCTGAAACTTTTGGAAGAAACATGACCAAACCATGAAATACCTGAAATCTGGAAGAAATGTGACCACCCCAGGCCTAATTGCAGTCATTCTTCTGTAGGTGATGTGCCGAACCATGACCTGGTTACATACTAATATGCCTCCCCACAGATGAGAAGTTCCAATATCAACACTAAACCACTTTGGTTTGTGAGTTTGGAGAGGGGAAGGAGTGCTCCACAAGACAGTCCCCGTGGAGATGGCTGGGAGAAACATCTCAATACCAACCTCGCTCTGATAGATGCCGGCCCTTGTCACAGCTCGATTGGTTGAAATGATAATGCATCGGACTTGATAGAGCTTAACGTTCTAGAGGGATTCATCAACCAAACCAACCCACAAAAGAATGTTTATAGTACCTGTGGATTCTGGCACGTACAGATTGGGCTCCTCTTTGATGCTGTGATGTTTGTACGCTGAGCTGAGATTATGTTAGTGTGGTCTGAGGGAGATCTGAGCATTAAAACAATCCAATCATTAATTCTGAAAACCATCTTCAAGCAAACATTGAAACGAGGCCACTGTTCTAGCAAGCTAATGCTCTATCCACTACACCAATAAGGCTGAATTATTATAAGTTGATGCCCATGTGTGGCTGGGACACATAAGGGAAGCAAAGAATGGTAGCACTGTAGCCTGTGGACTACACTGTAAGCTACAGTGCTACCTACCATGCATATTGCAGTAGATGATTAAGAAGTAAATGGAAATATTCTTCAACAAGTGAATCGGTACAATTATCTCGGAACAGTCATAACATCTGATGGGAGATGCCTTGAAGAGATTAGAACAAGAATCGCCATGGCGAAAGTAGCCTATAGCAAGATGAAAAACTTACTGACCAATAAAAAGATGTCAATTGAAATGAGAAAAAGAGTGTTGAGATGCTACATAGAACCTGTACTTTTATATGGATGTGAAGCTTGGACAATGAGCAGTCAGGCTGAAAAACATCTGATGGCTGTAGAAATGTGGTTTCTGAGGAAAATGCAAAGAATACCATGGACAGCCAGAAAGACCAATGAACAAGTCCTTCAAGAAACAAATGAAGATCGTAAACTGATTAGAGACATTAGACGTAGACAGTCAAAATTTTTTGGGCATGTTATGAGGAGAAATAATTTGGAGAACTTGGTGACAACTGGCAAGATCGAGGGGAACAGACCAAGGGGAAGACCTAGAAGCAAGTACCTGGATGGCTTGGCCTTGTGGCATGGTCGAGACAGAAACACAGAGCTGATCCACGACTCTGGTGATCAAGTGAGATGGCAGAACATGACCGCCCATGCTTACCGGAATGGCACATGATGGATGGATGGATTAAGAAGGAGTGGCTACCTCACCCCATAGAGAACTACAGCTGCAAAATGTAACAGTCAGGAACAAGTCCACAAAGAGCTTGCCGTGAGTTGGTTGAGGTCTATCATGCAATGGGAGATCAAAGGCAGCAACAGAAGATGAACTGTAATTTTAAGTCGTAGAATGTTCTTCCAAAACTAAAACAACTGAATAAATTGCAGTGTGGGGCAGATGGACCTACAAACATTAGATTTTTAAGAGCTTGCATCTTTCCCATTACAACATATGCCTGTGAAACCTGGACACTTACTAAACAAGCTGAACAGCGCATAAATGCCTTTGAATATAAATGTTATACACGGGTTCTAAGAATATTTTGGATACAGAAAAGAACAAATGCATCCATACGACAAGATCTGAATATTGAAGAAGGTTGGTTACTGAAGACCATAAAACAAAGAAAATTTGAATATTTTGGTCACTTGAAACATTATGAAAGTTTGGAGAGAACAATAATGGAGGGGTATATGCCTGCGAAGAGAGGAAGAGGAAAGCCAAAGAGAAGATGGATGCAGGATGTGGCAGATGATCTCCAGATGGGTGTATCAGATGCAGAACATCTTGCTTAGGACAGAGGTTTTCCAGAAGGTTATTATGGGAGTGAAGTTCTGCAAAGAACATGCTAATGAATGAGAATGAGGACAGTTGATGATGTTGAGGAAACAAGGTGTGATCACTGGAAATATTTGATGATCTGTGTACATCAAACTGTTTATCAATTTTGACTATAAATGCATGTCGTAAAAACGGTCTTATATGGATACTGTATCATCTGTGGGCAACTGCTTGCAACTAACCTTGATCATCGGAACATAAACGTGACTTGTTGAATCTGTCATGGGCTGCTTTATGTTGTCTCCAGGCATTTTGTTTGTCTTGTTTTGGCTAATGATTGTGCAATCTGTCAGTGCTGCTTCAGTATGTTCTTATTAATAATGAACTGTCTCTCAGGGCATGGAGTTTGTGTCTGTTAATGAAGTATTGAAGGAAACGTGACCAGTCCAGGGCTAACCCCAAGCCAGTCTGCACATGCTGTGCTGAACCATGACCTGGTTGTTACCCTGATGTGCCTCAAGGTGAATGTGAAGGTCTTGTACTGGTCTTGCACGACCCCGCTGGTTCCTAAGCTTGCAGAGTTGGAGACAGTTCCTGTAGATATTGTACTTCAGTACCGGGTTAAGAGGGAAGTCTCCAGACCAACCTGACTCACTCAGGGCTCGGACAACTTGAACAGCAATGCATCGAACTTAAAGTTAAAACTCAATCTTCCAAAGGATTCATCCACCAGCGAAGCCTTGACACTGGGGAAATCGCTGGGGTCTGTAAAACAATAGGCATGAGTGCAACGGGTTGTTAAGTAACTACCACCCATTCTAGCACATGAAGCCGTGGTAGCTGAGTGGCTCCAGACTTGCCTGCCAGCCCGGTAGTCATGGGATCGAGGCAGACTTTTAAAATTGACCTTGTCTCCCAGGTTGACGAAGCCTGAAATGGGAACCCAGACATGTCTTGGGAAGTAAAGGCAGTTGGTGCGGTATTGACCATATCAGGTGATATTGACCACATCAGGTGATATTGACCATATTGGTGTGATATTGACCACATCAGTGTGATATTGGTGTGATATTGACCACATCAGTGTGATATTGACCATATTAGTGTGATATTGACCACATCAGTGTGATATTGACTACATCAGTGTGATATTGACCATATTGATGTGATATTGACCACATCAGTGTGATGTTTATCACATCGGTGTGATATTGACCACATCAGTGTGATATTGACCTCATCGGTGTGGTATTTACCACATCAGTGTGGTATTGACCACATCGGTGTGATATTGACCACATCGGTGTTATATTGACCACATCAGTGCAGGTTCTGTCACCGTGGACATAAGCTATTGGAGAGTTCAGCCTTACACAAATCAGCAGAAGGCAAGGGGAGGTGAAAAATGCTTCTGAACAGATTGGATCCGGTTAATGTCATTAAGTTGGGATCCAGTGGAATCACATCGTTTAGCAGGGAGCATCATGTGTTAGATGTGATATCTGATCATCATCATTTAATGGTAAAAATAGCCTACATGTTGGTACATGGGATGTCATTGAACTTACGGAAAATGGAAAGCTGAAAAACATCATGAATGAAATGGATAGAATGAATGTCAGTATTTTAGGTGTTAGTGAAATGCAATGGCCAGGTGTACGTGAAAAATAATTAGATAAACAAAGAATTAATTATTTAGTAGTAAAGGACTATATAAGATGAGTTGGCATTATTTTGGATCAAGGACAGGACAATCTCAGATACACCTACACTTTGTGACTTCCAGTTATTGACATAGTGTCTTCCAAGGTGTCTCATGTCATTGACATGGTGTCTTCCTAGGTGTCTTGTGTCATTGACATGGTGTCTTCCCAGGTGTCGCATGTCATTGACATAGTGTCTTCCCAGGTGTCTCGTGTCATTGACAGTGTCTTCCTAGTTGTCTTGTGTCATTGGCATAGTGTCTTCCTAGTTGTCTTGTGTCATTGACATAGTGTCTTCCCAGGTGTCTCATGTCATTGACATAGTGTCTTCCTAGTTGTCTTGTGTCATTGACATAGTGTCTTTCTAGGTGTCTTGTGTCATTAACATGGTGTCTTCCCAGGTGTCTCATGTCATTGACATAGTGTCTTCCTAGGTGGCTTGTGTCATTAACATGGTGTCTTCCCAGGTGTCTCATGTCATTGACATAGTGTCTTCCCAGGTGTCTCATGTCATTGACAGTGTCTTCCCAGGTGTCTCATGTCATTGACATAGTGTCTTCCCAGGTGTCTCATGTCATTAACATGGTGTCTTCCCAGGTGTCTCATGTCATTGACATAGTGTCTTCCCAGGTGTCTCGTGTCATTGACAGTGTCTTCCCAGGTGTCTCATGTCATTGACATAGTGTCTTCCCAGGTGTCTTGTGTCATTGACATAGTGTCTTCCTAGTTGTCTTGTGTCATTGACATAGTGTCTTCCCAGGTGTCTTGTGTCATTGACAGTGTCTTCCCAGGTGTCTCATGTCATTGACATAGTGTCTTCCCAGGTGTCTCATGTCGTTGACATAGTGTCTTCCCAGGTGTCTTATGTCATTAACATAGTGTCTTCCCAGGTATCTCATGTCATTGACATAGTGTCTTCCCAGGTATCTCATGTCATTGACATAGTGTCTTCCCAGGTATCTCGTATCATTGACATAGTGTCTTCCCAGGTATCTTGTGTCATTGACATAGTGTCTTCCCAGGTGTCTTGTGTCATTGACATAATGTCTTCCCAGGTATCTTGTGTCATTGACATAGTGTCTTCCCAGGTATCTCATGTCATTGACATAGTGTCTTGTCAGGTATCTCGTGTCATTGACATAGTGTCTTCCCAGGTATCTCATGTCATTGACATGGTGTCTTCCAAGGTGTCTCATGTCATTGACATAGTGTCTTCCCAGGTATCTCGTGTCATTGACATAATATCTTCCCATGTGTCTCGTGTCATTGACATAGTGTCTTGTCAGGTATCTCATGTCATTGACATAGTGTCTTCCCAGGTATCTCGTGTCATTGACATAGTGTCTTGTCAGGTATCTCGTGTCATTGACATAGTGTCTTCCCAGGTATCTCATGTCATTGACATAGTGTCTTCCCAGGTATCTCGTGTCATTGACATATTGTCTTCCCAGGTATCTCGTGTCATTGTCATAGTGTCTTCCCAGGTATCTCATGTCATTGACATATTGTCTTCCCAGGTATCTCGTGTCATTGACATAGTGTCTTGTCAGGTATCTCGTGTCATTGACATAGTGTCATTGACATAGTGTCTTCCCAGGTATCTCATGTCATTGACATAGTGTCTTCCCAGGTATCTCGTGTCATTGACATAGTGTCTTCCCAGGTATCTCGTGTTATTGACATAGTGTCTTCCCAGGTGTCTTGTGTCATTGAATTAGTGTCTTCCCAGGTATCTCGTGTCATTGACATAGTGTCTTGTCAGGTATCTCATGTCATTGACATAGTGTCTTCCCAGGTATCTCGTGTCATTGACATAGTGTCTTGTCAGGTATCTCGTGTCATTGACATATTGTCTTCCCAGGTATCTCATGTCATTGACATAGTGTCTTCCCAGGTATCTCATGTCATTGACATAGTGTCTTCCCATGTATCTCGTGTCATTGACATAGTGTCTTCTCAACTCGCTTCCAAATCACCCACAGCTGTGTTTTGAATGCAGTATGAGGGATTATAAATTGCATTGGTCATGCCATGAACACAGATAGCCATTGGCCATGTCATGAACACAGATAGCCATTGGTCATGTCATGAACACAGATAGCCATTGGTCATGTCATGAACACAGATAGCCATTGGTCATTTCATGAACACAGATAGCCAGTGGTCATGCCATGAACACAGATAGCCATTGGTCATGTCATGAACACAGATAGCCATTGGTCATGTCATGAACATGGATAGCCATTTGTCATGTCATGAACACAGATAGCCTTTGGTCATGTCATGAACACAGATAGCCATTGGTCATGTCATGAACACAGATAGCCATTGGTCATGTCATGAACACAGGTAGCCATTGGTCATGTCATGAACACAGATAGCCATTGGTCATGTCATGAACACAGATAGCCATTGGTCATGTCATGAACACAGATAGCCATTGGTCATGTCATGAACACAGATAGCCATTGGTCATGTCATGAACTCAGGTAGCCATGGTCATGTCATGAACACAGATAGCCATGGTCATGTCATGAACACAGATCTGATCATTACAGTGGTCAGTGTATTAGCACATCAAAAGTGGCCTGAGATTCAATCCGCTGTTGTGGTAGGACTGAGTTTGTTTCCATTTAGTACACCTGAGCCACGCTGTGTGTTATTGGTACCATATTTATTTCTGGGAAGGAAAGACTTTGTAGGAAGACAACAGTTGTGTACAAGGACAGATGGCTAGATATGGCATGTATCCATTTAGTGTTATGTTGACAAGTTGAATGGCATTTTGAAATGTAACTAATATTTCTTTATGGGGTGGACATATGAATTGTTTTACCTAAAAATTAGATATTGTCTGTTGTAACTATCTTTGTTTGCACAAAGCATCCAACATTGTATATATGTACATATATTATGTGTTGTGTGTGTATTCATACTTCACCTTTAGTTACAATATAACGTAAATGAATAATTATTGCTTAACATTCAGTGATGAACAATTATTGCTTAACTAAGTGCATATCTTGCAACAGTCCAAACCTACCCTTTACAGCCTTGTTTGTGTAAATTATTTAATGTACGGTTTTATATTCTCATAAACATTTACCACATGAGTAATGAAGGCAGTTGCTCATGTGAAATGAAGTATTTAAGTGAAACAAAATTTTAATTTTTCTTAGATCCACATATAATTACATTCACAATGTTGATTGTCCAATGCATGACGTGGCGATCAACCTTAGGATGATGTTCTAGGTAATTTTACATTCAGTAGTTTACCATTGTTTCTGAACAAGTCAACATTAAAGTCCAGATGGCCAGTGTAGGGAATGCACCCGTTATCCAGTCACAAGTGTACAGGAAGTTTAAAAGCACATGCTCTTGACCTTTCACCCACGCTGATGTCATGTAATTACCTAGTGAATTAGATTCATGTCCTTTGAATGTTTCACCATGGTTGTTCCCCTTGTAATCTGTTGTCGACCTGTCACGCTGTTGATATTTGCTGTGTCTGACTGCTTGCACAAATGATTCCATCTGTAAAATATTACTCATTGTATACATGAATGTGTTAACAGTCAGATCATTATTATGTTTTTTTTTTTTTTTTTGCTCGCTCGCTTTGAACTCAAGTGTAGTTCATACACACTTCTTTAAGTAGTGCTAGATTGAATTTTGTGCGACGATTAGCTTTCCCAATTAACAGTGTCCCTCGCCATCAGGCCAACCCACTCCAACTTCAGAGATGCTTCTAATTTAAGTCCCTAAGTCAAGGATGAGAGGTCAACATTTTAGTCCAGCTGTCCGGTGTAGGGGGTGAACCACTAACCTCGGCATCAGCACACAGGGTGTTTAAAAACATGCGTTCTTATCCATTCAGCCATGCTGACCTCCTCATTATTATTTCACATTGTGTGTTGATTTGGTTAGAAATCCAGACATCTGCTTTAAGTTTAGTGGCTGTGGGTCTGATCCACATCCAGACGGATTTCGATGTTTACAATTGGCCTGGGCTCCCAGGTTGACCCAGCCTAAAATTTGAACCAGGAAATGTCTGGGGAAGTCAAGGCAGCAAATATGATACTGACCACATCACCCACTGAGGGCAGATTGGTCTGTTTAATGGCCCTAGCACCACATATCCAAGGCATGTAAACAGATCCTTTACTTTTTAGAAGATTATCATCACCGGTAGCTACCTCTGAAGTTGGAGTGGGTTCCCCTGACAGTGAGGGACTGGTAACAGGGAGTGGCGAAGGGGTTATGGGCGCAGTTCGTAATCCGGCATACCACATTCGAAACGTAGCTGTGTTGGTTTTTTATGAAATGGTATGAGTGCCGGTCTTCCAGAAGCAATGGCAAACATACTGAATGTAAACTTGCTCAGGAATCACGAATATCCAAAAAATGCTGGGGTTGACTGCTACATCCGTAAAGGATATGCAACTAACTTTTATTTTAAAATCCACATACAAAGATCAGTCCAGTGCACTAGAAGTAGTGGCGCGTATGTGGTCTATGCTTGAGTTCACAGAGAGCAAATAAAATCACCAGTGGTCTGCCCCTGTTGTCAATAACAACTCAGCATACAGATGCCATCAGACTGACCTTCAGCCAGATGGCTTGGGTTTGAAGAAGAGTTCCGAATGTAATATTTGAATCCCAGCCTAGAGAATACAGTTGTGTAAACACAAATTATTTTTAAGATTAAAGGGATTCACATTTGATTCAAATTCAATAAGTAAATACAACCATTTTCAGCAAGAGACATCATATTTACCAACCACAGGAAAAGTAAATTTTATGAAAAGTAATACATCTCCACACAAAAAGTACTTTTCTTTTCACAAGAACATCACTTTTAAAATGTATAAGAATTTCTTTCATTATCTCATTGGAGTTTTGGTAGTTGGAGTTTTGTAACTTGTGTCAAGTTTGTCTCATGTATTTGACAATGAGGTTCATTGTGGTTGTTTAATTTTATGTGTGGTCATGCCATTCTGCAACTAAACATGGTCCATTGTTTGTCTTTGACAGCCAACATTGCGCAGTCAAGTCATAGATTTGGTCCATACTGTGAGAGCACTGAATCATGAAGCCATCGTTTTCCTGACTGAGAAGTCAACCTCACATCTGGTCAGTGTATTAGATGTTGTTACTAAATCAGCAACCTCCTGCCTGGTCAATGAATCTTTATATATATATATATATATATATATATATATATATATATATATATATATATATATATATATATATATATATATATATATATATATATATATATATACACACATATATATCATTGCTACTGAGTCCTCAGTCTCCCATTTGATCAGGGTATTAGATAAGTTATTGCATCGGCAGCTAATGATTCACCACTCTTCATCCCAGTGTCCAGCAGTGCCAGTTGCCAGTGTTTACTAGCTGTCTCTTTGTTGTGGTATAGTGAGTAATACACTCCCCTTACCAGCAGTCCTCTGTTAAAATCCTTCTTGTAACTAACTGTTGGCCAGTGAACTGTTGGTGTGATAATGATCACACGTCACCCATCGATTGCCAGTTTGGTCAAAAAGTTGTTGGCTTACAAGCACCTCGTCCCCTGTATAACATATTGACTCCCCTGTATAACATAATGACCTGATAGTGAAATCTTTTTTCCTTTGGCCTTGGAGGATGAAAAGGGGTCCAAAAGTTGCTGAACAAATATTTATATAGGGGTATGACAATGAGACAAAACCCCTTGTTAAAGGATGTTCTGAAGGTGAAAGTGAAAGGGAAGCATTCAAGAGGAAGACAATGTTACATGTGGGTGGTCAACATTAAGAGATGCCTGTGTGAATACATCTTGAAAAGGCAGGACAGTGGCTTCTTCTGTTCTTCTTCTTCCCCCTGTCATCTCCCTGTGGAGTATAGGTTCCTCAACCAGTTCAGGCCCAGCCTGTGTCAACTGGTTTATGGTTGGTTAGGCTTTGCCGGGAGTCTCCGTGGTTTAGCCACCTGCCTCGTGTTCTGAAAATTGTGGGTTAGATTCCAGGCTACATCTTTCGGATCATGAGTGCAGTTTTCTCTGAGACTCCTGGGGGTCATTGCTGGAGCTAAGGAGTTCACGCTCTGTGTGACGCTTTCGGGAGGTCACCCTGCTGAAAGAGACCGGCTAAAAGCTGGTGCAATGAAGTCGACCCCTGTGTCTTTCGGTGTTGTTGCTCAGTTTTGTACAGGATGAGGTACCAGCATGCAAGGTGGGTTACAGTGTTATACAGGATGAGGTTCCAGCATGCAAGGTGGGTTACAGTGTTATACAGGATGAGGTTCCAGCATGCAAGGTGGGTTACAGTGTTTTACAGGATGAGGTTCCAGCATGCAAGGTGGGTTACAGTGTTATACAGGATGAGGTTCCAGCATGCAAGGTGGGTTACAGTGTTATACAGGATGAGGTTCCAGCATGCAAGGTGGGTTACAGTGTTATACAGGATGAGGTTCCAGCATGCAAGGTGGGTTACAGTGTTATACAGGATGAGGTACCAGCATGCAAGGTGGGTTACAGTGTTATACAGGATGAGGTACCAGTATGCAAGGTGGGTTACAGTGTTATACAGGATGAGGTTCCAGCATGCAAGGTGGGTTACAGTGTTATACAGGATGAGGTTCCAGCATGCAAGGTGGGTTACAGTGTTATACAGGATGAGGTTCCAGCATGCAAGGTGGGTTACAGTGTTATACAGGATGACGTTCCAGCATGCAAGGTGGGTTACAGTGTTATACAGGATGAGGTTCCAGCATGCAAGGTGGGTTACAGTGTTACTGTTCTTTGTTTCCCTTTTGGGTCCTGGGACCACACAGGCGAGGACAGAGAGTTTTGTTGGAGACCTGTTACAGTCGACCTTCAGTGTGGAGATGCTTCATTGTGATGGTGAGAGGTGTGTTGTTGTTGGTCTGAATGCTGCTGAGCTGTCTACTCCAAGATGGCCAATGTCATTCTTATAAAGGTCATCCGGAGGACAATAGAATGGGTCAGAAACTGCTGGAAATGGCTCAAGTAGGTTTTCCCTGGCCCACAGTCTTGGCTCAGGTCTTTGTTTCTGTCCCAGTGACAAAATTGTTAGGAAAGAAAACCTATCCGTGGGCAGATAGAGCCGGTTATTTTGAATGGAATCTGTCTAGAAGAAGGATATCTTATACAAATGCATGCTGATGTCAGATACCTTTGAACTTTGAGGTCAGGTGTCATGCTCTCCACTCCAAAGACGAACTCTGAAGATTTCCCAGTAGGTTGCCTGTACCAGGAAGCCCCTGTAATGTTATACTGCTGGAGTAGGATGCTACCAGATCGTGAATTGTTCTTCATATTAGTCAGATGTCTTTGCTTTAAAATGTATTCTTTTGTGGTCAAAGAAAAGTACCGCGTAATGCCTGGATTGCTTATGTCACTGGTTGTCTATGGTTTCAATGGCACCTCTTTAACTCTAGGTAAAGTAGTTAACATGTTACTTCCCACAGCCGTCTGAGACTCTTGTAAAGTTAACATGTTACTTTCCTCAGTAGTCTGAAAGTCTTGTAACGTTAACATGTTACTTCCCACAGCCGTCTGAGTGTCTTGTAAAGTTAACATGTCACTTCCTGCAACTGTCTAAAAGTCTTGTAAAGTAAACATGTTACTTCCCACAGCTGTCTGAAAGTCTGGAAGAGCGGCTAATAAATTCACTGATTGCTCTGCAGTCTGAGATGAAGAGGATCATTGAGATGATAGGCATGGTCAATCTGGAGGTCATTGAGGAGGTCAGTAGAACAGACTGGGTGATTTCATTAATTTGTTCATTCACTGAGTTCAAGCTACTCTCTAAATGGTCAAAACACTTCTATAGTTACTGTCTGTATAATCAAAACACTTCTATATTTACTGTCTGTATAATCAAAACACTTCTATAGTTACTGTCTGTATAATCAAAACACTTCTATAGCTACTGTCTATATAATCAAAACACTTCTGTAGTTACTGTCTGTATAATAAAAACACATCTATAGTTACTGTCTGTATAATCAAATCACTTCTATAATTACTGTCTATATAATCAAAACACTTCTATAGTTACTATGTAATCAAAACACTTCTATACTTACTATGTAATCAAAATGCTCCTATAGTTACTGTCTGTATAATCAAAACACTTCTATAGTTACCGTCTGCACAGTCAAAACACTTCTATAGTTACTGTCAGTATAATCAAAACACTTTTATAGTTACTGTCTATATAATCAAAACACTTCTATAGTTACTGTCTATATAATCAAAACACTTCTATTTTTACAGTCTATATAATCAAAACACTTCTATAGTTATTGTCTATATAATCAAAATACTTCTGTAGTTACTACTTACATAATAAAAATACTTCCATTGTTACTACTTACATAATCAAAATGCTTCTTTAATTAGCTTAATGTCAGGAAAAATGTGGACAACAGAAATAGAGGAAGACAGAAAGATGCATATGAAAGCTTAAACACCTGAGCAGCAATTAATAATATAAGCAACGCCATCTTCAATACAACATCAACTGACAGAGAGGACTTGAGGTCACTAGTGTCTGCCCCAGGCCAGACATCTGAAGAAGAAGAAAGAGAAGAAGAAGAAGGGGGTGGGGAGAGATGACAAATCTGTTTCTTTACCCCATGACACTTTGACAATTGTCATACTTCACAAAGCTGAGTGCTGCCAGCGATTTGTGGCATCACTGGATGTTGTTGAGTCAGTCTCAGTGACTGAATGAAAGTGTTTCAGCAAGCAGGGAATGATTGTTTCATGTTGAATGCATAGCTTTATATATAATGAGTTTGTGTTTTCTCATATCTGCAGATCAATTTGCTTGAGCATCACAGAAACAAACAGGGAAGACTGAAGCAGGTCTACAGTAAATTAAAGGGAAAAAGTAAAGAGAAGCCCAGAAGTACTCTCCCTCCAGGTGCATGTCATTTGAGTGTCTCTGCATGTGGTATTGTAGTTGCTTCTCTCTCTCTCTCTCTCTCTCTCTCTCTCTCTCTCTCTCTCTCTCTCTCTCTCTCTCTCTCTCTCTCTCTCTCTCTCTCTCTCTCTGGGTGGGGGTGGGGAGAGAGAGATGAATTATCTTCACATCACAGTATCATCACCTCAGAGGAAGAAAGGTAACATTCTTTAGGCACATTATGAGAAAGGCAAAGCTAAGTCTGTTGTGATAATGGGAGATGGAAGGCAGGGAAAACCAAGAGAGAAGATGCTAGATACTTTGGCTTCAAGGCATGAGGAACATTGGCATCAGAAATGATTGGCACAACACAAGACAGAAAACTAAACAGACATGGTGACAACACCATACAGTATTGACTATATGAAGTGATATATGTTTTTTGGGGAGTCCACTGTAAGTTCAGCTGCAAGAAACATGGCCACCAATCTCAGCTGTGGTTTGAGCGGCATTGTATGAGTGTTTATCATTCCAGCCCACGAGAAAGCATATACATCTGGCCATAGATTGACAGGTATGACTGTCAACTGTCATTTACTGCCAATATAGAACACTGACAGTTCAGAACCAATAGTTGTAAGTAATAATAGCAGCCATCAATTTAGTGTGGTAATAGCTTGGCTTCGGAAATTGTTTAACAACAATTTATTGAGAGTGCGTTTGAAAACTGTCTGCCTCATCGGAGCCATGATGGTGTCATAGTGGATAGTGTGCTTATCTGCCAAGACAATGGTTAGGACTCAATCCCCAGTGAAGGTAGGATGACTATATCCCACGGGTACAGCTCTGGGCTTGACCCAGCCTTATGAACGAGGGTACCAGACAATTTTAATAATTTTCTTGGAAGGAAAAACTATGAGGAAGTGAACTGGCCAGCCCACCTCATATATTGTTGTCTAGAATATGTGCAAGTCTGACACGTCACACCCCAGCACCAGTATCTGCTATGAAACTACCTTGACCTGCATCCATCTATCCATCATGTGCCATGCTGATAAGCGTGGGCGGTCATGTTTCGCCATCTCACTCGATCACCAGAGTCGTGGATCAGCTCCGTGTTTCTGTCTCGACCATGCCACATGGCCAAGCCATCCAGGTATTTACTTCTCAGTCTGCTTCATTCATTACTAAATAGTTGATCTTGTATTTCATCTTACTATCTGGAATATGCCGGTTTCCATGGCTAAGGGCTTACGGGCGCAATTCGTAAGCCCACTTACCTGCGGTCGAAACATAACAGACTGCATTGCACTAGGTTTTAACGTGTTCAGTTTTAACATGTTGGTATGGGAGCCAGTTGTTCAGAAAGCAATGGCAAACTTAATAACGCCGCAGTGAACACCAGTATTTTGTTTTGCTGTTGTGATCTCTTGGCAAGTTTACTTTCAATAGTTTGCCATTGCTTTCTGAACGACCAGCACCCATACCATTTCTTAAAACGCCAGCGCTAGACAGTTTGCTGCCAAATTGTCTACAGTTGTACTTTGAACGCTGGTAAGCGGAATTACGAACTACGTCCGTAACGCCATTGTCACGGACCCAGCAATGGCAAACTACTGAACATAAACTTGCCAACACATCAACAACAGCAGTAAAATGCTGGTGTTTACAGCGATGTCTTGTAAATAGGATATGCCACACGCACACATAAAATTCTGGAATATGTGAGTAACGTCTGTCATGTATTTCTTTGGCAGCATTTGACATTCGTAGCTGGACACTGGAGGAAGTCGGTCAGTGGTTGGATAGCCTCTCGCTGGGAGAATACAAGGACAGTTTCAAAGCACATGAGATCACTGGAGCCGAGCTCTTCAATCTTGAAAGGCGAGATTTAAAGGTGAGCTGGGTTGTGAGTGTTTGCTCTTGTTGAAGAATCCCTAACACAGGCAGTGATGTTTAGACTAGTTTCATAACTGGTTTGTCCAAGAGTTGGGGTTCTTTTTGTTTCAAGTGTTACGAATACTTGCCCAGACGTATCTTCGGTTTAGAACAAATCATTATTCTGTGCCTCAGAACAAGAACCACATGTCTACAAAATTCAAGACTGGCGAAAAAGCTATGTGGATTGGCTTCGCAAACAGCAGAGCACATACTCCAAGACTGCCCAAATTACAACATATCTTGACAAACCTTCTGGCCTAGAGAGACGACAGTGGAAGATAAACTCTATGGACCACTGAGTGAACTAAAAAAGATAGTGAAATTCATACAAGAGACAACATTACAGTTATAGTCAAATCCTGGAGTTCGCTCTGGAATAGTTGTCAGGGGGATACCAACTGTGGTCAGATCGGTGGTTTTACTGCAGAGTCGTTTGGCCTGGTGGATAAAACTGCTTCTTTTCAACGCCCCCATAGCTTAGTTTTCAAATCTGTTCTTCATAGGGTGGCCTGGCAAGCTGAGGAACTTTTCTGCTTGTATTAGCGTTTTTGTATCTCTGCGCTCTCTCAGTGCTTGTGTCCTCCTCATCTTCTCCATTTCAACTATAGGGGTTGATCTCATCCCTCCTGTTATGACTCTTAAGTGCTTGATTTTGCACCTTGTCCAGCTCTTGTAGTGTGATTTTTTTATGCTGAACACCACGCAGTTGACCCGTATTTCAGGTGTGGTCGTATGCTCTGTTGATAAACTTTGCTAAGTATTTTCCCACTGGCTCCCCATGTGGTTCCACTTAGTTTTCTCAGGATGGCTATTTTCCTACTGGCTTTTGCTACTGCTTTGTTGATGTGCTTTCTCCATGTCAGCCTGCCATCAAATGTTACTCCAAGGTATGTTGGTTCTTTATCTTCTCTAAGAGGTATTCCATACTTATCAGTGTTTATGCTGACACACCATTTATTTGCCCATGCAACAAATGCATCTACAACTCTTTGTAGCGATCTGGTGGCCACTGATGCATGTTCATTTGTGCTCCATAGAACCAGGTCATCAGCGTACATTGCCGCTTTAATTCCATGTGGTAGATTAGCAACAAGATCATTGATGAAGATTAGAAAAAGTGTGGAGACAAGACTCCGCCCTGGGGAACACCGTGGCGCTTTAGTACTTTCTTGCTCTTGAGTCCGTCTATCTGTACTCGGGCTCTTCTGTTGTGGAAGTATGCTTTCACCCATTTGTACATTCTTCCATTGACTTTAGTTTCTCAATTTCTTCGTCAGACCTTCTTTCCAGACTTTGTCAAAGGCTTTCTTCAGTTCTATTCATGCCGCAAGCACCAGCTTCTTCTCTTGGAATGCATCCTCAATTTCTTGAGAGAGGTAGGTTGTCTGATCTTCCGTAGAGAAGCACTGCCTAAAGCCAGCCTGCTGTGGCACAAGGATGTTTTCACTTTCAATGTACCACTGCAGTCTGTGATTGATGATGTGCTCCATTGTTTTGTAGAGACAGCTGGTGAGGCTAATTGGTCTGTAGCTGGAGGTAATGGAACTATCTTTCCCTGATGTTAGGAGGGGTATCAATTGCTTCTCTCCAGGCTTGTGGAACACTGCCTAAGGTCCAGATGTTATTGAAGATCTGCAACAGCTTTGCTTTGGCCTCTGTTCCTAGGTTCCTGATCATTTCATTGGAGATACCATCAGCTCCTGGTGACTTTCTCATTTTCAGTTTTGATATGGCTAACTCCAGTTCGCTGATTATGATAGGTTCCTCCAGAACCTCATGTACTGTTTCATTCTGTCCTGTATGTGGCTATTTATCTCGAATCTCTTGTTGTTTCTCTGGACTCATGTCGATATTTTTATCTTGTGCAAATGAGTCTGCAAAATAGTCAGCTGCTTGCTTTCCTGTTTTTGAGTTTCTCCCTGTGCCCTCATCGTTAAGTTGTTTTATTAGCTTCCACAATTTCCTTGTGTCTCTTTCAAAGTTCAAAGACTCCTGTTTTCTCCTGCCAGCTTTTCCGTCTAGCCTGCATCTTGGCCCTTTGAAATATGGCATTTGCGTGCTGGTATTTATTGTGGTGCTCTTGGCTAGGTTTGCTTTCTACACACTTCCACATCATTATGCAACTGTTCCAGTTCACTACTCCAGTAGGGTTTATAATGTTTATGGGCTCCTCTTGGTACTGTTTCTTGTGCTACCTGTAGAATGCATTTCCCAAACTCAACTACTTTATTATGTCTTTCTTATGTCTTTTTTATGTTAACAACTTTATATTATGTCTTTCTCAGTGTTCAGGTTTCTAACCAATATGCTGGTGCGATGCTTGTACATTGCCCAATCTGCTTTCTTGTAGTTCCACCTCGAGAGGATGCTGCTTTCACTTACAAGCTCATTTTCTACAGTTAGAAAGACTGGCCGATGGTCACTGCCACCAAGTTGTTCCCCAACAATTTATGTAATGTTCCACTCCAGGTTGGATGAATGAAAAGCCAGGTCAGGTGTAGTTGTAGTGTGCCATGATCTTGAGTAGAAAGTATGTGGGTCGGACAGCTTGTTAATCAAGATGAATCTGTTCTCATCCTGCCAGCCTTCCAGTCTCTCTTCTCTCTGGTCCATGTGATCATAGCCCCAGCTCTGCGTGTGGCTGTTGAAATCACCACACATATTCATTTTTTCTTTTAATGGTAGTGTGTCTAGTGCCTGTGGGCGGTCACTTGGACAGTAGTAATTGGTCAGATGAAGGTCTGTATTGCCTGTCTTAAGTTTAAGTGTCTGATACTCAGCCCCATCCATGTAAATTTCAATTTGAGAAGCAGTGATGTTATTTTTATTACAAGGGTCAGTATCTCACCTTTTCACCTGTCCTTTCAGTCAGATCGGTAACACTGGTAGCCTCTGATTTTGAAGGCTATATTTTCATTGAGGTGAGTTCAAGCAACATACGCTTACTTTTTCTTGGTCCAAGATGTTTTCTAGTTTTATTTTTTTGTTGCTGACTCCCTCCACATTCCAGTGCATTATTTTTAGTCTTTGTTTGGTATGGCCAAACACTCTATTCCACTGGCTCCACAGGACATCTGAGAAGGACCTCCAGTAGCTGTGGTTGGACCTTTTCGAGGCATAGGGCCTGGCACTGCACCTGCCTGGGGGTCCAAAGCAGTAGTCGACATATTTCATTTTGTGTGATTGTGTGGCATCCTGATTTCTGTGGTGCGCCCCTAACTGGTTGCCTCCATCTTCAGCATCTTTCCTTTGCTAGAGCAGACTGTGGTCTTACTCGAGTTTAGGTGTGTAGGCACGCATACATGCGTCTTTGCATGCATGTACATGCATACACGTCTAGAGCATTCCGATTATTTCTCGGCGCCAGTGACTCGCCACCACTCCTTCTCTTGTTAATTAAAACAGCTCCGCCTCGAGAAGGCCAGGAGTTGGACTTTTACTGTATAGCTGATGAATGCACGAGCCATTGGGGTATTTATGCAAGGTTGGGCACTCACCCCAACCCTTCCCCCGGTTACATACAGCAACATTTGGAGCCTATAGTAGCAGTGATGTGCCAACTGTTATGAATGCTGGTAGTGACATATTATCTGCAGCATTTAGTAGATGAGGTTATTTTACACAGTGAGCTAATGGGGTTAGAAGTAAATTGTGAGAAAACATAGAACATTTTGAGGAAAATAGAAATTTCGCAAAGTAACATCCTAGTAAATGGGAACATTCTTCAATGGGTGGTTTGGTACAGCAATCTCAGAACTGTCATAACATCTGATAGAAGATGCCTTGTAGAGATTTAGAACAAGAATTGTTGTGGCAGAGGTAGCCTTTTGTAAGATGGTAAACACTGACCACAACACCCACTGAGTGATACTGACCACATCACCAACCCAGTGATACCGACCACATCACACCCCCTCCCCCCACTGTGCTGGTTGGTCTGCACAAGATGGGTCCAGCACCATATTCCCAGTGTGCTGTAAGACATGTACAAGGTTCTGGACTGGTCTGGACTTAAATGACCAGATTTTGATTTCATTGTTTCAGGACCTGGGCGTGACCAAAGTCGGCCATCTGAAACGAATCCAACAAGGCATTAAAGAGTTGCACCATCGAGAAGCAGCATATGACAGACCCAGTTCATGACAAGCTCCCCGTGGCCTCTGTGGGGCTGAACAATTGGACCTACTGCAACCGTCACGCAGACCCATCAGGAGAATGGTGACCTGAATCAATCTGGTCAGCCAGGTACCGCCGGCCCACCCTCAGTGGCTGCTGCATGACCCATTACCTCGGATATTTCTGTACAGCCAACGTTTGTGGCAATTGTTTTATTTTTTTATACCTCATTCACATTTTTATCTAAATTGCTACCCCGTTATGCAGTTATTATTCCATGCAAACGTTTTAGTCATTCACGTGCTATGCACCACATTGAACTGGGAAAGTGTGCAAGTTGAACACAGCCAGCTGCTCGTGGTTGGTTTTTGTTGTGTTTTTTCATTTGCCCGCTTTAAATTTGAACCTAGTCCAGACACTACTACTAGTAGTTGCAACACTGGACTCATGTTTGCATGACGCGAACGCACTCTGATTTCTGAGGTACTTGTTATTTTTGTCCTCAAG
This sequence comes from Cepaea hortensis, assembly GCA_963921405.1. Lineage (NCBI taxonomy): Eukaryota > Metazoa > Mollusca > Gastropoda > Stylommatophora > Helicidae > Cepaea > Cepaea hortensis. The sequence continues at coordinate 42,004,143 of OY992888.1, forward strand.
TTAAAGGACGAGAACTCAACATTTAAGTTTAACTGACCGGCGTGCAGAATGAACCCCATACTGTTGTCATCAAAGTAAGGTTGTTGGTTGTTAGAACATAGTATGATGAGGTCGCATCTTCACAGCATGTCACAAAATGGCTTCTGCTGAAAAATACTATAGGAGCGATGGACCGAGAAGTTCTTTGTGTGATTCGGCCCGTGAGCAGCCGGTCGATGCCCTAGTGAGGTGTGGCCATTTGGTCAGTAGAGATGGTGTAAACTGTGCTATACATAGCTTTTAATCACATTCACAAGCATTGATTGGCAGTTGTAGAAGGAAGTAGAGATTAGAGGACACAGTAGACAACAGAACAAGAAAGCTATAGTTATTTTACAGAGATTCAAACCTGTCACCTCCAAATGCCGACTGCACCTCAAAGCAGGAACAAGTGTTCTTCAAGGCACGGCAAACTCGACACCTCTACCTCTATGAGCACTAATCAATACTTATGAATGTGCTGTCTCACTGGCCTCAAGGGTTTTCCCGGTAATTGATAATTCTGTATATATAGCTTTTGAAATTTTGACCATATGTTGATGATTGATGGTCCCTCGTGTAGATGATTGACTTTCGCTCAGTTATGGCTGTAGTTATGCTGTATAAAATCCTGGGATGTTTGACTTGTGTGTAGATGATGGTAGAAATATGGCTGTAGTAATGTTGTATACAATCCTTGAAGATTTGATTTGTGTATAGATGATGATAGAAATATGGCTGTAGTAATGTTGTATAAAATCCTGGAATGTTTGACTTGTGTGTAGATGATGGTGGAAAAATGGCTGTAGTTATGTTGTATAAAATGGTTGAATGTTTGACTTGTGTGTAGATGATGATAGAAATATGGCTGTAGTTATGTTTTACAAAATCGTTGAATACTTGACTTGTGTGAAGATGATGGTGGAAATATGGCTGTAGTTATGTTGTATAACATGTTTGACTTGTGTGTAGATGATGGTGGAAATATGGCTGTAGTTATGTTGTATAAAATCCTGGAAAATTTGACTTGTGTGTAGATGATGATAGAAATATGGCTGTAGTTATGTTGTATAAAATCCTGGAATGTTTGACTTGTGTGGAGATGATGATGGAATATGGCTGTAGTTATGTTGTATAAAATGTTTGACTTGTGTGTAGATGATGATATAAATATGGCTGTAGTTATGTTGTATAAAATCCTGGAATATTTGACTTGTGTGTAGATGATTATAGAAATATGGCTGTAGTAATGTTGTATAAAATCCTTGAATATTTGACTTGTGTGAAGATGATGATAGAAATATGGCTGTAGTTATGTTGTATAAAATCCTGGAATGTTTGACTTGTGTGTAGATGATGAAAGAAATATGGCTGTTGTTATGTTGTATACAATCCTGGAATGATTGACTTGTGTGTAGATGATGATGGAAATATGGCTGTAGTTATGCTGTATACAACCTGTGAATGTTTGAACAAGTTACGGTTGTGGCTGTTTGCCCTGTGGCTGGTTCGTGAATTCTCAGGAGCCCTGAGTCTTAAGTCCAGCAGATCGGCATTCCGGTCCTCAAGCCCTGAACTTGGCTTGCATCTGTCAGAGTGAGGTCGGTGTAGACGTTCCTTTCAATCCAGTATCAAAGTACCATCTGTGTGGGGACCGTGTTGCGGGGCTGCCCTTTCCCTTTTCAAATCCAGGAACTAGCAGAGTGTGCAAGGCCCGTACTGGAAATTCACATCTTGGAAGAGGCATATTAGGATGTAATCAGGTCATGATTCGGCTGGCATGTGTTGAGGAATGATTGTGTTGTGGTTTTGACACTGAGCTGTGAATGTAACTGTGACCAGCTGGGATTGTGTTGAAGAATGATTGTGTTGTGGTTTTGCTACTGAATTGTGAATGTAACTTTTATCAGCTGGGATTATGTTGAAGAATGATTGTGTTGTGGTTTTGCTACTGAACTGTGAATGTAACTTTGACCAGCTGGGATTGTGTTCAAGAATGATTGTGTTGTGGTTTTGCTACTGAACTGTGAATGTAACTTTTACCAACTGGGATTGTGTTGAAGAATGATTGTGGTTTTGCTACTGAACTGTGAATGTAACTTTTACCAGCTGGGATTGTGTTCAAGAATGATTGTGTTCTAAGACTTGCAGTTTTGTTACTGAGATTTTGTTAATGAGAAGCTATGAATGTACCATTGACCAGCTGGCATGTTTTGAAGAATGATTGTGTGTTTTTGCTACTGAGCAGTGAATACAACTTTGACCAGCTGGGATTATGTTGAAGAATGATTGTGTTGTGGTTTTGCTACTGAACTGTGAATGTAACTTTGACCAGCTGGGCATGCATAGAAAAATGATTGTGTTCTACAAATCTGTAGTTGTGTTACGATTGCCATTTTTGATCTCATGGTAGATATTTGTGACTGATTGTAGTTCAGTCAAGCCAGAGACTCTTGTTTATGCTGAGTGTGGCAGGACCAAATTTAGCTGTCATTGAATACTGGTGCATCACTAACATTAGATCAGCTTTCTCATTTAAACAAAGCTAACTTTTCATAAAATCTAACATATATTATTGTCAAAACGAAAATATTTCCCAAAATTACTTCAAATGTATTTTTTGTAATGAAGAGTACCAAAGAAACTAACCCAAGGAAGCTTTTGGCTGACCATGTTTGAATAAAAATTCCAGCGCTTGATTTATGTGTGGTTTAATCTACTTAGAGGCTTGCAGTCTTTCAGGAGAATCGCTCTCAAATTCCATGAATGATCTTTGAAAGGATAATTATGTCACTTCATTCTTGTTCTTCCTTTCGTGTTGTTGTAGTTTTGTTTCAGCATTTTGTGATTAGCTGTGCTTGGAGAGATGATACAGCTAGTTGTGCTGGGAGATGTGATACAGCTAGCTAGTTGTGCTGGGAGAGGTAATATAACTAGTTGTCCTTGGAGAAGTGATAAACTAGTTGTGCATCTAGAGGTAATGTAACTAGTTATCCTTTGATAAGTGATACAACTAGTTGTGCTTGGAGAGGTAATATAACTAGTTGTGTATGCAGAGGTAATATAACTAGTTGTCCTTGGAGAAGTGATACAACTAGTTGTGATTGGAGAGGTAAAATAACTAGTTGTGCATGCAGAGGTAATATAACTAGTTGTCCTTGGAGAAGTGATAAACTAGTTGTGCATCTAGAGGTAATGTAACTAGTTATCCTTTGATAAGTGATACAACTAGTTGTGCTTGGAGAGGTAATATAACTAGTTGTGTATGCAGAGGTAATATAACTAGTTGTCCTTGGATAAGTGATAAACTAGTTGTGCTTGGAGAGGTAAAATAACTAGTTGTGTATGCAGAGGTAATATAACTAGTTGTGCTGGCAACATAATACAACTAACTGTGCTTGGAGAAGTGATACGACCAGCTGTATTAGAATAAAAATGTGCTTACAAAGATTAACTGGCAGTTTTGCATTAACATTTTAAGGATAACAGATATTTCCATATGAAGTAACTGACAGACTTTTACTAACATTTCAAAGATTATAGACCAAAGAGAAAAGTGGAGACAAGGATTCAGTATTTGGGATATAAACGTAACAAAAATAAAAGTTATTACAGCTTGGTATGGGGATGATGAAATCTGGTCAACAAGTGACAGTATTGGTAACTTACACTAGTGTTATTTGAAAACCCTAGATGTCATGACAATTGCCTCTTGTAACAATCTGTAGGAAGAGTGATATTTCAATGTTATGTTCATAGTACATGCAGTCTTCCATTCACTGTTTACATTTTGAAAAATATTCAGACAGCCTTTACACATTCTAAAAACGAATCAAGTTACCAGAAACAAAATTTCAAAGGTGAATACTGTCTCTATGTAATGTTGTTTACTTTTTATGTGTGTGATCATTATGCATTTCTTAATTTAAATGAAAATTTATTTTTTTTTGTCTTGCCTGTGAGCATGTACCTTTTAATTAAAACTTAAGAATCAGTTGTTCCCAAGCTTTTGTTTTTCAAAATATTGATGTTATACTTTTATGAAGGGGATATTTTTCAATAACTAGAATTTAATATAAAACAAAAGTTTTGGTAAAAATTACCAGCCTCCTGTTACAAATATTTTGAGTGGCTTCCCGTGTGTAAATGACATAGACCTCTGCTGCTCTTTGCCTTGTTTTATTTCGTCCATCTTTCCTGCGACAGAAAAAAGGCCACCGTAAGAGTTAAAAGCAGTGGTTGTAGTGTAATATTTAATCCATTTTTCCTCTGACAGAAAAAGGCCACCGCTAGAATTAAAAACCGTGGTTCTTATCTCATCAGGTTCCTCTTGTATCTTGCGGTGTCGAGGTGAAGCATGAACAGCGGGAGAGTGCCCATTTTCCTTCAACATTGCTGAGTCCGTTACCATTTGGATCAGTCAGTTTATGCTTATTGTGTTTTCTTTGAGCAGGAAAAGAATCCCCTGCTAGGCCAGTTTTAGGTTTAGGACGAAAATATCTGACCAAGGGGAGCCCGTTTCCCATGACCTTGTGGTCATGGTTTCCCGGTCTACACCACGTGGAGGTGGGGTTGACTTGTGAAGTCTGCGGATCATCGGCAGGTTACTAATTTTCACTTTTCACCCTTAAAACAGCGGTTATATTGTAATATGTCATCCATTTTTCCTGCGACAGAGAAATGTCACTGTTAGAGTTGAAAGCAGTGGTTGTTGTGTAATATTTTTCCCACTTTTCCTGTGACAGAAAAAGGCCACTGCTAGAGTTAAAACTAGTGGTTGTAGCATAATATTTTGTGTTAATTTAAAACCTACCTACAACTGACTTTAACATATAGATTCACATTTTGCTGAGCTTTTGCATATCTTTCTCAGAAAAGCTTGCACAGCAAGACATAGGTTTATGTACGATACATCAAGAATTGTGCCAATCATTTGGGCACTTTTATCAGAAAAGAAATGTTGCATGAAATATTTATACCTTTGAAAGAAATTTCACTAGAAAGTGAGACTAAAAACTGTGATAGTGCATGTGAAAAAATGTCATCAGATTTGCTAATTCACAAAGCAGGGGAAATGATAGGCACACATAGATAGATATACTAGTATAAACTGCAGAACTTGGTGGAGTATTGATACATAACAAGGCAGACGTGGTTGCGGCCTTGTGGGAGCACCTCGGAGGAGCAAATGGATTACCATGGTCTGGCAAGAATGAGACAACGAGGAGTGACGAAGGGATCTGGCCAACACTCAACGCTCAAAGGAAAGGCGAGACGGACTTATAATCAGATTGCTACTGGTACTATTAGTGTTGGAACTCTTCGCTGGCTGCTGAGGATGGGGACGGAGCACTTATGGGAATGCCCCGAATGCTGTGATGTCGATTCCTAAATCAATCAATCAATCAATCAATCAATCAGATAGATATACTGAACATTGTCTTCTGATATTTTCTATCTTTCATGTACGGCCTTTGCATTCTGTGAGGTCACTACAGTCAGCTACCAGAATGTTCCAGCTCCTGTTTGAATTATTAATTCAGGGAGTTTGAGGCTGAGAGGTTGTAGTTTGCTTCATGTTCAGAGATAATCAGGTTTGAATCCCAGCATTAACAGGCATTTTTACAAGAATAATCGGTGTCTAATGTTACGATACCTAGCCTTCTCAGATCAGGCTGAAAAAACTGAAGGTCCCTTTTGCAAGATGCTCAAGTTAAAATATCCCACAGCATTTGGAAAGAGTAAGCCATAAGGCTGCTACTCTAGCAAAAATTGTTAGGAAAGAAAACTGCCCACGAGTAGAGCACATTTCCTGGGATGGAGTCTGCCCGGAGCGGTCAGTGAACTGGACACAAACACACGCCGAAGCTGGACACTGATCTCCGAGGTGTATAACTAGGCATGATGCACTACCCTGGGAAGAGGAGAAGAAGAAAGATCGATTCTGTCTGGGAAGTTATTTTTATGAAATGGAAGTCACCTTGACAAAACAACAACATATGTTGTTCTCATTTATTATAGCACCAAAGCAGTTGTATGACCTCTGCAAAAGTTGCTTGTTACCATATTGATTTTTACTACAGTACAATCATTTACACTATGTTCCCTTCACATTAGTTTACACTACATTTCCCTTCACAATAGTTTACACTACATTTCCCTTCACAATAGTTTATACTGCATTTCCTTCACAATAGTTTACACTGCATTTCCTTCACAATAGTTGACACTATGTTTCCTTCACAATAGTTTATACTACATTTCCTTCACAATAGTTTACACTGCATTTCCTTCACAATAGTTTACACTATGTTTCCTTCACAATAGTTTACACTATGTTTCCTTCACAATAGTTTATACTACATTTACTTCACAATAATGTACACTACATTTCCTTCACAATAGTTTATACTACATTTACTTCACAATAGTTTATACTACATTTCCTTCGCAATAGTTTATACTATGTTTCCTTCACAATAGTTTATATTACATTTCCTTCACAATAGTTTATATTACATTTCCTTCACAATAGTTTATACTACATTTCCTTCGCAATAGTTTATACTATGTTTACTTCACAATAGTTTATACTACATTTACTTCACAGTAGTTTACACTACATTTACTTCACAGTAGTTTACTCTACATTTACTTCACATTAGTTTATACTACATTTCCTTCACAATAGTTTATACTACATTTCCTTCACAATAGTTTACCTGTGGCAAGATGTAAATGGTGCCAATTAGGGTGTGAATTGTGTAAAAGTCAAGGATCCTTTTTAGACCTTCTCACGTGAGATTGGGTGGCAAGTGCCTTTCCCCGCCACCTTTCCTCCCTAAACAATTCCTAGAGAACAAAAATGTATGGTACTCATTTCTTTTTTTTTTATGTACCACTCATTTGTATGTCGTACTCATTGTTATGAGGCTGGGTTGACCTCTGAGGGAAAAATACCACGCAACTGCTGGGGATTGAACCCAGATCTCTGCCTTGACATGAAAGAACACTGACCACCATGCCACCAGGACAAAACAACTTTGCTGATATATATATATATATATATATATATATATATATATATATATATATATATATATATATATATATATATATATATATATATATATATATATATATATATATAACCTTCTCACGGACTCTTGAAGTGCAGCAGCCGTATGAACTGTTCCCAGGGAGAGAGACTGATACCATTTTGAAGAAAGTCTAGTGCAATTGATTGTATAATGACCCTAATGATGTTTAATTCAGTCATGAAATAAAATGTTTTGCATATCCTTCACAGGACATCGCTGTCAACATCAGCATCTTTCAGCTGATTGTTGATTTCTTGGCAAGATTACGCTCAGTAGTTTGCCATTGCTTTCTGAGCGGCCGGCTCCATGCTCTCATAAGTCACTGGCGTGACTCGAACCGCTTACAGTTCTCGTGCGCTTACGTCAACCACAAGAGTATTCGGGGTTACAGAGAAAGCTGCTAGCCCCTCGACCAGGGAGACCGGCAGTCATGAAATAACAGAAACTTGTTGACAATCTCTTCCAATCCTGTTCTGTATTGTTGTCTGTCTAGTCTAATATATTAATTATCACATGCATATTTTTACATTTCTTTGCCAAATTCAGATCATTCAAGAAAGCCCTGTGATTAGTGTCAATACAGCTGTGGTTATTTGTTGTTTCTGTGTTATCTTTTGTTTGTTTCGTGATCTTGCAGTTCTTCCATATTTTTATAGCTTGTGTTGTTTTTTTTAAAGTAGTGTGAATGTATGCATTTTTATTTCATATATATTATAGTTTGATAAATATGGTATAATTTAGCAGACAAGCTGAGAAACATCTCATGGCAGTGGAAATATAGTTTCTCAGGGAAATGCAAAGAATACCGTGGACACACAGAAACACAAATGAGACAGTTCTACATGAAGCAAACGAAAACATTAAATTGATTAGGGAAATTAGATGTAGACGATCAAGATATTTTAATGTATTTTATGTGCAGAAATAAAACTTAGTGACAGCTGGCAAAATAGAGAGGAAAGAGCCAGGGGAAGGCAGATAGATAAATACTGGGATGGCTTGACCACATGCCATAATCAGGACGAAAACACAGACCTGATCCATGACTCTGTGATCGTGTGAGACAGAGAACCATTACAGCCCCACGCTTGTCAACACAGAACATGATGATGATGTTATTCTGGTTTCCAACAGCATAATTACCAGTATAAAATCAGAAGTTCTTCATTCAGCTTGTGTCTGTTGCTGGGTATACTTTGCACATATAGAGGAAACAAATTTGACATAAATGCATGCCAAAAGTTGGACACTGACCTTTGAGAGGAATAAAGAAGTTTGCACCTACTACAAGAGCTATGCATTTCGTCAACATGATCACTGTTTCTGTTAGCAGAGATGTGTTACGGGTGAGGAGTAATGGGCATGTATAAAACCTGACTGTTGTATAAGTTTGTCCTGTGCAAGCAGATTAATTATTTTTCAACAAATTATTGAATTATAAGCCAAATGAAAGTTTTTTTTAAAATGTCATTTTCAGTGTGTGTGTGTTTTGTCAAGTTACAAGGTGATTTGTGTCCCAGCCAATTGTTACTTTAAACCACTGTTTGAGTTATAACCTTCACTTTAACTTACTGTATCCCATACTGAGCAGCACCTGTCACGAAAAGATCAGTTTAATGAGTTGATCTCCCTAATTGAATGCAGAAATGTGTTGCCTTCTGACTGCCTGCAACAGAAAAGGCTACATAATTGTATTTTCTACAGATAAAGATAGTTCCCATAGTAGATACTACAGTTGAGATGTTTAGTGATAGACCTTCACATATCATAGACCATGACAGAAGAGGTGATAGACCTTCACATATAGGCCATGACAGAAGAGATGATAACCTTCACATATAGGCCATGACAGAAGAGGTGATAGACCTTCACATATCGTAGGCCACATTAGAAAAGGTGATAGACCTTCACATATTGTAGGCCACAATAGAAGAGGTGATAGACCTTCACATATCATAGGTCACATTAGAAGAGGTGATAGACCTTCACATAGTGTAGGCCATTATAGAAGAGGTGATAGACCTTCACATATCATAGGCCATGATAGAAGAGGTGAGGTCCCCACTTCCTTTTCTTGTCACCTTTCCTCCCCAGACAATTCCCAAATTTTGGAAATTGTCTGATTCCCATTTTAATCATACTGGGTCGACCCCAGAGCAGTACTGCTCAGAGAATTAATCCTGCTTCTGCTGGGGATCGAACCTGGACCATTGCTAGGCAGCAGGTGCACTAAAAGTCATGCCACTTCAGCTTGTCTACACCCTTCTGAGTATGTCCAATCTATTAGGGACGTTCATTTGAAACCCGTTCCAATGGCTTTATTACAAAAGCATGAAAGAAACATTAACAGGTGTGGTAGAATTAAACAAAGCATTCATTTTGAATGAATTATGCACCATGGTCAGAAGAAGTCGCCGTAGTCCCATTGCTTAGGTAGGCGGCGAATTCCGTCCGCAATAAAAAGGATTGTGGTTGCTCACTGAACCAAGTGTTTACCTCGTTCATTACGTCTGCATCTGTGTGAAATTGTTGCCCCCTGAGAGCTTTTTTTAGAGGTCCGAACAAATGAAAATCACATGGTGACAAATCAGGACTATAGGCTGAATGTTGCAGAATTTCCCATTCTTCCTTGCTAATGCTTCCTGCACAATCTTTGCGACATGCGGACGAGCATTATCGTGCAACAAAATCACACAGCGAGAAAGCATGCCGGGTCATTTATTCTTGATGGTGTTTTGCAGCTTGTCTAGTGTTTGCAAGTAGTAGGTAGAGTTGATGTTGACACCAGGTACTTTAAAGTCGGCCAACAATAGCTGTTCATGGTAAAAAAAAATGAACTCTGCATAACCTTACCAGTGGAAACCTGTAACTTGAATTTTTTGGCTTTTGGTGATCCAGCATGCTTCCATTGCATGTTCTCTCTTTTTCTGCTCGGCTCAAAGTGGTGACACCATGATTCATCACCTGCCACTATGCGGAAGAGAAATGCATCACCCTCCACTCTGTAACGCAGCAAGTGGTTCAAACATCATCCCATGCGTTCCTCTTGTTGGTGGTCGGTCAACATCCGTGGTACCCACTGTGAACACACGTTCCGATATTGCAGTTTCTTACGAACGACCTTTTGAATTGTCTAAATTAATACATCAAATTCTTTCCCTAGTGAACGTATGCTTCGACAACGGTTCATCTGTATTGCTGCATCAATTCTGGCGATGGTTTTTTTTCTGTTGCAACAATATGCGCTTGACCTGGCCGTCAAAGATCTGTCGTCCTTTCCGAAACATTCGTGCCCAGTCTGTCACTGTTGTCTTCGACACACATTTGTTACCGTACGCTGCCTGCATTCTTCGATGAATGTCCACTCGATATCCTTCAAATGAAAGAATCTGAATCACCGCTCTTTGAGCTTCTTTGGACGGATTTTGGATCAACCTAGCCATTTTCTCAACGGTCAGAAGCAGAACCAATGCATCATGGGACGATAAGCACTTGCTCTTTTATTCATTGGTCAGTACTTATCAGATGACTATGACATGATCATGTTCAGCGTACACAGTTACACGCGGTTCTGCACAAACGGATTTCAAATAAACAGCTCTTATAGTTATTCAGTGTGTCAAAAGACTATATGAAAGTTTCTGAACATCTCAGATGTTCCAGATATGTAGCCTGGTAGTTTTCCCTTGACTTCCACGCTGACATGGGTGGTTTATGCCCAACTGTGGGGCAATTTCCAGCTGTCAGAGAACAAGTGAATATCCTGCTGGGCTCAGGTGAGCCGTTCACTTATTCCCTTAAACTGTTTGGTATTGAGTGTCCATCCTCTACCACTGGGAGGTGCAGCTGGGAGTTTCCATTCATTGAGCTTAGACCATGAAGGCATTTCTCTTACTATCCAGTACTGAAGAAGACACATCAGAGTAAAGAAACATAAATTGTTTACTCTTTTAATAAAGATAGTGGAGTTTATACAAGAGACAATATTGCAGATATTTTCTGCAATTCAAAATGATGTATTTTCTTAATGAATTTAAACACAGAATCCACACATAATATGAAGATTTATAGCCTGGCATAGTTTGCGGAATCTCATCAGGTGCATCCTGCAGAGTTATATATGTGTTGAGTTGAGTTAAGAACCGTCATCACTGCATTCAGGACATTCCCATATGTGCTCCGTCCCCTCGTTCAACAGCCAGCGAAGAGTCATACTACTAATCATTCCCATCGCTATCTGATAAAAAGTTCTCCTGGTCTTCCCTCTGTTTTGAGATTCTTCCAGAACCCCTGCTGATCCCCCGTAATCTCATTCTTTCCACATATGGGTTCTCAGTCTGTTCCTCCACCTTCTCCACCTGGTCCCACAAGTGCACGACCACCTCCCCCTTGTTCATAGGCAAACTACCACCAAGAGGTACATTCCCTGCTAGCCTATCAGCCTGTTCATTCCCCCGTTCCCCCGCATGGCCAGGGCAAAATATCCATACTATTCTCACAATCTGTGACCTCTGAAGCGATGAGAGCCATTCCACACGATTCATTCCTTTCTCTGCCTTACTAAGCATACTCTTTGAATCCGTAATGAATATGTGTGTTGCAGTAGTCTCCTCTAGCCACCGGAATGCCGCTGTTACTGCCTCCACCTCCATTCTCATGCAGGAGGTCATAGTCTCATATGCCAGACTCTCCTTTTTCAAGACTCGCCCATTAACCTTTGCAATAAAGCCCCAGCCACTACGTCTGTTTCTCACCACTGACCCATCGGTGTAGATGGTTATGTCACCTTGATGTGTGTTGTTCTGGATCAGTTGTTGCACTTCAAACTCAGTGTGGCCCGCTGCCCATTCTCTGCACTCACGGCCCAGTGTTATTAATTATTACATTGTGCCATCCGGAACTTCAACCCACTCTCTTTCACGATTGATGGTCTCTAGATCACACACCTGACGTATAGAAAGTTCTGCCTGTGCCATCCAGGACCTGCCTCGTCTTAGTCTATGACCCTTAACCATATCCATTGCTGCATGCAGCGGGTGATCCCTGTCTGCAGCAACTCTCAGGTACCATTTAGCCTGAAGGACCCAAGTTGCAGTATGCATCTGACAAGATGCAGCAAAATATACCAGGCAGTAAATCATGCGACATATTGTTTGTGGCTTATGTGTTTAAAATAAACTGCAAGAAAATGATAGAAGAAGAAGACATTGTTTACGCCAGTTGTATGGTTTGTTTCTTCCTTCTATTGATACAACCAAGTAAATGATAGAAGAAGAAGAAATTGTTTACAGCAGTTGTATGGTTTGTTTCTTCCTTCTGTTGATACAACCAAGTAAATGATAGAAGAAGAAATTGTTTACAGCAATTGTATGGTTTGTTTCTTCCTTCTGTTGATACAACCAAGTAAATGATAGAAGAAGAAATTGTTTACAGCAATTGTATGGTTTGTTTCTTCCTTCTATTGATACAACCAAGTAAATGATAGAAGAAGAAATTGTTTACAGCAATTGTATGGTTTGTTTCTTCCTTCTATTGATACAACCAAGTAAATGATAGAAGAAGAAATTGTTTACAGCAATTGTATGGTTTGTTTCTTCCTTCTATTGATACAACCAAGTAAATGATAGAAGAAGAAATTGTTTACAGCAATTGTATGGTTTGTTTCTTCCTTCTATTGATACAACCAAGTAAATGATAGAAGAAGAAATTGTTTACAGCAATTGTATGGTTTGTTTCTTCCTTCTATTGATACAACCAAGTAAATGATAGAAGAAGAAATTGTTTACGCCAATTGTATGATTTGTTTCTTCCTTCTATTGATACAACCAAGCAAATGATAGAAGAATATGACATTGTTTACAGCAATTGTATGGTTTGTTTCTTCCTTCTGTTGATACAACCAAGCAAATGATAGAAGAAGAAATTGTTTACGCCAATTGTATGGTTTGTTTCTTCCTTCTATTGATACAACCAAGCAAATGATAGAAGAATATGACATTGTTTACAGCAATTGTATGGTTTGTTTCTTCCTTCTGTTGATACAACCAAGTAAATGATAGAAGAAGAAATTGTTTACGCCAATTGTATGGTTTGATTCTTCCTTCTGTTGATACAACCAAGCAAATGATAGAAGAAATTGTTTACGCCAATTGTATGGTTTGATTCTTCCTTCTGTTGATACAACCAAGCAAATGATAGAAGAAGAAATTGTTTACAGCAATTGTATGGTTTGATTCTTCCTTCTGTTGATACAACCAAGCAAATGATAGAAGAAATTGTTTACGCCAATTGTATGGTTTGATTCTTCCTTCTGTTGATACAACCAAGCAAATGATAGAAGAAATTGTTTACGCCAATTGTATGGTTTGTTTCTTCCTTCTGTTGATACAACCAAATCAAGGACTCAGTTCCATGTCTTTATGTCCTGGTGTCCATTTGAGGCTGTCTCAACTTGGGAACCCAGGTCAGTTTAAAATGTCCACCTCTGTTGGGATTCGAACATACGACCACCGAGCCAACAGGATAGCCTGCTAGTCTATGTGCTACTGTCTAGATATATGTAATTTATAAAGGAACATTGTTTTAGTTATAAAGAAGCACATTAGTTTTATACAGAAACATTATGTCACAATTTGTATAAAGGGACATTAATTTAGCTATACAGGCACAGATAATTAATAAAGGAACAGCCTTGTGCTCGGACAGTTGCTGGCATCCAATAGATTCCAAGTATTTTACAAGTCACATGAGGGTAACATCTCTGTATAAGACAATGCTGTTTTTCAACCAGTTGTGTTCCCTGAAAACTTGTTTCAGCCTATTAACTCATCCTATTAACTCATGCTGCTATCAAACAAGCACCAGTCTGGATTGTGTGCGAACTTGTATATTATTAAACAGCTGTTTCTTTACTGTATTTGCTGCAGGCCGGCCTGATGATGATAATGAAAATCATGTTGTTTTTTTCACATTGAAATTATTGCATGTACAGCACTTGAAATACTTGTATATACAGCACTTGTACAGAGGATCTACTGTTGTATATCTTTTTGCGTGCGAGAGAAATGTCTGCCTCATTTTGTTATTTGTTCCTACCTGCACTTCGCATTTGAGAAGTCTACTAATATAGGTCAGGGCTGTCTATCACTTCTTCACATTCCATTTGATTTGTACGAGAAAATTGGTTTGTCTTGATGTGTTTCTACGTTTCTCCGATTAAAAGAATGCCAGAAAACATCATGGAGTTGTGTGATTGTTTGTGTGGGAGTATGACACTAAGTACTCAGAAAACATCATGGAGTTGTGTGGGAGTATGACACTAAATACTCAGAAAACATCATGGAGTTGTGTGATTGTTTGTGTGGGAGTATGACACTAAATACTCAGAAAACATCATGGAGTTGTGTGGGAGGATGACACTAAATACTCAGAAAACATCATGGAGTTGTGTGGGAGTATGACACTAAATACTCAGAAAACATCATGGAGTTGTGTGATTGTTTGTGTGGGAGTATGACACTAAATACTCAGAAAACATCATGGAGTTGTGTCATTGTTTGTGTGGGAATATGACACTAAATACTCACAAAACATCATGGAGTTGTGTGGGAGGATGACACTAAATACTCAGAAAACATCATGGAGTTGTGTGGGAGTATGACACTAAATACTCAGAAAACATCATGGAGTTGTGTGATTGTTTGTGTGGGAGTATGACACTAAATACTCAGAAAACATCATAGAGTTGTGTGGGAGTATGACACTAAATACTCAGAAAACATCATGGAGTTGTGTGGAAGGATGACACTAAATACTCAGATAAAATCATGGAGTTGTGTGGGAGTATGACACTAAATACTCAGAAAACTTCATGGAGTTGTGTGGGAGGATGACACTAAATACTCAGCAGGTACTTTGTTTTCCTCTGTTCGCTGGCTTTCAACTTGAGTGATAAACACACACACGATAAACACACACACACATATATGTTGCTAGTAGTGAGAGCGCTGGCCTGATTCTTGTATGAGGGTAAGCTTCTTCGTACCATCAGGTCAACCCTCTCCAACTTCTGAGGTACTTGTAATTTACATCGTCAAAGCCATGTGGAGGGGTATATACCTGGGAAAAGAGGAAGAGGAAGGCCAAAGAGAAGATGGGTGCAGTATGTGGCGGATGATCTCCAGATGGGTGTATCGGACGTGGGACATCTTGCTTGTGATCAAGAAGTTTTCCAGAAGGTTATGGGAGCGAGGTTCTGCGAAGGACATGCTACTGTATGAATGAATGAGTCAAGGCCAAGAAGTGTTGGGTTAAGAATCGACATCACAGTGCTCGGCATATTCCCAAACATGCTCCATCCTCATCATCAACAGCCAGCGAAGAGTCCCAATACTAATTATACCAGTAGCAGTCTGTTTATGTCCGTCTGCCCTTTCTTTGGAGGTTTGATCGGCTGGTCGCTGCCTGCAGCACCATTCTCTCCAAGTCATGATGATCTGTTTTTCTGCACTGTACATATGATTCCAAACGTACTGACCACATCTGCCTTATCATGCACCATTACCCTACCAAGTGGTGCAGATCCATTCAAGCTATCCGCGGGCCCGTTTCCTACCACACCAGCGTGTCCTGGGATGAAAATCCAACAGATTCTCTCTATGTTTGATTGTTGAATGGAAGCCTGCCTGTCCGCACATTTCTCGTCATACTTTGTGAATCCATTACATTCACAACATGCATGTGCTGTTTGCCCTCCAGCCAGCGGAATGCCAAAGTGACTGCCACCACCTCCATTCTCACACTAGATATTTTGATATCATATGCCAGGCTCTTCTGCACCAAACACTGCCCACGAACCCCCAGGCTCTTCTTTTATCTCTTAGCATAGAGCGTCCAGGATGAGGTTAACTTTTCAGTCCAGTTGACCGACATGTGACATGAACCCGCCAAGCATAGGCAGTCACCCAGACCAACCCCTACAGCAGATACTAATGTTGGGATGTCAACTGCTGAAAATTTGTAGGTCACTTTAATTGTTTGCACACTAGTTAGTATCTTGATAAGTGCCTCCAGTCTCATCTCATACACCACACATGGGGAATCTCAGCACAGCAGAGTCTGGCACTGATGAGGGCCCATTGCAGGATCTTTTTTTCCCCCGCATATCCTATTTACAGGACATCACTGTCAACACCAGCATTTTACCGCTGTTGTTGATGTTATGGCAAGATTACGCTCAGTAGTTTGCCATTGCTTTCTGAATGACCGGCTCCCATTTTTTTTTTTTGCATATCCTTTACAGGACATCGCTGTCAACAGCAGCATCTTTCAGCTGTCTGTTGATTTCTTGGCAAGATTACGCTCAGTAGTTTGCCATTACTTTCTGAGCGGCCGGCTCACATACCCCGTAAGTCACCAGCGGGGGTCGAACCGCTCCCAGTTCTCTCCCGCTACGAGACTCTGTGTGATAAATGGGATTACGGAGAAAGTGTTGTAACCCCTCAGCCAGAGAGACCGGCCCGTCTCCCATACCAACACGTTAAAACCAGCGCAACACGGTCTGCTGCTAAATCGGTCACCGCAGTGTTTCGAACATGTGTAAATGGCATCACAAATCGCATCTGCAACCCCATTGCCCCGGAGACCAATCTGCTATAGCTTAAGGCGGATGCCGTATAAGCATATAACCTCTGATCAACTGCACCCCCTTGACGATTCAGTCACACCTTCTAAACGGCCTCCACCATCCATGTTTGTTTCTCCTTTCTAAAGTTAGCAGATTTCCTGGGCATCTCCCTCCAAGTGTAGGGACTGGCAACACCAGTTCTGTTGCTTGATCTTTCTTCTTTGGCTCTCTGCGTGGCTGCCTTGTTTAGCTTCACCACATTTGACTTGATGTTCTTGCGGTCTGGTCAAAATTGTTGAATCACCTCCGTCTCTTAGACCATTTACTGACAAGTGTTCAGGACGCCAGACTGGCCCACATCTCATCCTCGCCTACAGCCACCAAGCTCGCAAGCCCATCTGCTCGCTCGTTTCTTACTACTCTTGCATGCTCTGGCATAACCATGCCTGCCTGCCACAGCCAGCCACCCACACAAGTACTCATCTATGTGTATTTCTGTCTTGTCTCTTACTATGCTGGCTTATCATTGTATATAGTCAGTCATCATCTCTCCTTCTGTTGATATATTCATCCATTCAGTCACCCATCCACGTTTAATCTATTCATCATCCAGTCACCCTGTCTGTATATTTAGCCACCCACTTAGTCTACCTCTTTCAGTGTTTATTCAAGATCCAGCCACCCTGTCTACCTTTCATCATGTGCCGTGACGATAAGCATTGGCGGTCATGTTTGCCAGCTCACACGATCACCAGAGTCATGAATCAACTGTTTTTGTTTCGACCATACTACGTGGCCAAGCCATCCAGATATTTACTTCTCAGCCTTCCCCTCAATCTTGTCGATTGTCACCAAGTTCTCCCATTTATTTCTTCTTAACGCAGTGTTTCTCAACCTTGTTTGGCCAATGCACTCCACCATATGTTCGGAATGTCATTCCCCCCCCCCCCCCCCCCCCCCCTATAGGTAAAACTGGAAGCTAATTCTAATAACACATACTAGAACAAGTCTAGACGTCTTCATAAAATGTGATTTGCAGGTCTACTCTCGTTATAAAATGAATTTCAGAAGAGCGAGAAGTGCGGAAATGTAAAGTATGGAGGGAAAAAATCAATATCAAATAATCGGTTCTTGTATTAAAGCAAACTTGAAATAATGTTAATTTCCCCCTTAGGGGGAATTCCCCACTGGTTGAGAACCACTGTCTTAACATGTCCAAAATATTGTGACTGTCTACGTCTCTAATCTGTTATGGTTTTCATCTGCTTCTTATAGGACTTGCACATTGGTTTCTCTGTGTCCATGGTATTCTTTGCATTTTCCCCAGAAACCACATTTCCACAGCCATTAGATTTTCAGATCGTTTGCTCATTGTCCACGCTTCACATCCATACAAAAGTACAGGTTTGTGGTGTTTACTTCTACCCAGTGACAACCATAATCTGTGTCTTCTTACAATTCTAACCCAAGTTGTTCACTGTGTGCAACAACCGCATCTTACTAAATGGTGCAGAGCCTGCTCATTGTCTGCAATCAAGATCTGCATATCTAATGTTATTGATCTTACGTCCCCCAATGGCGATTCCTCTTCTAAATTTCTGAAAATATTTTCACTGCAAAGGAGAAAACAATCTTGAGAGATTACACATCCCTGTCTCACACCCCTCTTAAATAGGTTGATATTGACCTACTTCATTATCAATCCTTATGGCAGCTTGTTTCCAATATATGTTATTTACAAGCCTAAGGTGCTTCTTATCATTATTTAGATCTGCAAGCATCCTTATCATGTTGACATGTCTTACTTGATCGAAAGCCTTTGTGTTGGCTACACATAAAGAAAAGATTTAGGTCTTTATTTACTTCTATAGAACATTCAATTCATGTTCTCAGCATTTACTGTACCCTTGCCTTCTACGAACCCACATTTTTGTTCTATTTCGGGATATGTATATTCTTCGTGACTTTGCAGTACATTTCTTAGCAAAATCTTCGTTATATGGCTCATTATACTAACTGTTCGATGTTGATCACATCCCAATGCACCTGATTTCTTCGGGATTGCAATAAATATATAATTCAGGAGGTAAATCTCCAGTATCATATATTGTTCAGTAGTCTGGTAACCTTGTCCATTTCATATCCTTCTAAGTCATTGATTATTTATGTTGTTCGGACACTGGGCCATGCTCATTTTCATACATACATATTATATATATACCCACTTAGCTTACTTCTTTCACTGTTTATTCATCCTCTATCCACTCACTTGTCTGTCCACTTATTTCATACACTCTCCCTCCCCTACATTATTACTGGCAATGTCATAAGTGGTTCCATCAATTTTTCATGTTTCATCAATTTTTACAGATATGCAGGAAATATAATTATCAAACATAGCAGCAAACTGTGGCACCAAGGACCCAAAAATAGTTGACATTTCAAGACTAAGCTTGCATCAATCATGCTACCCCGTCCGTCTCTGAAAGTCACCTCGTGCAAGGGGTTGGCCATGTCTCAGCTCTGACTATGAAGGAAATAAACTGACATTTTGTAGTGTTGAGGTCTGTTCAATATAGGCATCACGTAACTGACAAAGTACGCCATCTCAGCTTGACCCTGAAAAGATCTTTGGAATAGAGTACCATATTTGTCCAAATGACACCAGTTATCACATGCCAGTATGACTTCATCACTTTCAAGATCATTTCCTTTCAGCTACAGTCACAATTATGGTCAGGCGTGGAAGAATCACTAATGTCCCTGGCTGTACACAACAGAAGGAAGAATTTGTGTGAGTGTAGTGTCACACCTCTCTGATTTTCTTTTAGTTTGTCAAGAGAAATATTCAGCACTGTTCACCTATGACAGTGGTTCTCAACCTTTTTTGGCCCGTGCCCCCCTTCACCATATTTTCAGACTGTCATTCCCCCCTTCCTATCAAAAATTTGGCCCGTGCCCCCCTTCACCGTATTTTCAGAACGTCATCCCCCCCCTCCCCCTTTCATATTTCCTATCTAAAAATCTCCCCACCCCTGCACAGTATACGTAAAAATGGAAGCTAAATTTAATAGCATATACTAAAATAAGTCTAGACATCCACATAAAACATGATTTGTGGGTCTACTTACTTTATAAAATGAATTTTAGAAGGATGAGACGTGCATAACTGTAAAGTATGAAAGGAAAAACAATATCAAGTAATCGGTTCTTGTATTAACACGATCTTGAAATGGTCTTCATTCCCCCCCCCTGTCATGTTTCGATCCCAGGTTATGATTTTCTTCACTAGCTATATTTCTATACCTGCAGGACTGCATCTCCAAATCTTGCCATATTTAAACAATACCTGTGTTCTACCAGAGCATGTGACAGACAGAAGCCGTGAGACACTCGATTCCATCTCCCCATTTCTATAGATGTTTTATCACAGCCGGGACTCATACTGTCCAACAAATCATTGCAGCGGCAGCTTTGTTTAATAGGTTAAGCGGTGCCATTCACCATGGTGGGAGAATCCACTGAAGAAACAAATGCACACTAGACATTCAAGTGCAAACATGGATCTTTGAATGTGCTTAGTTTCAACTTTCTCCTATCTACTTGAGAATATATAGTCCCAATGTGTCTTTCATTGTACCATCCTGATATTGTCGCAAACTGACAAGCCATGGCCCCAAGTCTTGGGTATATGGCCAATGGAGATACACTGACGAGACAAACTGACAATATGTGTTACATAATCAAATATCACAACAAAATAAATTCTAGTCACTTGCAATGTTTATTTTTTTAAATAATTTTCTGGCTTTGATTAAAAAAAACTGACAGCTCTAAAATATGTTCAGGTAACCTTGAGATGAAGGGGCATCAACAGTTGAGAAGGGCAGCGCATGGAGGCAGCACTGCCAAATGCCACACAGGAAGAATAGTAGTGACTGGCTCCCACACCTCAACATCTACACACGGGCAATTAATTATATACACACAATCAAATGATCTACAATGAACATGTCGCTGAGGCATACATCACACACAAGCTACGGATCCCTTGTATGACTCAAATCGTACAGATAACCTTAGGCTCCCAGAGGAGTAGCAGATCTATCGCAGTTGGCATGATATGAACAAATGTACACTTTACACACAATTCGATCTTGGATGAAACTGCAACTCATGTGCACATGTAGTGCTATGGCTGGTGACCTCACTGAAGAGGGGAAAACTAATGCAGGCTGAATTACAATGTAACCTCTTTGGACAAATCTACTTGCGCAGGACAATTCCATGTTGTATCATACACTTGCACAGAATAACACCTATGTCTGATATGCGACAACCCAAAACAATTTAGTGTTTCTATGCTGCAACAACAACAATTCAGTGTTTTTATCTAACAGGATAATTCAGCACACTGCCATGTAACAACATAGAATGAATCAGTGCTGCCATGTAACACTGACCAGTAGTGTTACTACTACAGCATACAACAGTTCAGCATTACAACAGCACAGCACAAGACAAACCCAATGTGACTGAAAGAACAGAACAAACCACACAGAAACAACACAGATCAAACTGTCATGGCATGGACACGTGTGTTTTGATTTCATCTCAAGCAGCAAGAGCTCACCCTGATCATGCACAACGCCAACCAACATAAGATATCTTACATACAAGCACACTATGAGAAAACAACAAGACATGATCTATCAAGTTTTAGACAAAAAACAAACTACTAATCCGTAAAAGGAGATAGATGAACAATGATAATAAATTATATCCAACAACAACTGTATATATATAAGTTGATTGTTCAAAGAAACACTGGAGCACAGAAAGGGAAATACAATCACATCCAAACAGTTAGCCAAAGAATGTATGGTATATACCTGGTCATGTGTGAGTTATCTTCACAACTTAACTTTATTAGCATTAAATTGATTTTAATCCAAAAGTATAATCCAAAAATCCATCCGACCTCAGGAATTACTATCCATGGAAACAAAAAATTCCTATCAGAAGATTTAAAGTAAATCGGCGACATCCATAGGCATCTCCTCAATGGTAGTGTTGTAAAACTGCTCAATGTCGCGAAGGGTGCGGATGTCATCAGAGGTCACAAAGTTGATGGCAACTCCTTTTCGACCAAAACGTCCACCACGGCCAATTCTGGAAAATAAAATAAAATTTAAGACAATAAAAATTATGAAACTTTGGCCTAGTCACACCATAATTCCAATATAAGTAATAAATCTGTGGTTGATCAATATTTCAATGTTATGTAGGCATAATGTCAAACTGCTTAGTAAATCACAACAAATGTTAAGGGTTGACTGCAACATCTGACAAGGGACATGCAATTATCTTTCATTAATGGCTATAATGCCGGCTTCCTGGCCTAGAGGTTACCGACTTTTCACCGTAATCTCGTATAGTCTCGTAAGTAACATGAGAATCAGCAGTAGTTCGAATCACGTCAGTAACTTACGGGGTATGTGAGCCGCACGCTCAGAAAGCAATGGCAAACTACTGAGCGTAATCTTGCCAAGATATCAACAATCAGCTGAAAGATGCTGATGTTGACAGCAATGTCCTGTAAAGGATATGCAAACATATTAATGGCTATAATAACCCAGTCAAGTCCCTCCGCCTGCCCTGTTTTGCCACAAGCTCCTACTGTCAGATAGGTGAGATAGATGAGACTATACACAGGACTACATTATGTCCACATTATAGAGAATAAGATCCGACATATGAGCAAGTTTGTGTGGTAGCCCATATGATATTTGGGTTGGTTTTCTCATTTATTTTGTACTTACATTCTGCTAGGATCCAACCTAGGGGATAAACATATTTCCACAATAATGCAATGAGATTATACTGTATACACTGCAATGAGGTAACATTATGAATACGCTGCAATAAGGTCACCATGAATATGCTGCACTGTAATGAGGCTACAAGATACATTATGTATAGGTTTGCAATGAGCCTACATTACATATACCTTCACTGCAATAGACCTCACTGAAAGCATGTATCAGTATTTCAAAATGTAAGAACAGATCCCACAAATAAAGAGAGAGAAGAATAATTTGAAACACTACCTGTGAATATAATTTTCACGGTTGGCAGGCAGATCATAGTTGATGACTAGCGACACCTGCTGGACATCAATACCACGAGCCAGCAAATCGGTGGTGATGAGTACTCGGCTGGACCCAGAGCGGAACTCTCTCATAATCAGATCACGCTCATTTTGGTTCATGTCCCCATGCTGCAGAAAGACAAGTTTATTCAGGTTAGGTAGGACTAACAAATAACATGCTGGCAGCCATATCCTCTAGCACACCACAAAATGAAGCCTAGGTTAGCCATACTGACATGTGAGAAATGTATGTATGTACCTCACCCAAATTTAACAAAGTATATTTTTATATGCCACAGCTGCACGAACTGATGACCCTAGAACATATGTCTAATGCAACACACAAATCAATATAAATATGCTTCAAATACCAATGATCTCTACCACGGTATATGACAACAGGATGTCTGGTCAAATATTGAGATAGTAGACATGTATAAATCTACCACCTCACCCAAATTTAACAAAGTTCATATTCTTCCACTTGACGACTGCCCCAGCTACAACAACTGTACAGTGCTTTTGGGGAAGGTGTGGTTGGGAAAAAAAATCTTTTACCAGCTGGTGCAAACGGAACAGGCCAGAGTCCATCTGCCTAATGCAATACTCGGTTGGCAGCAATATATATACACCACAACATACACATCAATGTAAATTTGTCTTAGATCAGTGGTTGTCAACCTTTTTTGACCCATGCGCCCCTTTACCATGTTCAGAACACCATTCCCCTCCTTTCGAATTTCCTCCTTATAAATCCCCCGCCCCACCCTTATATAGTATACATAAAAATGGAAGCTAAATTTAATAACACATACTAGAACAAGTCTAGACTACATAAAATGTGATTTGCAGGTCTGCTTACATTATAAAAGAAATTTCATTAGGGTACAAAGTACAGAACCGTAAAATTTAGAGGGAAAAACAATATCAAGTGGTTCTTGTATTAATGCGATCTTGAAATAATATTAATTTCCTCCCTAGAAACCCTAAATCCCCCCCCCCCCCCGGGAAAGGGGGGGGGGGGGTTCCCCACTGGTTGAGAACCACTATTTTAGATAATGCATACTAGCATGCTATATATGTATGGTCCAATATTGAGATGGGAGACATGTATAAATCTGCCACCTCACCCAAATTGAACAAAGTTTATATTCTTCCACTTGACGACTGCCACAGCTACAACAACGGACAGTGCTTTTGGGAAGGTGTGTTTGGGGAAAACAATAAAAATCACAACACTGTCAACCAGTAGTTATACTAGTAAGATGTTCAATATACACCAGGAGTGGTGTACTTGACCATCTCCCAAAATAAATATTTGCAGGTTGCAATTTCTGATAAAGGTTTAATAAAGACGATTAAATGGACAGTGTAAAGATATGTATTTTTGATATTCTGAAAATGTGAAAAATATTTGTAACCCCGTTTATCAAAGTTTCCGTGAAAAACAGAACTTCACAAAGGTTATAGCCATGACTGCAGCAAGTAGTACTCCATAACAGGCACTGTTTCTACGTGACAAAACGTTATACAGCCTAACATTTGTATGTAGCAAGAAAACGAACATATACTCTGATACATTGTTCACACACACAACATGCCATCTGCTTAACGTAGCCATGGCAGCAATAATTAACGTATTATGACAATGTCTAAGAGCACATACACAACAACCGTGCCCATTTGCATACTGCAACACTGGGGTAACAATAATACAAAATAATATGCAATATCAATGTTCATGTGCTATTAATTTATCACCACAATCAGGATGCTATAGAATGATTGAATGTCTGGCTCAATATTGAGATGGAAGATATGTATAAATCTGCCACCTCACCCAAATTGAACAAAGTTCATGTTCTTCCACTAGACGACTGCCACTGCTATAACAACGGTACAGTGCTTTTGGGAAGGGGTGTTTGGAAAATATTCTTTTTACCAGCTGATGCAAAGCAGGACAGTAAAGAACAAATGCTTCAAGTACAAATGGTCACTTGTATAATATATAATGAAGCCATGTGTGGTCCAATATTGAGATGGGAGATGTATAAATCTGCCACCTCACCCAAATTGAACATCTGCCACCTCACCCAAATTGAACAAAGTTCATGTTCTTCCACTAGACGACTGCCACTGCTATAACAACGGTACAGTGCTTTTGGGAAGGTGTGTTTGGAAAATATTCTTTTTACCAGCTGATGCAAAGCAGGACAGTAAAGAACAGATGCTTCAAGTACAAATGGTCACTTGTATAATATATAATGAAGCCATGTGTGGTCCAATATTGAGATGGGAGACATGTATAAATCTGCCACCTCACCCAAATTGAACAAAGTTTATATCCTTCCACTAGACGACTGCCACTGCTATAACAACGGTACAGTGCTTTGGGGAAGGTTTTTGAGAAAGAAAAACGTTTAATAGTTGGTGCAAAAGTAACACAGGCCAGAATAAAGATGTTTAACACTGTGATGACCAATGTCCATCTGCCTAATGCAAGACTCATCTGGCAATATTATATATACCACAATATACACATTAAATATTCTTTGGATATCATTGTACACCAGCATACTATATGTGTGGTCCAATATTGAGATGGGAGATGTGTATAAATCTGCCACCTCACCCAAATTGAACAAAGTTCATATCCTTCCACTAGACGACTGCCACAGCTACAACAACGGTACAGTGCTTTTGGGAAGGTGTGGTTGGGGAAAAAAAAAAAAGAATACCTATTACCAGCTGGTGCAAAAGGAACAGGCCAGAGCCCATCTGCCTAATGCAATACTCAGTTGGCAATATTATATATACACCACAACATACACATCAATGTAAATATGTTTTAGATCAGTGGTTCTCAACCTTTTTTAGCCCATTTTTTTTTTCTTTACCATATGTTCAGAACGTCATTCCCCCCACTTTCGAATTACCTCCTTATAAATCCACCCCCACCTTTATACAGTATACATAAAAATGGAAGCTAAATTTAATAACACATACTAGGACAAGTCTAGACATCTACATAAAACGTGATTTGCGGGTCTACTTACGTTATAAAATGAATTTCATTAGGGCGAGAAGAATAGAACTAAAATTTAGAGGGAAAAACAATATTAAGTAACTGGTTCTTGTATTAATGCGATCTTGAAAATCTGAATTCCCCACTGGTTGAGAACCACTATTTTAGATAATGCATACTAGCATGCTATATATGTGTGGTCCAATATTGAGATGGGAGACATGTATAAATCTGCCACCTCACCCAAATTGAACAAAGTTTATATTCTTCCACTTGACGACTGCCACAGCTATAACAACGGTACAGTGCTTTTGGGAAAGTGTGTTTGGGGAAAACAATAAAAATCACAACACTGTCAACCAGTAGTTATACTAGTAAGATGTTCAATATACACCAGGAGTGGTGTACTTGACCATCTCCCAAAATAAATATTTGCAGGTTGCAATTTCTGACAAAGGTTTAACAAAGACGATTAAATGGACAGTGTAAAGATATGTATTTTTGATACATGTGCAAAGTATCTCTTCTTCTTCTTCTGCGTTCATCCGGATTTTTTTTTCGGGTGTGACTGCGTTGTGCCTGTTTACAGCAGAGCTGCGTTCTTGCGCCATCAGGCCGACACATCCGACTTCTGCGGGTGCAAAGTATTTGTAACCCCATTTATCATAGTTTCCGTGAAAAACAGAGTACTTCACAAAGGTTAGAGCCATGACTGCAGTAAGTAATCCATAACAGGCACGGTTTCTACGTGACAAAACGGTATATAGCCTAACATTTGTATGTAGCAAGAAAACATGAACATATACTCCGACACATTGTTCACACACGCACAACATGCCATCTGCTTAACGTAACCATGGCAGCAATAATTAAAGTATTATGACAGAATGTCTAAGAGCACATACACAACTACTGTGCCCATTTGCATACTGCAGTGTATCAGGATGCTATAGAATGATTGAATGTCTGGCTCAATATTGAGATGGGAGACATGTATAAATCTGCCACCTCACCCAAATTGAACAAAGTTCATATTCTTCCACTTGACGAGTGTCGCTGCTACAACAGTACAGTGCTTTTGGGAAGGGATGTTTAGAAAATATTCCTTTTACCAGCTGATGCAAAGCAGGACAGTAAAGAACAAATGCTTCAAATACAAATGGTCACTTGTATAATATATAATGAAGCCATGTGTGGTCCAATATTGAGATGGAAGATACATATAAATCTACCACCTCACCCAAATTGAACAAAGTTTATATTCTTCCACTTGACGACTGCCACAGCTACACCAACTGTACAGTGCTTTTGGGAAGGTGCGGCAGAAAGAGAAAACCTTTTAGCAGCTGGTGTAAAAGGAGCACAAGCCAAAAGAAAGATGGCCAGAGTCCAGTTGCCTAATGCAATAAAAGGTTGGCAATATTATATACACACCATAACATATGCGTCAATGTAAACATGTTTTAGATAGTGTATTCTATCATACTATATGTGTGGTCCAATATTGAGATGAGAGACATGTATAAATCTACCACCTCACCCAAATTGAACAAAGTTTATATCCTTCCACTAGACGACTGCCACAGCTATAACGGTACAGTGCTTTTGGGAAGGGGTGTTTGGAAATTATTCCTTTTACCAGCCGATGCAAAAGCAAGACAGTAAAGAACAAATGGTCACTTGTATAATATATAATGAAGCCATGTGTAGTCCAATATTGAGATGGAAGATACATATAAATCTGTCACCTCACCCAAATTGAACAAAGTTCATATTCTTCCACTTGATGACTGCCACAGCTACAATAGCAGTACAGTGCTTTTGGGAAAGCGTGATTGAAAAATAACTCTTGCGTTGACATTACAAACTAATACCAAAATAATAGAGTAAAGACTGGCATAGTGACCAACGGGCATTAGCGTGCTATATAATGAAGCCATGTGTGGTCCAATATTGAGATGGGAGGTACATATAAATCTGCCACCTCACCCAAATTGAACAAAGTTCATATTCTTCCACTAGACGACTGCCACGGCTATAACAGCAGCACAGTGCTTTTGAGAAGGCGTGCTTGAAAAATAATTTCTGCGTTGCATTCACCAGGTGGTATAAACATATCTCCCCAGAACAAAGACTGCCAGCATGGCACAATGACCAGTGAAGATTTATGCAACACTGTATTATGACATACACCATAACATACATATCCATGTAAATATGCTTCAAATACAAATGATCACTAGCGTATTGTATAATGAAGCCATGTGTGGTCCAATATTGAGATGGAAGATACATATAAATCTGTCACCTCACCCAAATTGAACAACAAAGTTTATATCCTTCCACTTGACGACTGTCGCTGCTACAACAGTACAGTGCTTTTGGGAAGGGATGTTTAGAAAATATTCCTTTTACCAGCTGATGCAAAGCAAGACAGTAAAGAACAAATGCTTCAAATACAAATGGTCACTTGTATAATATATAATGAAGCCATGTGTGGTCCAATATTGAGATGGAAGATACATATAAATCTGTCACCTCACCCAAATTGAACAAAGTTTATATTCTTCCACTTGACGACTGCCACAGCTATAACAACGGTACAGTGCTTTTGGGAAGGGGTGTTTGGGGAAAACCAACTAAAAATCACAACACTTGTATTACTGTAACATTAATGTCAACCAGGAGTTCTAGTAACATTCTACAATAACAGTAACAGGAGTAGCGTATATTGACTATCTTCCAAAGTAAATGTAGATTTCAATTTCTGACAAATGACCACTCAATTTGAAAATATTAAAGCAAGATTTAATAAAGATGATTAGACGTACAGTGTAAAGTCATCGTATTCTTATAAGTTATGATGAAAATGTACACAATTTTTGTGACCTTGTTTCTCAGTTTCTGTCAAAAACAGAGTATTTCACAAAGGTTATAGCCGCAACTGCAGAAGTAACTCATAACTGGTGTCGTTTCTATGTGACAAAGCATTTGTTATAATGCCTAACATCTGTGTGTAGCAAGACAACATGAACATATACAGAACGTCTCATAGTTGACACACAACATACCCATCTCCGTAATGTAAACACGGCAGCAATAATTTAAGTCTGACTACTAAACACACACATAGACAGCCTGTCTAAGAGCACATACACGTCTATCATGCCCATCTACATATTGTAACACAAATACATATTAATAATATGTAATGTAAATGTTCATGTGCCATTACATAATCATTACCAGGATGCTACATGATAGAATGTCTGGCTCAATATTGAGATGGGAGATATGTAAAAATCTACCACCTCACCCAAATTGAACAAAGTTCATGTTCTTCCACTTGACGACTGCCACAGCTACACCAACTGTACAGTGCTTTTGGGAAGTTATGTAATTAAACTGGAGGATAACATACCATAGCAGAGACCGTGAAGTCCCTGGAACTCATCTTCTCAGTCAGCCAGTCCACCTTCCTGCGGGTGTTGCAGAAGATGACAGCTTGAGTGATAGTCAGTGTTTCATAGAGATCACACAGTGTGTCCAGCTTCCACTCCTGTAACACAACAGACAATTAGTACAAGGACACATTTATCAATTATTCTTCATTCCTCTTTTGAAGGTAGCGCATCATAATTAGTTAAACACCTCTCTTAAATTTGTGTAAATTATTTAAGAGGGGACATTCCCTCATACTTTATAATCGGATCTATCCTAAATTAAGTATTCCCCCGCATAACAATATCAGGTAGCATAATTTGTTGCGAATGAATGAACCAGTTAACCAAACCCAGGGTGGACTGCGCTGCACATGCCCATCTAGTATACACCTGAGTGCATGATATGTGTTGCGTATGGAAGAATTCAGTGGCCGAACAGTATTGCCATATTGATCATGTTATTAGATTACGTTTACTCCATGTTCATTACCCTCTTCATGTATTTTTTTATCCACAGGCAAACAATTTACTTATCTGCAGTCTATTATTCATCACTCCTTTTCCACTGAAGTAGCATCCATGTCTGCTATTAACCATAGTATATATTATCCGTATTTAAAATTATGAGTGCATATATGAGATATTGGTTGCTCTGAGCTCTCAGATACTATTTTGACACATACCGTATTTTACGGAGTATAAGACGCACTTTTTCTTCAAAAAAATTGCCTCCAAAATTAAGGTGCGTCTTATAGTCCGTAAAATACGGTATTTAACATGTTCATTACTTGTACATTCATTTCCATCCTCTTAATTTTCATAGCTCTTTATTTGACATGTGAGTAAAAAGTTTAGTGTTGTTGGAGCATTACATACTTTTTGAATGCAGAGATCAGGAATATTATAAGATTACTACCTACAAGACAAGTTGTTAAGCTAGAAAAGATTGGCAAGGTGCACAGGGAAAACAGGAAAACATGACAAAAAGGCTGCAGCTAAGCATGATAT
This sequence comes from Cepaea hortensis, assembly GCA_963921405.1. Classification (NCBI taxonomy): domain Eukaryota; kingdom Metazoa; phylum Mollusca; class Gastropoda; order Stylommatophora; family Helicidae; genus Cepaea; species Cepaea hortensis. Next base: position 42,034,513 of record OY992888.1, read on the forward strand.
AAAAGTCATGTGCCAACCTCTCGTTCCACTTGTACATAGAACTGTCTGATACCCTCCAAAGTCAGCTCCTCCTTCTTGACCAGGATTCGCACGGGGTCTCGCATGAACCGCTGGGTTACTTCCAGCACATCGGCTGGCATGGTAGCAGACAACAGGATCACCTAGAAAATAAAGGAAAAGGTTCAATTCAAGACTCAAGATACCAAACAAACAGCAACAAACTAATGATGTATTCAACTCCTTCTAAAGTACACATGATTGATTAAACAATACCTGCAAGAATTGTGAGTTTGTAATCATATGAAAACATTACATGGTGATAAGTGTAGGCAGTCATTGCCCATAGTTGCGCATGATCAAGTCTTGGATCATGCTTATGTTCTTGTTCAAATAATGCCATGTTTCCAAGTCATCCAGATATGTATTTCTTTACCCTCTCCTTGCTCTTTTCCCATCACTTATGCCAGCTGTCACGAGGTTTTCAAGCTAATTTATCCCAATGAGCTAAACACTGACATCTAATTTAAGGTTTTCATATTTCTTGAGGACTTTCTAATTCATTAGGTCCTCCGTGATATTCTTTTAATTTCTACATTTCCTCTACTATTAGATGACTCTGCTTACTATCCATGTTTCATATGCATACAATAGTACATAGCAAAACTATAAGAGTAGATTCTCACCTGTATTTCATTAGGCATAAACCTAAACACATCGTAGATTTGATCTTTGAAACCACGAGACAACATCTCGTCAGCTTCATCCAGGACAAACATCTTGATGTCCTTGGTGTTCAGAGCTCTGCGGTTAATCATGTCGTACACTCGTCCTGGAGTGCCTACAACCACATGAGCTCCACTCTCCAGCTTGCGCATGTCTTCTCGCACCAATGTGCCTCCGATACAGGCATGGCACTGAGCTCCTTGATAATCTCCAAGTGCAAGGACCACCTTTTGGATCTGCAAGATCATAATGAATTTTCCAATAATGCATCAGAAGATATAGGGAACAAAAGTATGCAAGCTGAAGTTTTAGAAACAAAACAAACAAATATTACACTCCACAGTTTCTAGCCACTACATGCTAGATAAAATCTTTGCAAATACCCACACAACACATCAATCAGAACTATTAAAACCAAAAATACTGTGATGGCATTAAATGTAATTTATTATCAAGTGCCTTACCATCATATTTTCTACATCTTGTGATTAACAGTAGGTATCCTTTTCCATGCCATAATTTGTTTGTTTTGTTGCGTATCCCTTACGGGACGTTGCAGTCAACACCAGCATTTTCATCTGCTGTTGATGTACTAGGCAAGTGTTACGTTCAGTAGTTTGCCATTGCTTTCCGAACGACCGGCCCCTATACCTTTTTCGAAAAAAACCAGCACCACTGTGTTCCGCGTTCGCAAGCCCTTAGCCACAGAGACCGGTCATGCCATAATAGGCTGGCAAAAAATCTTCTCTCTGTCTTTACCTCCAATTTCTACCCAAATGTTCCAGCTGGCACGTGACATTTTCCAATTTTAAACTTATCAAGATCTGACCAAAAATTAATCAGACTTATTCTGACGTTTATGTCTCAGTCTTAGCCTCATTCAAAAGATTTAGATTACATCTGAATTTTGCCTATTTCTCAAGATGTCAGATTAACCTACGTTAATCTGATTTTGACCGCGAGCCATGATCCCAGGCACATTTGTGATAAGTCTAATTATATGCTCACTGTATAATGAAAACAAACTACAGCATAGTTCACAGCCTTTTCTGTCACACTTCTTTAGGCATTGAAATGTTCCTTTACGGTTGCTGATTAGTATAGCTGCTTCTTGCTGCCAATATGTCCTTGATTCGCAGATCTTTGCAATCCATACCTCAGTTTTAGCAGTGCTTATTTAATCATGTTTCACGGTTACATGCTTTTGTGAAGTCTATGAAGCATAAGTAGAGATCTGTTTTTACTTCTACAGATCATTCTTCCTCTTCTTCGTTCATTCAGAGTTTTTTTCGGACGTGATTGCGTTGTGCCTGTTTACAGCAGAGCTGCGTTCTTGCGCCGTTAGGCCGACACATCTGACTTCTGCTGGCATTTGTTGACCGGGTTACCCTTCCCAGGGCTACATATTCAATTAGCATCAAAACGCAAATGGCATTGTTTATGTAACCCATACAAATGCACATTGTTCGTCACTAATTTGCTTTAAAGCTGGCTTTATTCTTAATAACAGCTTTGCCATGACTCATAAAATTTGTGGATGATCAGTCTAAATGTAATAACAGATGGCAAAGTAATAAAACGTCATGTTTCATATAATGCATCACTGGTTGACTGTTGGTTTTAAACAACAAGAGATGAATCAACATTTACATGAATGTTTGGATCTAAGTATGGTTCCAGCATAGAGGAAACAGCTGTATGGTCCAGTACAATGATATTGATCCTTAAAACTAAGAATATCGGTAAACTGCGACATAAGGTCATCATAAAGATGGTCTCAAACATCTGACCCAGTGCCCATGTTTTAAAGACGGGTCAGGTAGGTCTGGCTTCACTAGTTTATAGTTTAGTTGACAGAAGGTTTACATTTGGTCCTGACCTGTCAGTGATATTTGGGAGGACTTATCAGTAACTACCACACTGGAGGAGGGGGAGGGAGGAGGGGTTTACAAGCTAATCTCTCAGCAAAAGAACTCACCTGCTGAGCCAACTCCCTGGTAGGAGCAAGCACAAGGGCCTGAGTATTGTTGTTACTCAAGTCCAGCTTCTGTAAGATAGCAATGGAGAAAGTGGCAGTCTTTCCTGTCCCAGACTGAGCCTGAGCAATGACATCCCGCCCTGGAAACAAACAACAGAGCAAAAGGTGATTAAATATTTTCAAATACAAAAACACATGTAAACAGCTGAACAGCCTAATTACTAAATAATATATGAAATATACTCAATTTAAGACATTAGCAGAACTGTTCTGACGTACAGTACATGAAATCCAATGTGGGTGACAAAGCCATATGGGATAAAACCCAGTGCAAGGACGCCGATGCTGTTGCCTCATATTTTTTTTTTTAACTTTCAAGTTAACTGTACCAGATGACAGTTGCACATCCCACTTTCAGTGACCTGGTCATGATAATCTTTTTTGAGATTACCTCTGCAAAATGGAATTTGCAAATATGGTCTAGAAAGAGTAAACTAAGAAAACGTGACAACAATCACTCTTGGAATATCTGACTGCATATAGCAAAAGGCTGCGTGGAAGCAATGGTGACAGAACACACGGATATATCTGGAATTATTATCAAGCTTTGTCAGACATACCCTGGTGTACAGGAATATGCAAACTCCAGTATATGGTATATAGTCCTAATGTGCTTGGTCAAAAGGTTTCAGGTGTTTCATGTCACATCACTGAACACATATAACACTTCTTGCATTTACTCTTACATTCTTACATTTAAATTACATACTTCTTCTTCGTTTATCCAGAGTTTTTTTTTCGGATGTGATTACGTTGTGCCTGTTTACAGCAAAGCTGCGTTCTTGCGCTGTTAGGCCGACACATCCTACTTCTGCGGGCATTTGTTGATAGGGTTAACCATCCCGGGGAAATTACATACAACATACATGTAATTACATTATATACAAATTACTGCAAACCACAGTATTACATGGCTGATTACAGATCACAGCTTCTATGTACTTCTTCTTCTTCTGCGTCCATCTGGAGTCTTTTTTTAATGTGATTTGTTGTGCCTGTTAAGAACGAAGCTGCGATACTGCGCCTTTAGGCCGACACATCCAACTTCTGTGAGCATTTGTTGACTGGGTTAACTTTCCCGGGTACTTATATTACCTCTGGATATTACATGAGCTCTTTAGATGAAAAATAATTGAAATAAAATAAAATAGTACATATGAAGTTGCCTAGGTCTGATCCATACTTATGTGCTCATTGTTTGAAATATTGAATAGTTACCTTGAATACATGGTAAAATGGCCCTCTGTTGAATGGCAGATGGCTTCTCAAAACCGTATGCATATATGCCTCTCAGAAGATCCTCCCCAAGGTTCATGTCATCAAAAGCATCCACGACTCCATCGTAGTTGCTCTGTGAAAGGTAGATTGCATAATTATCAATAAACAATGTAATGGTCGCATGAAAGAATCAACTCTTGTCACAGGTGGTGTTTACATTAATTTACATTGTTCTTTATGATCCTGTATGCTGTGTTTGAAACAACAGCTGCCAGCAATTTGGCAGACCATCTTGCGTTGGTTTTTAATTAAATGGCATGGATGCCGGTAGTTCAGAAAGCAATGGCAAACCACTGAACGTATACTTGCCAAAAGATCACAAACGGCATTTTTAAAATGCTGGGGTTGACTGCGACGTCCTGTAATTGATATGCAACTAACTTTTTAAACATTGTCCTAGTTCCAATTCTCTCTGTTCCAGTGTTGTGCACACTATACATGTTGCATTAAATGCTTATGACCAAGGCAGTAACTATTTTGAAACCGTCCATCGTCCAGACAATGTAAAGTAACTTAACCCTTTACAGGGTGGAACGGCCATTTACGTCCGATACCGTAAATGAGCAAAACGTCCCAAAACGGCCGATACTATTATGCATTGTAAAAACGCGATCTCTCGGCTTTCCGACACTTCTGCTTTCGCCGATAGCTTGACAACGTGGCCGCCATTTGTAAGCGCGCTACTATGAATTTGAACGGACTTTTACAGAAATTTTGATATTTTTCGGGGTTTTTACGCTGTTTTTCAAAATGGTTTTCGGCGTTTCTTCAAGTGATAGCCGAGATTTCGCTAGGTTCAATTTAAGTGACATTAAAGGGCAGGAAGTTGACTATTAATCGGAGCTAGATATCGGTGAAAAGCGTTACTTTGCATTAGCAGTCTGAGTCGGACTTTAAAGGAAGTGATCATGATTCTGAAAATGTGTTTGTAAATTGCCGTATAGATGACGGAAAATCACAAACAACATGCTGTATTTCGCAAATATTTGTGTTCATATATGGATTACCGACAACAATCACGTGAGTAACATATTCTGCATGCTTTTCCCTTCATTGTGTTGTTTATTTAATTAAAATCGGTTGACTAACACCTTAATTGTGATGTTTTTACTAACGCGACCCGAAATTTTACAGAACCTGAAAAAATCTTGCCCGTTCAGGGCTAAAAAAACGGACAAGCGTCTGCCCTGTAAAGGGTTAAGTTGTCTGTGGCCACATGAATTTACACAAATACAGCAGCAAGTCCAATGTCATTTATCTTTTTTTATATTTATCAAACTAGTCATTTATCTTTTTTTATATTTATCAAACTAGTCATTTATCATTTTTTTTCGCCTGACTTTTATCCTCCTTTGGGATTAACAACTCGCACCAAGCCACGCAATATTTTGCTATCCCCTGCACGTCCTTCCAATATTATTAATCTAATTCTCATCTCCATACTATTTTTTAAGTCCCACTATTTCAATCTCTGGTGGGCTCCAGACAAAGGAGTGCAGTTATATTATCATGAGGTTTTCTAAATGTGTGCCTCTACCGGCACCAATGTCTTTCCCCCTCATCTCTAGATTCACTGGAATTTTAGTTCTCAAGATCTCTACACTGGTGATTCTGCCACATCACTTAAGCCCCGTGAGTCTTTGTGATGAAATGGTCAAGCCGTTTGGCTCCGAAGGTTGTGGGTTCTATTCCAGTTCACGAGTGACATTTTTTAGACTCCTGGGGATCGTCGCTGGAGCAACGGAGTTCGTGCTTTGTGCTGCGCTTTACGCGCTGTGGAAAGAAACTGAGCTATATGGGATAAAAACCTGGTTCAATGAAGTTGACCCTGTCGACTTTAGCCCCACTATTCGCCACAGGCACAAATGAATGAATGAGTATAGTTTATTAAATAACTGACTTTTATAAGAATTAAAAGTTAAAACACTTTGACAAGGTTTGTATTACGAATAGCATGGACAAACAAACACCAACAACAATGTACAGGGAAAAATAAAAGCAATTGTCAACTAACCTCAATGACACCGTCAGCCAGAGGGATGTAGTCTTCTGAGGGCCCCTTGGTTTGAGACCTGTCTCTGCAGACAAAACAAGATCATCATTTCTTGTCCACAAGAATTTTCATCTGCATTTTGTAACAACTATGTCTAGAAACCCTACATTATAAGATTACTGGAAATGTTTATTCCCTATTGCAGTGGTTCGAAACCGGTGGGAAATTCCCCCCCCCCCCCCCCCCTTCTAGATTGCGTTAATACAAGAACACCGATTACTTGATGTTTTTCCCTTCATACTTTACGGTTCTGTATGTATCACCCTTCTGAAATTCATTTTATAACATAAGTAGATCCGCAAATCTCGCTTTATCTAGATGTCTAGACTGTTTTAGTATGAGCTATTAAATTTAGCTTCAATTATTATTTATACTGTGTAGGGGCAGGGGGAATTTTTGGGGGAAATACAAAAGGGGGGAATGACATTCTAAAAATATGGTGGGGGTGGGGGTGGGGGGGGTGGGGGGGGGAATGATGTCCTAAAAATATGGCTATTGGGACAACCAACTCGCGTCATGCCACCCTATATTTTGCTAGCTTCTGCAACAACCTTCATGTCCTCCCAATATCTAATTCTCATTTCCATTTTTTTAAGTTTCCCACTATTTCATTCTCCTGGCAGTGGTTTCAACCAGTTTATTTAAATGAATAAAATCACAACAGAATACAGACCCAAAAAATACTTAGGGAATTTGAAGGTAAAAACATCATTTAAAATCTGTGTCAAATCAAAACAGATTAACATAAGCAGTGTGTTTTTTTTACATATTTGTTCTGTATTTGTGTATATTTCTTTTCAAGTAGCTTCTATGTTAGGCTTCAATTAATGCAAGGCTCGGGTTCAATTCACTACAATATTTTAGTGGCACAGCAGTTCTATGGTTCTGCTGTGTAATTCTCAATCCATTTGCTTACAAATTATTCATGTACACATTACATTTTATCATACAAATATTAGAAGATATAATAAAAATATACAGTACATGAACTACTGCATATAATGTAAACAATGAACCGCTGACTGTCCATCTCTGATGATGTAAGTTCCTAGCAATGTGGGACTGTCCGAGAGCTGCTGTGTGTACGCATATAAAGGTAATTAGATCTGAATGTGCAAAGTAATCAAAACCTTATAACTGAATTAACAAGATGCCAAGCAAGGATTGTTCAGGTATAGGTTCTGTTTACTATATGTGCATGACTATAACCTCAATTTAGATTGTATTAGTAGGAGATCAAACTTTCAATTACCCCACTGTCTAACCCTTACTTCAGCATAAACCACTCATCCACTTATTTCCTCGCAATTTATTCCAGTAGATAGGTTTAGTAGGTTTAGCTGGGATCCCAGGCCAAGGAGTTAACGACGTTCGTAATACTGTATATTTATGTAAGGAAAACAGCTGTGCGAGATTCGGCAGAGGATCGTGCCGTTCTGGTAACTTAAAAGGGCATGTGAGCCGGTCGTTCATAGAACAATGATAAACTACTGAACGTAAAACTTGCCAAATACATCAACAGCAGCTGAAAAATGCTGGTGTTGACTGCAACGTTCTGTAAGGGATATGCAACATTTAAAAACAAGATAGGTTTAGAGGCAGGTTACATGGTAATCTATAATGTGAGTTTCCATAGCATTAATTTCCATGCGTCTATTACTATATTTAGGCAGTATGATAAAACATTTTAAGTCCCTACTTGTTGAGATGATATAAAGATGATATGCTAAAATCTGTATATGCATCCCCTACTCAAAAGGACAAGGAGAAAGTGTGAAGAATTTTGCACAATTGACCACATAAACATATCACCAAACTTCTACTTAGAATGAGACGAACAAGAAGGGAAATGAAGACGAAACATAGAGACAAACGGTATGGATTTGTGGAATGGAATGGTACAAACAACGCAATATGCACATTACATACACAAATAGAACAGAAACAAAGAAACACATATACAAAAGACAAGATAAAGCGAAACAGGATAAAAATCTTAGAACAATTTAAAAAAATATATTTACTGGAGACATGTAGCAGCAACGAGAATGGAAAATAAAGAAAGTAATTATGAACAGATAAAGCAAGGAGTAAGATATTTTGTTACCAGCCCTCTCCTTTCTCTAGAAATAAAAATCGAAAGAGATCAAAGGGTGGCCAGGAATACGAGCAGGGGATTATATTATAATATACACAACCTATACTTGATAGCTGAAAACATGAAAGATCTACAACTGCTGAATACCATGGTAATGAATACAAAACAATTCACTTTCTTTGAATATCAAGAAAAGAACAAGCTATATTAAAAAAAAGAAAAAAAAAGAAAAGGGCATATATATATTCAATTAAGCCAGAAATTTTGGCCGAGGGGTCACAAATTGTCAATTTGTTGTAAATCAATCAACCAAAACCTTTGTTAAAATTCAAAAATATCTGAAAACTGGAAGTGATTATATCTGCCACTGCATAAATTAAAATTAAAGTAGAAGTGAACTTTTTTATAACAAGGAAGGTGGAAAACTACAACGGAGTCCATCACTCAAGGGCTGAAGTGTAATTTTGATTCCCATTTCCTGCTGTGGTGCAATCGTGCAAGGAACATCATAGTATTGCAAACCCAAACAAAAAGGAATTTTGTTGTGTTTTGCACCAGCTCGCTTTACTTCTAGTAGCACTGGACTGAACTAAATTTTGTGTGCCGATTAGCTTCCCCTATCACTTCTGCGTTCTTCCGGAATGTTGTTTTAGACATATTATGTTGTGGCTGTTTACAGCAGAGCTGCAATATTTGAACAGAGTGACTATACACAAAATTGTGAATAGTATGAGCCGCTATACACAAATTTGTGGCTGGTCACGTGATGTCTTCGATGTCATGTGATACTTCCTTTTGACTACATTATTGTTTGTGGAATTAGCATTGTGTTCTCGGTAGTGTAGTGGTTAGTATCCCCGGCTGTCACTCGGGAGACTGGGGTTCGGCTCCCCGCCAGCAATTTGTTTATTTTTTAAATTTTTAATCAATCAATCAGGTGCGTCTCCACAATGAAGGTTGGCTGCAATGGATCTCCAACACTGTCTGTCTCTTGCCTTGACTGTACATTCTGTCAGGCTGATTTTCGTCCATCTCTTGATGTTATCTTCCCACATGTTTCGTTGTCTACCTCTTGCCCTCCAGTACGGTTTTTATAAGAGTATCATGTCTTTTAACATGACCGAAATATTTCACTTGCCTCCTCTTTATTTCTTTCATCAACTTTCTCTTCATTCCCATTTTTTCTAGAACCTCTGCATTTGATTTTGTTTCCATGAAATACGACATATTTGTCTGTATACCCACATCTCCAGGGCTTCTAAGCGACTTTCTAGTTGCTTGTTTTAGGAACTAAAATATATATCACTGTACATAGAGTGTGTCTTCATCGACAAATATTCTCTTTCTGAGGTTTGAAGAAAAAGAACTAGCAAAAAAAAATGACAGACAAGAAGAGAGAATAATAGTCTTCTTCAAATTTTGGTGAATAGCGGCTCGTACTATTCACACAATTTTGTGCCGAATAATCACGTGACCAGCCACAAACATTTTGTGTGTGTAGCGTCTCGTACTATTCACAACCTTTTGTGAATAGCATCTCCCATATTTGAAACTTTTGCCCGACACATCCAAACTTTCCCTACTACTATTACCACTGTCCCTCGCCATCAGGTGAACCCTTCCAACTTGAGGCACTTGTAATTTACGTCCCTAAATCAAGGACGTCCCTAAATCAAGGATGATCCCGTCACTTTAAATATATATGTATAATTGTATGTGTGTGAGTATAGCAGCTGTGTGAATGTAACACTTATATGTGCACCCTCTTTGGAGGATTAATCTACTAAACTGGTATAGAATTGTTTGGAATTAAAACAATGAGGCAGCTCAAATTTTGAAAAACATCTGTATATATAAAAGAACCTTTTTTCATCTTCACTTCAAACAGAATTTCCCCCCCCCCCCCCCCAAGTGCAGACAGCACATTATAATAGGAAAGTATGTTCATAATTATGTAACAACAATATAAATAATACTTATAAATTTGCAACATGGCGTGTGGATGAAATTATCAATAATATTCTAATACTGTTGACTGAATTTCCGTTTCAAAATTTTTGTCTTTGGCATTTGATATTTCACCCTTACTTTTTTAAGTAATCAAATGGTAATCATCATCATAGTTTGCGGAGACATTTATTAAACACGTTATACAATTATTTTTATCAATGAATAAATCTTGCGAATGATATATAACACAATACTGCAAGCTGAGCTGTGATAAAGAAGCATGAATAAAATAACTTGTCTACCGACACGTGCTCTACTCCGCCATCAGCACATTTGACGAAGCTGGCCAGCCACCTTGTTTCTTCAGTCAGTCACCAATTGCCGACACATACCGTTTCAGAGTTCAAATACCTCAGAAAACGACACTTAAAAACACACGCCAAACGTCCTACATACCGTACGAAGTTCATATACTTGTACCACAATATACATATTAAGTTTCTTACCGATCTTGTTCAGTAGAATTATATGACATGTTCTTATATCTCACTCTGAGTGAAAAAGGAGAAGTTGTAGTTCTGACCCTACCGGATCAGGATGCGTATGAATACAATCAAACGACTGAATAGTTATTCAGCAAAGAAGGGGAAAAAACTTTAAATGTTAAATATACAATGATTATTTTGATTGTTAACCACATATATTGCAATATGTTTGTGTTTCTCTAAGGAACTATAAGAAAGGTGGTAATGTTTGAAAAATAGTCTCTCTGAATGGTATAAAATGTAGGATTATATTAGTGGATATTTATTGTGAAATGAGTCGCTGTCCGCCCACCTTTTCTTTGATGGCGCAGACGTCAGCGACTGGTCGAGAGCTGTATATGAATAGCCGGGAACGTCATCTTGAGCGACAACACTCATAACGTGTATTTGCTTATAAATTAAGTAGCAGTTAACGCTTAGTCTACTTGACGTAGTCCATATTTCTCCAAAACTAACAGAAGCCACTTCATGATGCCAAAGTTAGGTGTTATTTTATCTGCAGTAGATACATGTTCTTAATTCCCCCCCCCCCCCTCCTCCCGCGTTTCCATCCTGTTTCAGGATATTGCTGTCAACATCATCATCTTTCAGCTGTATGTTGATTCCTAGGCTGGATTACGCTCATCAGCACGCCACGACTTTCTGAGCGACCGGCTCCATACTCTCATAAGTCACTGGCGCGACTTGAACCGCTTCCAATTCTCGTGCGCTCACATCAACTACGAGAGTATTCGGGGTTACGGAGAAAGCTGCTAATTCCTCGACTAGGGAGACCGGCACGTGTTCTTAATAAAGTTTAAAATTCTGAGTATTTGGGTGCACTGGTTTTAGATGGATAATAAAACCTCTGAAGCCGGAGTGGGTTCGCCTGATGGCGACGGACACTAGTAATAAGGAAAGCTAATCCACACGCAAAAATCGGGCCAGTACACTAGATTTAGTAGCAATGGTATCGACTACGCTTGAGTTAAAAGCGAGCGAATGAAAAAAAAAGGATAATAAAACTAAGCAAAAATATTAAATGAACGCTCGTGTGACATCAAATAAAACCAACATAAAACATTATTACGACTCCGAATCGATATACACGACCCCACAGGTCCCCGACCACGTCTGCCTTATCATGTACCCATACCCAACCAATCTGTCCGCCTGTTCGTTTCCCATCACACCAGCATCTCTTGAGGAGGTGGGGGGGGCAACAAACCTGATATCTCACACTGTGCCAACGGTTTCGGGCGGAGGAGCGCGATTGGGAGGTTACAAGCTTTACCCAAGTGCGAAGAAATGCAACATAAAGACTAAATGGCAGGGCAGACTAGATCCTAAAACCGTGACCGGCAATTGATCTAGGATTTAAGCTCCAACAGGCGGACAGTTAGAGCATTGCTTTGCTAATCCGGCAGCTTCTGCAGCTTGTTTTTCCTGTCCTACTGGTGTTACCTTTCCTCTGGAATAAACTGGACAGGTCAAGAGAGGGATCATGCTGTATGGGCAATACATTGTCTCTATATTCAGCCCAGACTTTGTGCTTTGGGGAGGTCAACTCCATTTTATTAAGTATAGTCTGTCAAGACGGCAAGGTGCCAGTCGTTGCATCATAGGTTCTCATCACTGCCATGGCCAGTCAACAATTTACTTTTTTTTTTTTTAAATAATCTCCGTAATTGTTGAATATAGGGTCGAGATATTCGAAATATTCAATCCCTTCATTGTTGATTGTGAGTTTTGGAATGCATGTGGTTTTATCCCTGGAAAAGATTTAGACATTCACTGTGTTTCTTGACAGGCAGGATCAATTCTCCAATCCCTTAGCACTATTTGAAAGGAGACGGTATCATCATCATATTTATGAATGGGTCAAAATGTATCTCTGGTCTCATAATTTTTGACATTTACAATTAAATTTTCTGCATAGATGTTGAATATGTTTATGGTCAAATGAGAGTTATGCTTTGCACCCCAAGCCAGTTAGATCTTTCACCTGCTACACTGACATCTGCTTATTGGTATTATATACAGGTTAAACGTAACGGGCCCACTTAACACGCCTTTATACACATTGAACATGGAGTACTAGAACCATATTTCAACAGCCAGTCGGTACTCGGGGGTATGTAGTCAATATAACACCGGCCGCCTTACCTTCCTAAGGCATGTCATGGTACCCATTTTAGACTGGGTCGATCTTGGAGCTCAGGTAAATTTGTAAATCCTCCTCAGTATGAATTCAAACCCATGACTACCGGATGGACAGGCAAGAGTGCTAGCCTCTGACCTACATCAGCTCCCATGTGTGTAAAATATCAGGTCCCTTGTACACGTCTGAAAGAGCATTGGCAGTATGGTGCTATACCCATAATGTTATAGACAAATCGACAATCGGTGGGTGATGTGGTCACGCCGACCGCCCTTATTTCTAAATCCTCGTACATGTCCTGTGTCGACCTGGGAGCCCCGGCCAATTGTACAAATCCCCCTCCATGCGGATTCGAACCAAACACCACCGGACAGACAGATACGTGTCTGGCCACTTGCTATCGTGGCTCTCCGTATCTGCAGTTTATAGTTTATATATATATATATATATATATATATATATATATATATATATATATATATATATATATATATATATATATATGCCAGTTTCCCTTGGAAGGTTAACGAGTTTCTCCGTAATCCCGAATATCCACGTGAGGAACACAGCTGCGCGAGATTCAGCAGCGGATCGCGTCGTGTTGGTTACTTACGGGGTATGTGAGCCGGTGGCTCAGAAAGCAATGGCAAACTACTGAGCGTAAGCTTGCCAAGAACATCAACAACAGCTAAAAAATTATGTTGTTAACTGCAACGTCTTGTGTGTGTGTGTGTGTGTGTGTGTGTGTGTGTGTGTGTGTGTGTGTGTGTGTGTGTGTGTGTGTGTGTATCGCATATCCTTTACAGGACATCGCAGTCAACATCAGTATCTTTCAGCTGACTGTTGATTTCGTGGCAAGATTACTCTCAGAACTATCTGCAAATCTAACCATTAGAGAACTCCTGTTTGCGGATGACCAAGCACTAATAGTAAAATCAGAAGCTGAATTACAAGACCACATGAATAGTCTAAACGAAATGTGTAGGGAACATAACATGAAAATTAGCACAAGCAAAACAGGTAATGACTATAACTAAAGAAGAACAAACAACAACAATTCACCTAAACGAACATCCCTTGAAACAAGTACAGAGTTTCAAGTACCTAGGAAGTATAATATCATCAAATGGCAGATCAGAAGACGAGATCGAAAATAGGTGCAATAAGGCAAATCAACTCATTGGACAAATGGCACCAATACTAAAGAACAAACATGTATCAATAACTACTAAGAAAGCACTTTACAACACAATCATCCTGCCAACTCTATGCTACCAATGGCCAAACCTGGACAATGACAGAAAATGAGAAAAGAAAAATCACAACAGAAATGAGGTTCCTGAGAAGAATACTCAACGTATCAAGAAGAGATAAGATCAGAAATGAAGAAATCAGGACTAAAGTGGGGGTTAAAGCAGCACTAGATTTTATCAGAAAGCAGCAAGTCAAATGGTTTGGCCATGCAAGTAGGTTACCAGTCAACAGCAAACCACAACAAGCAATGATGTACAGACCAGAGGGAAACAGAGGAAGAGGCCGACCACGTAAACGTTGGACGGAGGGAATAGCAGAGTCCATGGGAATATCGATATATGAAGCCCATAATCGGGCACTCTCACGAAGTTTATACTTCACCTCGACACCGCAAGGTATTAGAGGAACTTGATGAGATGATAGATGAGATGAGATGATTACGCTCAGAAGTTTGCCATTGCTTTCTGAGAGACCGGATCACATACCCCGTAAGTTACCGACAAGGAGAGAACCGCTACCAATTCTCGCGTACGTCACGTTACATTTATAACATTAGATGGAAGATGTACAACAGAGATTAAGAGCAGAATAGGGCAAGCAAAAACCCCATTTCAGAAAATGAAAAGTATCTTATGCAATAAGTCACTGTCACTGAATGTAAGAAAGAGAGTGCTGAAATGCTACGTAGAACCAGTTTTGTTGTATGGCAGTGAATCTTGGAATGTAAATGAACAAATTAAGAAGAAATTAGAAGCAACAGAGATGTGGTTCCTGAGACGAATGTTGCGATATCCTTGGACTGCCAGAGTGACTAAGAACGACAGGCTAATGAAACTAGAACATTGTATACAACAATAAGAAAGAGACAAACAGCTTTCTTCGGTCATATGATGAAAAGAGAGGCATTGGAGAACATCGTGATAACTGGAAAGATCGAGGGTAAGAGGGGCAGAGGCGGACCAAGAGAAATGATGCTGGATGGATTGAGACGGTGGCATGGAGGAATACCATCAGCAGAGTTGAGCCAGAACACCAAAGACCGAGATCTGAGGAGAGCCATGAACGCATACGCCAGTCCTCCGAAGTCGGAGAGTGTCTGCCTGCACGGCGAGGAACCACCAGTCTGCACACCAATAAGCCAGACATGGGACAACGGATACTCACGCAAACCTCACGTCCTGTATGACATCACACTGATGCTGGACAACAGGATGTCTTCATCCGGCATACAGGACTTCGCGCTGGAGTTCACAGCCAGCGAACACAAGCAAGCAAGCAAGCATACGCCAGCTGGCAGGGCACTTGATGATGATGATGATGATGATGATATATAAGTAGACACCTTGCAGTCTTGACAGACTAAAGTATGTGAGTGGAATGTGGCCAATATTCCATCACAATGTCTGGGCAGAGCTTCAGAGATCATGTGATGCCCAAACGACATGACCCCTCTCTCGGCCTAGTCTTGTGTATTCCAGAGGAATGGGTAACCAATACGTCTGGCACAAGGTAGGCTGCAGTATATATATATATATATATATATATATATATATATATATATATATATATATATATATATATATATTCATTCTCAATTCAGGGTTATTAACTGCGATGCCTTTGTGATAACGTTTTAGCGAATTTATCTCCCGTGGATTCTCAAATAATCTTATTAATCATGTCATGCTTGTCAGGATTGCTTACTTCTTTCACGAAAAAGAAATACATAATTTATTGATTATCACAAACACGGTGTGAGAAAAAAAAAATATGAAAGAAAGAAATGTATATCAGAGTACACACTAGCCAGGGAGGGGTGGCCAACACGAGGCCCACGGGCCGCATGCGGCCCGCCAGGAGTCATGTTACGGCCCGCTGGGTTAGGTCAAATGGACAAAATGTTAACTTTATTGTACATATCACTAAAAGAACATTGCATCATGAGTCGTTCGTATCATATATTTTTAAATTATCCCGCTATTTGACACTCAAGGTTGCTTAGTTTTTTGTCCGACGCTAGGTGTTGATACAATTTAATATGAGACTTCAACTTCTGATATATATGTTCTGTGGTCTTCGGCGTCCTCGGGAAGCTCGCAACACTATCGGGCTCATACTTATAACACTTTCAATCCAGCTTGACAAAGTTCCGTGTTATTCTGTAGTTTCGTTCTATTATCGCCACTGCGTCTGGGGAGATTTTGCTGGAGAGATACATATTTATCATATTTATAATAAGAGTTTAAACTACTTTTACCAAGTCTCCTGTCTACCATATCGATTCTATAGGTAAGTAAACCCTGAAACGTTTTATTCTTGTAATTTACATTAATTAATTATTATTAAATAGTATTACCCGTGGTGTTTTATTTTTTTTTAAGTTTAAAATGAAGACCTACCATGACGTAAACTTGTAAAGACGTTGGACCAAAGAAGAGAAGAATCACAGTAGAATTAAGAAGTTTTCAAGACCGGTGGACTATAAACTATTTTTTTTCCGTGCAAATTAAAAACAAAGCCCGTATGCTTGGTTTGCAACGAATCTTTTTATGTTTTGAAAGAGTATAACATCAAACGGCACTACGAGACTAAACATGCAAGTAAGTTTGATAACTACAAAGGGAAATTTCGACAAGACCAAGTAAATGACTTTAAAAAAATGTCTGCACAACAAAAGATATTTACTAAAGCGGGTTCAGGGTCAACATGCCATGTAATAGCTAGTTATGCAGTAGCCATGATACTAGCAAATAAAACATCGAAGCCGTATTCAGATGGTGAAATGGTTAAGGAATGTTTGAAGAGCGTCGTTGAAATTCTGTTTCCAGAAAAGAAGAAGGATTTCTCAAAAATAAGTCTGTCTCGTCAGACAATTACTAGGCTTGTGGACGACATTGGAAAACATATTGAAGATAATTTGAAAAGTCGAGGATCCGAGTTTATATTTTATGTTCTAGCATTGGATGAAAGTACAGATATTGCAGATACTGCCCAATTGGCAATATTTATCAGGGGTGTTGATGTCCATTTTAAAAAGACAGAAGAATTAGCTTCACTATATCCACTTAGGGACACTACTACGTCACGAGATTTGTTAGAGGCAGTTACATCGACATTGAATCGCTTTTCGTTACAACTTAACAACTTATCGGGCTTAACAAGGGATGGTGCTCCAGCAATGGTTGGGAAACATGAAGGTTTAGTAAAAGTGATTGAAAATAAGACCTCCAAAGTCGGTAATACTTCAATGCTAAATATTCATTGCATTATTCATCAGGATAATTTATGTTCGAAGTCCCTCAAAATGGACCAGGTCATGAAAGTGGTCGTCAAAATAGTGATCTTCAATAAGCCGAACGGGTTGAATCACCGTCAGTTCCAAGAATTTCTAAAGTCTTTGGACTCTTCTTCTTCTTCTTCTTCTTCTTCTTCTGCTTTAGTCCGGAGTGTTTTTTTTTTTTCCGGATGTGTCTGCGTTGTGCCTGTTTACAGCAGAGCTGCGTTCTTGCGCCGTTAGGCCGACACATCCGACTTTTGCGGGCATTTGTTGACATGGTTAACCTTCCTGGGGGTTTCTTAGGACGTTTGACTCTCACTGTTGTGATGTTATCCCCCATCCTAGCTGGCCCATATAGAACAGCCAAAGACATCCTGGTCAGCCTTCAAGGGAAGGCAGGGGCAGATCATGGACATTCCCCGCCATCCAAGTAGGCTTCCACACTTGCAGAGCCGACACACAGCGCTCTGGTACTGGGCTCACCCAAGGAATCGTCACGTCCTGCACATGGCTGCTTAGCCTCACTTCCGTATATTGGGCCTTCCGTTCACCATAGGCTGATCTTCCGGACACCAGAAGAATGCAGTCTGCAGATGACATCTACACAGTGAGCTTTCGATTCAGACTTTCCACGTAATGGATTTGCTATCCAAGCAATATTCCATTTCGTGCCACTAGGACACTTTTTACACCTTCTATGAAGCCCACAATGAGCTTTTGATTCGGACTTTCCATGTAATGGATTTGCTATCCAATCAATATTCCATTTCATGTCTCTGGGACGCTTTTGTAACCGACATACCTGTGGTATGAAGTGTGGCAGTCTACATACTTCTTCATGCACCTTTAAATGTCAAGCTGAATGTAGTTAAAGTAAGCTGCGGTCAACTTGAGCTTGTTGATATCTCCATAGAGCTTGTCCTCAAATGAAGCAGGTGTGGGCCAAAATATCTTTCTCTGTTCTGCATATATTGGGCACTCCTGCAGCAAATGTTTAGCTGTCATTTTACCAGTTCCACAATTACATTCATCCGTATCTCCTATCTTTAGTTTATTGAACAAGTGGTATTTCAGCCTGTTATGTCCTGTGCGGAGTCTGAAGATTACTACTTGTTCTCTTCGGTCGAATTTGTAATATGCATCATCCTTCTGGTGGCCTGGATGCTCTGTTTCCCATTTGGTTCTATAAATGCTTTTTATCAACCTCTTTGCCTCATTATAGGTTATGTCTATGTCAGGCTGTGGTAATCGTCCACCCTCTTTTGCTAGTATGTCAGCCTCTTCATTTCCAGGTATACTGCAATGTGATGGGATCCACTGTATTACAACTTTTTTGAATTTCTGGCACAGACCATGGAGTGCTGCTCTTAGGTTAGCTAGTTCTGTGCCGTTTTTGCTCTTCAGTATTGAGACAGCTGTGAAGATAGCTATTTGCTTCTCTTTATTTTCCTCCATAAAGAGCATTTCTGCTGCAGTTTTCAAAGCCTCTACCTCCGCTTTGAAGTTACTTGAAAATTTTCCAGTTGCCACTGACTGTGTTTTTTTCACTCCATTTTTTTAATTTAGGAGAATTCCTCCTCCTCCATTTTCTATTGAATTTTTGGCTGATCTATCTGTATATGCATGGGTCCAATTGCTGCTTGGGTAATGTTCTTTTATGTAGTTTAGGGTTATTTTTCTTCTTTCGGTTTCCTTCTGAGTGTTCTTTTTCTCAATACTAGGAATTTTTTCTATCATCTCAGGCAGTTGCTGATGTCTCCAAGCTGGGAACTTGTCTGCATTGTAAATGGGCTTGACTGTTGATATGTTAAGTATAGGATCTGCCCTAATCTTTTGTTTTGCAGTTGCTACAAAATTCAGTCTTCCCTTTCCAAACCGTTAAACTTGCTATACATAGGATGATCTGTCAATCTTCTAAATTTTTCAGCTTGTTACTGGGCTCTGCTATCTTTTCTATCTTGCACTGGTTGTAAACAAGTGATCTTTTCTAATTCATCAACAGGTGTTGTCTTCAGGCTTCCAGTTATGATTCGCATTCCTTGGTTTTTTGCCCAAGCTGCAATGCCATATTCCAGTATTGACCTCACCCACCCAGTATATAACTTCTTGAGAACTTTCTCATCTGCTCCCCACGTTGTACTAGCAAGCTTTTTCATGATTGCCATTCTTTGCCTTGCTCTTGTTCGATTTTTCTCAACCTGTGTCTTCCATGTCAGGCGACGATCAAAGGTGACTCCCAGATAGTTTAGATTTTTTTCATAGCGCAATATTTTTCCATTCAGTACCAGCTTAGGTTGCTGTGTTTTATTTGAGAGAGAGAACACTGTGCATGTTGTTTTTCTCCTCAATTATCTTCACTAGCCATGACTTTGACCAGTCCTCTAGCGCTAATAAGGTTTGCTGTTTTCTGCTGTTAGCTGTACTAATATATTCTTAAGATGTCCATATGGCTAGGTCATCTGCAAAGGAGGATGTGTGTACTCTGGCTGGAAAATTTTCTGTGATGTCATTTATATATGCTAGAAATAATGTTGGTGAAAGAACTCGTCCTTGGGGGACACCTTGCTCGAACAGCATCATTTTGCTGGTTTGTCCTTGTACTTTTGTCCTGGCAGTTCTGTTCTAAAGGTAGTGGCTGATCCATTTATACTTTTCCCCACAAACATGCATATTTTGCAGTTTTACTTTCAGTCCTTCCTTCCATACGTTATCAAATGCGTTTTCTAAATCTATCCAGACCGCTAGTGTGTGTTTTTTTTCTCTTGGAAGGCATCCTCTATTTCGTGAGCTATATAGGTTATTTGATCTTCAGTGGATCTGTACTTTCTGAATCCTGCTTCCCCTCTGCTGTGTGTCCACCGTGACGAGGTAGAGGGGCTTGTGCGTCCCAATGACCCCAAGAGCTATGCCGACGGTAGCACAGCTACTGGTAGGGCCACCCATGTCGGACAGGTCAAGGGAGAGGGACCAGACGAAGAGACACACAAACCTGCTGCCTTGTAGGTAGACTGGGGACAGTCAAAGGCTAGGGAAAGCACCCCGAATACATGCTTGTCTAAATCGGATGTACTGAGCCACAGGCTTGACAAAGCAGTGCAACGTAAAACCTGCTGCCTTGTAGGTAGACTGGGGACAGTCAAAGGCTAGGGAAAGCATCCCGAATACATGCTTGTCGAAATCGGATGTACTGAGCCACAGGCTTGACAAAGCAGTGCAACGTAACTTAATTCATGATGTCACAAATCAAAATTAATCGATATGGTGCTAATCCCGTGAAGTCCCATCAGGCGGCGATAGTGCCGGGCCCCCTGCCTCGAGGGGGTCCACCCATGACTACTGGTGGTCACCTTCCCCTGTGCTGTGGAGTCAAGGCACAGAGGAGTAGGTTAAGAGCTATTGACCAAATACCCCGGACACTCAACATACTACAGTGGAATGCCGAAGGAGTTTACAAGAAGAAAGACTCCCTAACACAGCGTCTTCATAAAGATAGAATAGATGTGGCATGCATTCAAGAGACACACCTCAACGCCAATCACAAATTCTCAGTCAGAGGATATCAGGCCACACGTTTCGACCGCGAAGGACACAAAGGAGGAGTTCTAATACTTACACGAAATACAATACCTTGCAGCGAAGTATCTGTGATCTCTGACAACCAAACGGAAATTATAGGTGTTTATATAATGATAAAGGACGTGAAAATAAGAATCTACAATCTGTATAGCCCAGCAGATAAGGACCTTACACTCTCAAACGTGAAAATAACTGACACAAACTGCATTATTGTCGGAGACTTTAATAGCCGTTCAGAAAGATGGGGATACCCAGATACTGACAAAAGAGG
Source organism: Cepaea hortensis (assembly GCA_963921405.1). NCBI lineage: Eukaryota > Metazoa > Mollusca > Gastropoda > Stylommatophora > Helicidae > Cepaea > Cepaea hortensis. The sequence goes on from OY992888.1 coordinate 42,055,716, forward strand.
AGATGGATTGGAGGACTGGGAAATAGACTCAAATCTCCATATACTCAACAAAGCGGATGACACACCGAGCTTCTACTCCAGAAGATGGCTTACCACTTCTACTCCAGACGTAGCTTTCTGCACAGGAGACATCCTCCACAAAATCGATCGCCATGTGCTGGACCAATTAGCAGGTAGTGACCACAGACCAATCAAGCTTGAAATGAATATGGAGTATGTTCCACAGGAGCAAAAGCCTTTGCCCCGCTGGAATTACAAATGAGCAGATTGGGACAGATTTGCCATACTAACAGACAAATATTGTGAAAACATAAATACACGATATGGCAACATAAAGCAAATGGTGGAAAGTCTAAACAGAGCGATAATACAGGCAGCCACTGAGTCCATTCCTAGAGGAGCGAGGAAAAATTACAAACCATACTGGACTGAAGAACTACAAAGTTTGGAGGACAAAGTTGAAGATGCCAGGAAGACAGCAGAGAGAGAACAAACAATTGAAGCGAACATCTCTCTCAAAGCCATCTCAGCAAAATATAAAAGAACAGTAAATCCAACAACAAGAGATTGTTGGAGGGGAAAAACAGAAAACCTGAACTTTGACAGGGATGGAAACAAACTATGGAAACTAGTGAAAGCCATGAACAATGAAGGACCTAGAAACAAACAAATAACAATTAAACAAGGAAATGCCTTGCTTACAGGAAAAAAGGCTGCAAATGCACTAATGGAACACTATGCAAATGCAAACCACATTGATATTACAACCGAACAGAAGAAAGCAATCAAAGACAAACAGATACATCATAGAAATACAGAGACAGCAGCAGAATATATGATGGCAAATCTAACAATCGAAGAAATGGAACAGGCAATGAATACCCTAAAAATACCCACGGCTCCACACCTTCAACTCCACTGGATGAAATGAATGGTCATCATCATTCTTGATGGACAAACAACAGAACCCTAAAAAAGAAGAAATCACCAGGAAAGGATGGAATCACAAATGAAATGCTAATAGGACTAGGCACCAAGGCAAAGAAGAAACTACTAGCAGTCCTAAATAACAGCTGGAAGAGAGGAATAGTCCCACAGGCATGGAAGGAAGCTATACTAATACCAGTCCCAAAGAAAGGAAAAGACCTGGAAGAACCAAATGGCTATCGACCTATCAGTCTACTTAGCTGTGTAGGAAAATTAATGGAACGCATTATCAATGGCAGGCTAACATGGCATCTGGAAGAAAACAAACTCTTAACACCACACCAAGCAGGATTCAGAAAGTACAGATCCACTGAAGATCAAATAACCTATATAGCTCAGGAAATAGAGGATGCCTTCCAAGAGAAAAAGCACACACTAGCAGTCTGGATAGATTTAGAAAAAAAGGACTGAAAGTAAAACTGCAAAACATGCATGTTTGTGGAAAAATGTATAAATGGATCAGCCACTACCTTGAGAACAGAACTGCCAGGACAAAAGTACAAGGACAAACCAGCAAAATGATGCTGTTGGAGCAAGGTGTCCCCCAAGGAGGAGTTCTTTCACCAACCTTATTCCTAGCATATATAAATGACATCACAGAAAATTTTCCAGCCAGATTATACACATCCTCCTTTGCAGATGACCTAGCCATATGGACATCTGAAGAATATATTAGTACAGCTAACAACAGAATACATCAAGCCTTATTAGCGCTAGAGGACTGGTCAAAATCATGGCTAGTGAAGATAAGTGAGGAGAAAACAACATGCACAGTGTTCTCCCTCTCAAATAAAACTCAGCAACCTAAGCTGGTATTGAATGGAAAAATATTGCGCCATGAAGAAAATCCAAACTATCTAGGAGTCACCTTTGATCGTCGCCTGACATGGAAGACACAGGTTGAGAAAAATCGAACAAGAGCAAGGCAGAGAATGGCAATCATGAAAAAGCTTGCTGGTACAACATGGGGAGCAGATGAGAAAGTTCTCAAGAAGTTATATACTGGACGGGTGAGGCCAGTACTGGAATATGGCATTGCAGCTTGGGCAACATCAGCTAAGTCAAACTTTAACAAAATAAGTAGAGTCCAAAGCCAAGGAATGCGAATCATAACTGGAAGCCTGAAGACAACGCCTATTAATGAACTAGAAAAGATCACTTGTTTACAACCAATGCAGGATAGAAGAGATAGCAGAGCCCAGCAACAAGCAGAAAAATTCAGAAGATTGACAGACCACCCTATGTACAACAGATTTAATGGTTTTGGAAAGGGAAGACTGAAGCGTAGCAACTTTGTAGAAACTGCAAAACGAAGGATTAGGGCAGATCCTATACTTAACATATCAACAGTCAAGCCCATTTACAATGCACACAAGTTCCCAGCTTGGAGACAGCAGCAACTGCCTGAGATGATAGAAAACATTCCTGGTATTGAGAAAAAGAACACTCAGCATGAAACCGAAAGAAGAGAAATAACCATAAACTACATAAAAGAACATTACCCAAGCAGGAATTGGACCCATGCATATAGAGATGGATCAGCCAAAAATTCAATAGAGAATGGAGGAGGAGGAATTCTCCTAAATTTAAAATATGGAGTGAAAAAACACATTCAATGGCAACTGGAAAATTTTCAAGTAACTTCAAAGCGGAGGTAGAGGCTCTGAAAACTGCAGCAGAAATGCTCCTGATGGAGGAAAATAAAGAGAAGCAAATAGCTATCTTCACAAATCAAAGTCAGCTGTCTCAATACTGAAGAGCAATAACAGCACAGAACTAGCTGACCTAAGAGCAACACTCCATGGTCTATGCGAGAAATCCAAAAAAGTTGTAATACAGTGGATCCCATCACATTGCAGTATACCTGGAAACGAAGAGGCTGACAGACTGGCAAAAGAGGGCGGACGACTACCACAGCCTGACATAGACATAACCTATAATGAGGCAAAGAGGTTGATAAAAAGCAGTTATAGAACCATATGGGAATCAGAGCATCCAGGCCATCAGAAGGATGATGCATATTACAAACTCGACCGAAGAGAACAAGTAGCAATCTTCAGACTCCGCACAAGACATAACAGGCTGAAATACCACTTGTTCAATAAACTAAAGATAGGAGATACCGATGAATGTAATTGTAGAACTGGAAAAATGACAGCAAAACATTTGCTGCAGGATTGCCCAACGTATGCAGAACAGAGAAAGATATTTTGGCCCACACCTGCTTCATTTGAGGACAAGCTCTATGGAGATATCAACAAGCTCAAGTTGACCGCAGCTTACTTTAACTACATACAGGTTGACATTTAAACGTGCATGAAGACCCAGAGGCATGAAATGGAATATTGCTTGGATAGCAAATCCATTATGTGGAAAGTCCAAATCGAAAGCTCGCTGTGTGGGCTTCATAAAAGGCGGAAAAGTGTCCTAGTGGCACGAAATGGAATATTGCTTGGATAGCAAATCCATTACGTGCAAAGTCCGAATCAAAGGCCCATTGTGTGGGCTTCATAAAAGGTGGAAAAGTGTCCTAGTGGCACGAAATGGAATATTGCTTGGATAGCAAATCCATTACATGGAAAGCCCAAATCGAAAGCTCACTGTGTGGATGTCATCTGCAGACTGCATACTTCTGGTTTCCGGAAGAACAGCCTATGGTGAACGGAAGGCCCAATATACGGAAGTGAGGCTAAGCAGCCATGTGCAGGACGTGACGATTCCTTGGGTGAGCCCAGTACCAGAGCGCTATGTATCGGCTCTGCAAGTATGGAAGCCTCCTTGGATGGCGGGGAATGCCCATGGTCTGCCCCTGCCTTCCCTTGAGGGCTGACCAGGATCTTTGGCTGTTCTATATGGGCCAGATGGGATGGGGGATAACACCACAACAGTGAGAGTCAAACGTCCTAAGAAACCCCCGGGAAGGTTAACCCGGTCAACAAATGCCCGCAGAAGTCGGATGTGTCGGCCTAACGGCGCAAGAACGCAGCTCTGCTGTAAACAGGCACAACGCAATCACATCCGAAAAAAAAAACTCCGGATGATCGCAGAAGAAGAAGAAGAAGAAGAAGAAGAAGAAGAAGAAGAAGAAGAAGAAGAAGAAGAAGAAGAAGAAGAAGAAGAAGAAGAAGAAGAAGAATCCTGCTTGGTGTGGTGTTAAGAGTTTGTTTTCTTCCAGGTGCCATGTTAGCCTGCCTTTGATAATGCGTTCCATTAATTTCCCTACACATCTAAGTAGACTGATAGGTCGATAGCTATTTGGTTCTTCCAGGTCGTTTCCTTTCTTTGGGACTGGTATTAGTATAGCTTCCTTCCATGCCTGTGGGACTATTCCTCTCTTCCAGCTGTAATTTAGGACTGCTAGTAGTTTCTTTTTCTTGCCTTAGTGCCTAGTCCTATTAGCATTTCATTTGTGATTTATCCTTTCCTGGTGATTTCTTCTTTTTTAGGGTATTCATTTCCTGTTCCATTTCTTCGATTGTTAGATTTGCCATCATATATTCTGCTGCTGTCTCTGTATTACTATGATGTATCTGTTTGTCTTTGATTGCTTTCTTCTGTTCGGTTGTAATATCAATGTGGTTTGCACTGGCATAGTGTTCCATTAGTGCATTCAGCCTTTTTTCCTGTAAACAAGGCATGTCCTTGCTTAATTGTTATTTGTTTGTTTCTAGGTCCTTCATTGTTCATGGCTTTCACTAGTTTCCATAGTTTGTTTCCATCCCTGTCAAAGTTCAGGTTTTCTGTTTTTTCCCCCTCCAACAATCTCTTGTTGTTTGATTTACTGTTCTTTTATATGTTGCTGAGATGGCTTTGAGAGAGATGTTCGCTTCAGTTGTTTGTTCTCTCTCTGCTGTCTTCCAGGCATCTTCAACTTTGTCCTCCAAAATTTGTAGTTCTTCAGTCCAGTATGGTTTGTAATTTTTCCTCGATCCTCTAGGAATAGACTCAGTGGCCGCCTGTATTATTGCTCTGTTTAGACTTTCCACCATTTGCTTTATGTTGCCATATCGTATATTTATGTTTTCATAATATTTGTCTGTTAGTATGGCAAATCTGTCCCAATCTGCTGGTTTGTAATTCCAGCGGGGCAAAGGCTTTTTCTCATGTGGAACATATTCCATACTCATTCCAAACTTGGTTGGTCTGTGGTCACTACCTGCTAATTGGTCAAGCACATGGCGATCGATTGTGTGGAGGATGTCTCCTGTGCAGAAAGCTAAGTCTGGAGTAGAAGTGGTAAACCATCTTCTGGAGTAGAAGCTCGGTGTGTTATCCGCTTTGTTGAGTAGATGGAGATTTGAGTCTATTTCCCAGTCCTCCACTTCATCTCCTCTTTTGTCAGTATCTGGGTATCCCCATCTTTCTGAACGGCTATTAAAGTCTCCGACAATAATGCAGCTTGTGTCAGTTATCTTCATGTTTGAGAGTGTAAGGTCCTTATCTGCTGGGCTATACAGATTGTAAATTCTTATTTTCACGTCCTTTATCATTATATCAACACCTATAGTTTCCGCTTGGTTGTCAGAGATCACAGATACTTCGCTGCAAGGTATTGTATTTCGTGTAAATATTATAACTCCTCCTTTGTGTCCTTCGCGGTCAAAACGTGTGGCCTGATATCCTCTGACTGAGAATTTGCGATTGGAGTTGAGGTGTGTCTCTTGAACGCATGCCACATCTATTCTATCTTTATGAAGACGCTGTGTTAGGGAGACTTTCTTGTTATAAACGTCTTTGGACTCTGATTATAATGACATTACATTTTACGCAGAAGTAAGATGGCTGACCCGTGCCAAAATGTTGAAAAGAGTGATATGCAGCAAAAAAAATACATTCATTCTTTGCAAGCAAGTCAAAAAGTATCTCAGAGTTTGAAGACAAAGAGTGGGTTTGTAACTTTGCATTTCTGGTCGATATAACTAGCCACCTAAATGACGTTACTACTCGTCAAAAAGCGAAAGATCAATTAATTAATAAGATGTATTATCACATTTCTGCATTTCAAATGAAACTTGGTTTTGGGGACCAACAGCTGAGGACAAAAAACTGTACCCACTTTCCTACATTGTCATTGTAACCAGATGTCACACAAGAGGCTGCGAATAAATACGCTCCCTTGATATCTGACTTAAACCTCGAATTTGAAAACCGATTTCAGGATTTAAAAAAAAACATAATGTGCTTTTTTGTGCATTTGCAACGCCATTCGCGGTATACGCGAATTTATTACCAGGAAGATTACAACTGGAACATTGTGAAATGTGTTGTGATACACAGTTATAGGAGAAATTCCATCAAGTTGATTTGGAAGAGTTCTATAAAACGCATTTGGACAATGATAAATAGCCTGCATTTTACAAACATGCTCTGTCGATGGTTTCGCTATTTGGAGACACTTATGCGCGTAAACAGCTTTTTAGTCGCATGAAGCACATCAAATCACAAGTGAGAACACGAATTACTGATGTTCATTTGGAAAACTGTTTGCGTGTAGCGACAACATCAGTCGAGATCAATTTTGATGCATTTAGTTCTGCAAAACAATGTCAGATGTCTCACTTTTAAATATTTTTAAATCGTCTAATAAATATGTTTTTCTTTAAAATAATAATAATAATAATAATAATAATAATAATAATAATAATAATAATAATAAACATACCTATTTCTTGTTCTGTTTACATTAAACCAGGCAAGCGTTTGACCACAATCTCAACTGCTGGGAAGCTACGATGTGGGTCTAAGCTGTAGCACTCTTGCTGGTTTACTTTAATTTAAAAAAAAAAAAAAAATAAGGTGCGTGGCCCGGCAGGAAATATAATTTCTGACATTTTGCCCGCCTGCTGAAAAGGTTGGCCACCCCTGCACTAGACAATAGGAATTTTTGAAATGTATTTACATGCAAGAATTTCAACCCGTCACCTATTTTTAAATTGTCATTAATAGCACCATCATCATCATTATCATCATCATTACATAATCAGTGTAAATAGCAAGCGCATAATTTATGAAGACATGTTTTAACAAATGATGAACAAGGTATTAACTATAATTGAAATAGTCTCATTAATTAATTAATTCATTCATTCATTCATTCATTTATTCATTCATTCATCCATTCATTCATTAGCATGTCATTTGCAGAACCTCGCTCCCATAACAACCTTCCGGAAAATTTCTCTATCACAAGCAAGATATCCCGCGACCGATACACCCATCTGGAGATCATCCGCCATATCCTGCACCCATCTTCTCTTTGGCTTTCCCCTTCCTCTCTTCCCAGGCATATACCCCTCCATTATTGCGCTCTCCAAACTTTCATGACGTTTCTAGTTACCAAAATATATCAATTTTCTTTGTTTTATCGTCTTTAATAGCCAACCCTCTTCAATATTCAGCTCTTGAAGTATAGATACATTTGTTATTTTCTTTACTGCAAGTCTATCATGAACTTTTGCAGCCACATCCATTTTGGTGAGACATTGTGTTTCTGTCTGATTCTGCGTTTGAGTTGCATCATATTTCATGCGCTGATCGGTCCGGCCGGTGCACTCAAAGTTAGATAGCATGTGTTCACACCTACTTCCACAGCCTTTCATTTCACGTATCATAATTTCCCGTTAGAGCAGCAGGCGATTGCCAACAGGACAGGCTGCGTATTTCCATCACTCTTCTTTGTAAACCACAGTGACTTTTGATATGGCCAAAGCAGCAACCGCTGCTCCCCCCTTTTATTTTGGTACCTCCTCCTCCTCCCCCTCCCCTCCTCCTCCTCCTCATCATCATCATCATCATCATCATGTCACTTGCCAGATGGCGTAGTCGTTCATGTCTTTCCACAGATCATGATGAGCTGGATCAACTCTGCTGATTCTTCTTCTTTCGTTCGCTTGAAATATGTCTATAACTGCAGTGTTGACTCTTGTATGAATTTAACTGTCATTTGTAGTTTACTCAGTGGTCCATAGAGTTTATCTTCCACTGTTGTCTCTCTAGGCCAGAAGGTTTGCCTAGATATGTTGTATTTTGGGCAGTCTTGGAGTATGTGCTCTGCTGTCTGCGACGCCAAACCACATGTGCACGTGGCTGTTTCGCCAATCTTGAATTTTGTATACATGTGGTTGCGTAATCTATTGTGTCCTGTTCTGAGGCGCAGAATAATGACTTGTTCTGGCCTGTCCATAACGTGGTAGTCGTCTTGAGTAGGGTTTGGTGGCCTTCTGATTGATTTGATCATTCTTTTCTTTTGGTGGAATGTAATGGGCACATCAGGCTGTTCTTCTTTTGTTCCTTCCTTAGCCAATCGATCAGCTCTGTCGTTTCCGGGTACACCACAGTGGGATGGTATCCACGGTATGGTGACCTTATGCTGACTGCTAAGTTCAGAAAGTAGTGTCCTTAGAACTGGTAATTTCCCAGACAGGAGCGCCTCGAGTACTGATTTTGCATCAGTCAATAATAACACCACATGTTGTGTACCATAGTTGGTATTTAGTAATTTCTCTGCTGCTATCTTGATTGCCTCAATTTCAGCATCATAGTTATTGCAGTACTTTCCTGTTGGTACTCTGGTCGTGTCCCTAGTATTATTTGGGTATACTATGTACACTCCCGCTCCTCCATTTCGAACAGCATTTTGTGCTGACCCATCTGTGTAGACTCGGATCCAGAGGTCCTGTGGGGTTTCTTCATCAAGGAAGCTGAGAGTGGCTGTTCTGAGCTGTGCACTGTTCTGTTCTTCCTTGTCAAATATTCCTCTCACTTTTGTCTGGATTTGTAGTGATAGTCTATGTTCATCTTTCCATGGAATTCGCTCTGGAATAGTTTCTAGGGGGATACCAACTGTGGGCAGATCTTTGGTTTCTCTGCAGTGTCGTATGGCCTTGTGGATGAAACTACTTCTTTTCAACAGCCCCATAGCTAAGTTTTCATATCGATTCTTCATAGGGTGGCCTGGCAAGCTGAGGAACTTTTCTGCTTGTATTAGTGTTTTCTTATCTCTGCGCTCTCTCAGTGCTTGTGTCCTCCCCATTTTCTCCCTTGCTACTATAGGGGTTGATCTCATCCCTCATGTGGTGAATCTAAGTGCTTGATTTTGCACCTTGGTCCAGCTCTTGTAGTGTTTTTTTTTATTTTTAAATGCTGAACACCACGCAGTTGACCCGTATTCCAGGTGTGGTCGTATGCTCTGTTGATAAACTTTGCTAGGTATTTTCCCACTGGCTGCCCAAGTGGCTCCACTTAGCTTTCTCAGGTTGGCTATTTTCCTTCTGGCTTTTGCTACTGCTTTTTTGATGTGTTTTCTCCATGCCCATGCAACAAGTGTATCTACAGCTCTTTGTAGCGATCTGGTGGCCACTGATACATGTTCATATGTGCTCCACAGAACCAGGTCATCAGCGTACATTGCTGCTTCAACTCCATACGGTAGATTAGCAACGAGATCATTGATAAAGATTAGAAAAAGTGTGGGGACAAGACTCCGCCCTGGGGAACACCGTGAAGCAATAGTACTTTCTTGCTCTTGAGTCCGTCTATCTGTACTCGGTCTCTTCTGTTGTGCAACCATGCTTTCATCCATTTGTACATTCTTCCATTGACTTTACAGTTTCTCAGTTTCTTCATCAGACCTTCTTTCCAGACGTTGTCAAAGGCATTCTTCAGATCTATCCATGCCGCAAGCACCAGCTTCTTCTCTTGGAATGCATCCTCAATTTCTTGAGAGAGATAGGTTGTCTGATCTTCCGTAGAGTAGCACTGCCTAAAGCCAGCCTGCTGTGGCACAAGGATGTTTTCACTTTCAATGTACCACTGCAGTTTGTGATTGATGATGCGCTCCATTGTTTTTGCAGAGACAGCTGGTGAGGCTAATTGGTCTGTAGCTAGAGGCAATGGAACTATCTTTCACTGATTTTAGGAGGGGTATCATGAGTGCTTCTCTCCAGGCTTGTGGAACATTGCCTAAGGTCCAGCTGTTATCGAAGATCCGCAACAGCTTTGCTTTTGGCCTCTGTTTCTAGGTTCCTGATCATTTCATTGGAGATACCATCAGTTCCTGGTGATTTTCTCATTTTAGTTTTGATATGGCTAGCTCCAGTTCGCTGATTGTGAAAGGTGCCTCCAGAACCTCATGTATTGCTTCGTTCTGTCCTGTATGTTGTCATTTCTCTCGAATCTCTTGTTGTTTCTCTGGGTTAATTTCGATATTGTTATCGTGTGCGAATGAAACCGCAAAATGGTCAGCTGCTTGCTTTCCTGTTAAGATGTTTCCGCTTTATGTAGTGCATTTTTTTTTAGTTTCTCCCTGTGCCCTCATCGTTAAGTTGTTTTGTTAGCTTCTACAATTTCCTTGTGCCTCTTTCAAAGTTCAGTGACTCTGTTTTCTCCTGCCAGCTTTTCCATCTAGCCTTCAGCTTTGAAATTTGGCTTTTGCGTGCTGATATGTATTGTGGTGCTCTTGGTTGGGTTTGACCTCTGCTTGCTTTCTACACACTTCCACATCAATATGCAACTGTTCTAGTTCACTACTCCAGTAAGATTTATAATGTTTACGGGCTCCTCTTGGTACTGTTTCTCGTGCTGCCTGTAGTATGCATTTCCAAAACTCTTCAGCTACATTATTTATGTCTTTCTCAGTATTCAGGATTCTAACCAGCATGCTGGTGCGATGCTTGTACATTGCCCAGTCTGCTTTCTTGTAGTTCCACCTCGAGAGGGTGCTGCTTTCACTTACAAGCTCATTTTCTACAGTTAGAAAGACTGGCCGACGGTCACTGCCACCAAGTTGTTTCCCAACAATTCGTGTAATGTTCCATTCCAGGCCTGGTGAATGAAAAGCCAGGTCAGGTGTAGTTGTAGTGTGCCGTGATCTCGTGTAGAAAGTATGTGGGTCGGACTGCTTGTTAATCAAGGTGAATCTATTCTCATTCTGCCAGTCTTCTAGCCTCTCTCTTCTCTGGTCTATGCGATCATAGCTCTAGCTCTGCGAGTGGCTGTTGAAGTCGCTACACACAATCATTTTTTTCTTTTAATGATAGTGTGTCCAGTGCCTGTGGGCGGTCACTTGGACAGCATTAATTAATCAGATGGAGATCTGTATTGCCTGTCTTAAGTTTAAGTGTCTGATACTCAGCCCCTTCCATGTAAACTTCAATTTGGGAAGCAGTGATTTTATTTGTTTACAAGGGTCAGTATCTCACCCTTTCGCCTGTCCTTTCGGTCAGATCGGTAACACTGGTAACCTCTGATATTGAAGGCTATATTTTCGTTAAGGTCAGTTTCTTGCAAGCAACATACGCTTACATTTTCTTGGTCCAAGATGTTTTCTAGTTCTATTTTGTTGTTGTTGTTGCTGACTCACTCCGCATTCCAGTGCATTATTTTTAGTCTTTGTTTGGTATGGCCAGACGCTCTATTCTCAGGTCCCCTGGCTCCACAGGACATTTGAGAAGGACCTCCAATAGTTGTGGGTGGACCCTTTCGGGGCATAGGGCCCGGTACTGCACCAGCCTGGGGGTCCAAAGCAGGACGAGCACCATAACACTTAGCAGTAGTCGACATATTTCATGGCGTGATTGCGTGGCATCCTGATTTCTGTGGTGCGCCTCCTGACTGGTTGCCTCCGTCTTCAGCACCTTTCCTTTGTTAGAGCAGACCTATGGTCTTACTCAAGATTAGGTGTGTAGGTACGCACATATGTATCTGCGCATGCATGTAAGTGCATACACGTCTAGAGCGTTCTGGTTATTTCTCGGCGCCAGTGACTCGCCGCCGCTCCTCCTCCTGTTAGCTAAAACAGGTCCGCCACGAGAAGGCCAGGAGTTGACTTTTGCTGCAGTGGTGATGAATGCACGAGCCATTGGGGTATTTATGCAAGGTTGGACGCTCACCCAAACCCCGCCCCCGGCTACATAACAGCAACATTTGGTACCCAACTCTGCTGATGATAGTCCCAGTCTCATTCTGAATTATTTCTCTTGGTCTGCCTCTCCAATTCCACACTGATCTTTCCAGTTGTCACGATAGTCTTTAATGCCTTTCTTATATCACATTACCAATGAATGCTATTTGTTTCTTTTTTAATAGTTGTATATAATGTTCTAGTTTTATTAGCCTCGTCCAGGATGTGGCCATAATAACTCTCCGGTAGTCCAAGATATTCGCAACCCTTGCGCAGAAACTACATTTCCGCTGCTTCCAAGCTTTTCCTAATTTGTTTATTAACGTTACATGATCCGCTGCCAACTGAAACGAGAAAAATAGTGCTGAATTGCTACACAGAGCCTATACTTCTGTATGGATGTGAAGCGTGGACAATGAGCAGACAAGCTGAAAAACACTTGATGGCTGTGGAAATGTGGTTTCTGAGGAAAATGCAAAGAAAACCACGGACAGACAAAAAAGCCAATGAACAGGTCCTTCAATAAACAAATGAAGATCGTAAACTGATTAGAGACATTAGACGTAGACAGTCAACATTTCATGGGCATGTTATGAGAAGAAATGAATTGGAGAACTTGGTGACAACAGGCAAGATTGAAGGGAAGAGACAAAGGGGAAGACCGAGAAGTAAATACCTGGATGGCTTGGCCACTTGGCATGGTCGAGACAAAAACACGGAGATAATCCACGACTCTGGTGATCGAGTGAGATGGCAGAACATGACCGCCCACGCTTATCGGCATGGCACATGCTGGATGGATCCGCTGTCATGCAGCTAAACAGGTTCTGTATAACATTCCAGCACTCTCTTCCTTACATTCAGTGATAGTGGTCTATTACATAAGCTATTTGTCATTTTCTGGAAAGCCGCTTTTGCTTGACCCATTTTGCTCCTAATCTCTCTGGTGCACCTTCCATCTACTGTTATTATTGCCCTTGGGTGTTTTAATTTATCAATGTGGTTACGCATTTTCCCTTTGATGGTTATCTCACACTTAACTACTGTATTAACAATATAAACTCTTTTACCGTGCAAATATTGCCAACAAAAGAAACAGTCCCTGTGCATGCCGCAACAGAACGAAACTCAATGCACGCGAGAGCACTACAGGCATGTTCAACAAGGATTCCTGCAAACAATAAAGGCGCCATGTCTGTCACTCAAAGCTTGGAGATGTATTTGCTGCTATACTGAAGACTCACCCTGATTGAGGCTATTTATCATGTAATGTGACATTTTCCGGCGGGGTAAAGTATGGTGTTTCTATGTTTCATTAGTCAGATCTTTGAAGTGGCCTCAAAGGGTTCCCCAGTTGAAATTTATCAGGACCATTCATTCAAGCTGTTAAATATGAATTATGAATGATGATTTACTTACGAGGGTAAGTTAATAAGTAAGTCACAAATGGCTGTAGAAAAATAACTAACCATGATAACAACTTGAAACCAGTTTATTTTTATACATACATTGTCCCTTTATTTCTCAACATAATTTCCACCAACATTGATGCATTTATCCCATCGTTTTATCAGTTCTCCCAAACTGGCTGCATAGAACTACGTGCTTTGTTTTCATTTACCTGCCAACACACAGAACTGTGTGAGTTACTTATTGACTCGACCTCGTAACTTTTTCTACCCAGCAATGCACCGCTTTACGGGAAATCGCTATTGGCTAAGTCCACTGAAAACCCACCTTGGCGGGAGACATTTTGCGAATGACGCTGAAGTTGAATGTGAAGTAAAAACATGGTTTAGAAAACAGAGCACGCAGTTCTATGCAGCCGGTTTGGGAGGACGGATAAAAAGATGGGATAAGTGCGTCAATGCTGGTGGAAATTATGTTGAGAAATAATGGGACAATGTACGTATACAAATAAACTGGTTTCAAGTTGTTATCATATTTAGTTATTTTTCTACAGCCATTTGTGACTTACTTATTAACTTACCCTGGTATATACGTGTAAAGTCTATACCACCCTGTTGTTATATTTATTTAGTGTGTTAGTTTCAGCGAGCACGTTGGTGTAGCGATTAGGAAGTTATACTAACTATATTGAGCACAGTTGGACGAAGTTTGGATGCCTGCGCTCCACGTTCGCGACAAGAGGGAAATATTGGCCACCTATTCCTCCGTGCTCCCTAACCTACAAAATGCAATGGTCCTAACATTTCACATGCCCATACTTGGTTCCTCCTACTGAACTTGTTTTTGTTTTTCCGTTAGTTTCTACCTCAAGAATTAGAGCACCCCAGAAAATGCTCCAGAAAATGCAGGTAAAGGTATTTCCAAGCAGATACTTCTAGGCCTCGATAAGTGAGGTGGAGTGGCTAGTTCCCCTTCCCATTGCCATTCCTCCCCCGACAATTCCCAGAAAACTGCCCGATACCCATGTTTATGAGATCCAAGAGACTGCGTCTGCGGAGCACCAAAGCAAACTTCACAGCACATCCTTCAAGACAACCCAGAACTGAGCAGAGTCGAGGCTTTACCACATGAGCAATCCTACCAGACAAAGCAAAGACCACCGATGAAGAACTCATGCGTACTGCTGTGTTTATCACCCATGCCGGAATAGTACATGGTGTATTTTTAATGACTGTGCAATGTTTGAAAATATAGCCGGTCCAAGGTTTGTATTAACCCTCTGTAAAGTGCATGCAACATTATAGGTAAATAGAAAACCTGATCCGGCAATATTTTCAAACAGTGCACAGTCGTTAAAAATATACCCTATAAAATGTAAAGTAAAGGACCATGTTGCATGCATTTAGACGCACTGGACATATGGTGCTAAACTCACGTTTTTATAACCCAATCGGCGCTAGGTGAGCGATGTGGTCGGTATCACACCTGTCGCCTTTACTCCCCATAACATTTTCTGCTACAACATTTTAGGTTGAGTCGACCTGGGACAATTCTACAAATCCACCCCATTGCCGGACAGGCAGGCTAGTATCTAGCCACTACGTTATATCGGGTCCCTCATACAGAGATAATTAACTAGTAGCGGTTCAAACTTCACGGCAACGAGTCGCCCCATTATCCACGAAAAATACAGTTCATCGTCGATGGAAGCCGCAGTCACTTAAAAACCAGCAGCCACACATTACTGCATAAGGCAACCCAATCAGTTCAGCGACCGGCCGGTCGCCGTTTTTTCTCAACACACAGTTCATAATACAGACAATCGCGGACAGATGTAAAACAGGAAATTCACAGCTCACAGTGTCGCTCCATGCACTCGACCCAGTAGCAGGGCGATGGAACCATGCTTCTACCAGCCCAACACGAGGAAACTGCGTAAGCAAACCGCAGCCACAAGCATAAACACTACAGAGGCATTAACAGCTCGACCGCCTATCCTCCATGTTGGGAACCGGAAGTCGTGGGATAGACACACCAGAAATTGTGACTACTGAAGCACAAGACACGATGAATTAGAAGAAGAAACAAAAGTAATAAATGGTCAACTAGAATAATTAATAGACAGAAACTGACAACTTCTTCTTCATCATGCATCTTTTTAGAGGAGCGCTTCTCCTAGTTACGCACTCAATTGGCAAGCTCAGCATGCCCGACTTCGGCATTTATGTGTCAGGTTGACTTCCTCTAGACTGATTTCATCCAAGGCAACCGGTTCTTTCATCCCGTAGGTAGGTTTTTTGTTCCCCTAAAGACTTTGCCAGAACAGTTGCCTTGTTGCCTACTCTTTGCTATTGTCAATTGACATGGGAATTTTGACCTGCGTAACTTGCAAAAGGGACCTCCTGTTTTCACCCTTAGCCGTGAAAGCTAGGTATTCAGTCTCATTGCCGTTTATATCAGGATCCAGTGTTGTATAATCAGGCACGAATGGTTCTTGAAAAAATACCTAGCCGTATGGTACATTCTGAGCTTGAGACGGACATCATAACCCTTCAGCCCCCCCTCCCCATCCCCACCCCACCCCATTTCCCCTCCTCCTCCCTACATAACAGCGGATGGTACTGGTTGGTTTGTACAAATACTATGACGGCTAGAAAGGCAGATTATTTACATAACAGATTAAATACGTCAGTCATAATTTAAGTCAACGTGGAATATCGGTTAACAAGCAGTAATCGAGTGAGCTAATTAATTATGGGGTCATTGTGACAACAAAGGGACGTTAGCCTTTATTCAAGGGTGATAACTAGGTACTAGGGCTAAATGTCTACGTATATACAATACTAAATATATGTCACAGATGTCTGTGGCTGAGCGATAGTGACCGCAGTCAACCCCATAATGTTTTAGTTGTTCTTGATTTCTTGACAAGTTTACGTTCAGTAGTTTGCCATTGCTTTCTGAACGACCGGCACTCATACTTTTGTATGGGAAAACAACTCAAGGCAGTCCGCTGCCAAATCGCCCGCAGTTGAGTTTCGATAACTCCTTCGCCACAGAGCCGGCTTGAGGGATAAAGGCCGACAGAAAAGAAAGAAGTAAAATGTGAAGTTTGTGAAATACAGTCGTTAGTGGTTAAACGGTACAATGAAATAATAAAACGCCTAAAGAAGATACTTGGCATAGTTAAAATTAGTTGCATATTCTTTACAGGACATGGCAGTAGTCAACCCCATGATATTTTGGCTGTTCGTGATTTATCGGCAAATGTGCGTTCAGTAGTTTGCCAATGTAAAAAGTATGTAGTAATTGTTGGGTTTCTCAGCTATGTGTGCAGACGATGTAGTCACATGATGTTGGTCAGCATGGCCAAAAGGATACGAGCGGTCGTTCTCAAACATCCGGTTTGCTAATGCTGAGATTGCCGGTTAAATCCCTACGCCGGTCAGTTGGACTAAAATACTGAACTCTTGTCCTTGACTTGGGGACGTAAATTCAAAGTACCTCAGAAGTCGGAGTGGGTTTGCCTGATAGCCAGGGACACTGGTAATCGGGAAATCTAATTCACACGCAAACATCAGTCCAGTGAACTAGAAGTAGTAGCACGAGTGTGAACGCAATGAAAAAAAAAAAAACAGTGTTCCAGCGGATTCACCAGCAACAATTATAATCCCGCTATGAAAAGGTGGAAATATCAGCCAGAAATAACGGCTATCTGGCCCATATGATGTAACATATCTATAATTTCTTCTCATTTGGCTTGGCATCTTTGTGAGGAATAATATCATCATCACTACGTGTCTTGCTGATACACGTGGACGGTCAAGTTCCGCAATCTCATCACCAGAGTCATGGATCAGGTCTGTATTGCTGCCAAGCCATCCTCATGCCTTTCCATAGCTCTCTTCACATCAATCTTACCAGTTGTCAGTTTTTTTTTTTCAGTTTATTTTTCCTCATAACAGGCCCGACAATATCTTGACTGTTTACGTCTAAACTTTCGAATCAAGTTTCTATTTTCATTTGTATGTGTGTGTGTGTGTGTGTGTGTGTGTGTGTGTGTGTGTGTGTGTGTGTGTGTGTGTGTGTAGTGTTTGCTTACCGGTTTGCCTGTCTGCCCTTGGTGTGTGTGTGTGTGTGTGTGTGTGTGTGTGTGTGTGTGTGTGCGTGTGCATTTTCCACAGAAACTACATTTCTAATGCCTTTAGAAGTTTTTCAGCTTGATTGTTTAATGTCCATGTTTCACATCCATCTGAAAGTATAGGCTCTATATGAAACTTTAACACTCGTTTTCTCATTGTATCTGACAGCTTTTTATTGGTCAGTGTGTGTTCCATCTTGCAAAAGGCCACTGCTGCGATCGTGATTCTTTTCTAATCTCTATACGGCACCTTCCAACGGATGTTGACTGTTCCGAAATAGATGTACTCATTCATCTGTGTCAAAATGACATGACTTGACAGTTCACAGAGGGATGGTATAAAGTATATATATATATATTTATTACGTCACCACATGATTTCAGCACACGGTGTTTCATTGTGTTCCCAACGCCTCGGTAGCTCAGTCTCATAACCAATTGTGTACACTACATGAATACAATGTGTAAATGAGTGTTTTGGTTGTTTTGGCTAATGTAAAGGAAAACACGCAATACTCATCGTAAATACACGCTGTGTTGTATGGAAAAACAGTAAAAATGAAAATCATGTTGCAGTCAAATAATTTCTTGTATAATCAAAATGTTCGTTTCTATTAACAGCAGCAACTTTGACACTTCAGCGGTGGTGTCTGACCTACCATGGAAATATATACAGCCAGTTCGTCATTACCTACGCTTCCAGTTTCGCTTTGTGACCTACAGCCTTCAGCGTAGAGTACAGACCTTCACTTTACTAGAGTTGCTTCCCGTATAAACCACATCACCATGACAACGAGCAGCCTAAGTGAAGTGTGAAAACTAAATAAATGAAGACTTTTCTGCTAAATTATGAAAGCCAGGGACGAAGACAAGCCAAGTTAATACTTCTCGTGTGTAGTTAATAGGCGAGAATATAATTATCTACTCTTTGGGAAATACCATAAGCATGATTTATTTTCAAAGCGATGTTTATTCTGATTTCAAGTGAGGATTTAGGCTAAAAATAGTTCATAATGGCTAATGCTGCTGCCTTTGATCGATACAATGTAGCAAGAACCTTCTGTGGATATGTTAAGTGTTAGGGATATACTATTTTTAGACCCGAGTGCACGGAGGAATGGGTTGCCAATCTTCACCTCTCATAGCGAAGGCCGAGTGCATGTATCAAACACCTCGTGCTCATGCAATGACACGTCAATGACATCTCAGCGCCCGCTCTTTGCTGGATAATGATACAAAATACATGACTTCGAAATTTAACTGTGCTTTAAAGATTTTTTAGAAATTATACGAGGGATTATGATTAAGCATCTTTACAAAACTAGATTACGCACTCAAGTACGAGATATGTGGTTCGGGATTATCACTATGTTAAATATATTGTGATCATCATGAAGTTTTAAAAATGTAGACAGATTTTGTTAAATCGTAAACAAAAATTATTCAGGTGCTATATTTTCTTGGAAATTAAGATACATTCTTAACCAGAAAAGTCTTCATTAAATCAGACAGCTGTCGTACTTGATAATCATCTGTTGCAACAGTTAAAGGTATACGCCCGAATAATGGAACTTGAAGCCAGAGTTTGGGGTGTGTAACATGTAATGCCGGACATCCCCAAACGTCTCCAGGTCGCTGGCAGTCGAGAGAGTAGATCCCCCGATAGACTTGCTACCCAAGCAGAGTTGTCTCTGCTTGATTACCTGCAACACGCCGTGTATATTGTCGGTAACGTTGAGTCGCTGTGACTGAATTTGTTTGTTTAGCTGGTGTGTTGTTTGTGTGAGCGGCGTCACCTGTATTAATGTATCAGATGAAAGACCAAAAGCGATAGACAGACAGACAGACAGACAGGCAGACAGACAGACATACAGACGGACAGACAGACAGACAGATAAAAGAGGAGTGGAATGTCAAGATCGTCAATTTATGATCAAGATCTGATACGTGTAGTGAATATAGTAGTAGTAGTAGTAGTAGTAGTAGCAGCAGCAGCAGCAGCAGTAGTAGCAGTTGCAGTAATAGTAGCAGCAGCAGTGGTAGTAGTAGTAGTAGTAGTAGTAGTAGTAGTAGTAGTAGTAGTAGTAGTAGTAGTAGCAGCAGCAGCAGCAGCAGCAGCAGTTGCAGTAATAGTAGCAGCAGTTGCAGTAATAGTAGCAGCAGCAGCAGTGGTAATAGTAGTAGTAGTAGCAGCAGCAGCAGTTGCAGTTGCAGTAATAGTAGCAGCAGCAGTGGTAGTAGTAGTAGTAGTAGTAGTAGCAGCAGCAGCAGCAGTAGCAGCAGTTGCAGTAATAGTAGCAGCAGCAGCAGTGGTAGTAGTAGTAGTAGTAGTAGTAGTAGTAGTAGTAGTAGTAGTAGTAGTAGTAGTAGCAGCAGCAGCAGCAGCAGCAGTAGCAGTTGCAGTAATAGTAGCAGCAGCAGCAGTGGTAGTAGTAGTAGTAGTAGTAGTAGTAGTAGTAGTAGTAGTAGTAGTAGTAGTAGTAGTAACAGCAGCAGCAGTTGCAGTAATAGTAGTAGTATTAGTAGTAGTAGTAGTAGTAGTAGTAGTAGTAGTAATAGTAGTAGTAGTAGTAGCAGCAGCAGCAGTAGCAGTTGCAGTAATATTAGCAGCAGCAGCAGTGGTAGTAGTAGTAGTAGTAGTAGTAGTAGTAGTAGTAGTAGTAGTAGTAGTAGTAGTAGTAGTAGTAATAGTAGTAGTAGTAGTAGTAGTAACAGCAGCAGCAGTTGCAGTAATAGTAGTAGTATTAGTAGTAGTAGTAGTAGTAGTAGTAGTAGTAGTAGTAGTAGTAGTAGTAGTAGTAGTAGTAGTAGTAGTAGTAGTAGTAGTAGTAGTAGTAGTAGTAGTAGTAGTAGTAGTAGTAACAGCAGCAGCAGTTGCAGTAATAGTAGTAGTAGTAGTAGTAGTAGTAGTAGTAGTAGTAGTAGTAGTAGTAGTAGTAGTAGCAGCAGCAGCAGCAGTAGCAGTTGCAGTAATATTAGCAGCAGCAGCAGTGGTAGTAGTAGTAGTAGTAGTAGCAGCAGCAGCAGTAGCAGTTACAGTAATAGTAGCAGCAGCAGTGGTAGTAGTAGTAGTAGTAGTAGTAGTAGTAGTAGTAGTAGTAGTAGTAGTAGTAGTAGTAGCAGTAGTAGTAGTAGTAGTAACAGCAGCAGCAGTTGCAGTAATAGTAGCAGCAGCAGCAGTGGTAGTAGTAGTAGTAGTAGTAGTAGTAGTAGTAGTAGTAGTAGTAGTAGTAGTAGTAGTAGTAGTAGTAGTAGTAGTAGTAGCAGCAGTTGCAGTAATAGTAGCAGCAGCAGCAGCAGCAGCAGCAGCAGCAGCAGTAGTAGTAGTAGTAGTAGTAGTAGTAGTAGTAGTAGTAGTAGTAGTAGTAGTAGTAGTAGTAGTAGTAGTAGTAGTAGTTGCAGTAGTAGTAGTAGTTTATGACATTGATTTCATATTGCTAAAAAAAAAAGAACAGGTAAAGGTAAGGACAATCCCATAGCATATACTGCCTTTGGGGGTGTGGAGTATTAGGCCTTCACATATTTTAGGACACGACATATTAGAATAAGGTAGCCACTTTCCTTCCCTAATGCCGTACCCAAAAATTAACAAAATTTCCTGTTACCCATTTTTATGAGGTAAAAATATACCTCGGTCCTTGGTGTACTGGATAAGTTCTATGATATTCCTCTGTGCCATCGTCTGAGAGATTGGCTGGACTGAATTTTGCGGGTGGATGAGCTTTCCCTACTAACAGTGTCCCTTGCCATCAGAATTCAGAGGTACTTGTAAGTTACGTCCACAAGTCAAGGACGATAGGTCAACATTTTTAATCCAACTGTCCGGTGTAGAGGTTGAACCCCTTACCTCGACATCAGCACACCGGATGCTTAAGAACAAGCGCCCTTATCCATTCGGCCCTGCTGACCCACTTCACCGTTGATCTTTCCCGTCTTCCCGATATTCTCCATTGCCTCTCTTCTCGTTACACGACCAGACAACACTGTAAGAATTCTAAAAACTTGTATGTGTTGTCTGTTATTCTGTTCTTACTTTCACGAGTTCTTCTCTTCCATAACTTCATTTTGCCTATGTATGCCTTCCTCGATAGTTTCATGTTTGTTTTCCCCCGTGTATGCTTTCTTGAAAAACTACTGTACGGAAACGATATTGTAGTCTTACAAGAAACACAGCTCGGCGACGGAACAGCCAATGTCGCCGGATTTCAGGGTTTCTTTAACAGTCGGCACCTCGGACAGGCCATTCTGGTCCGTGACAACATACTAGTGTCTGAGATCGATATGTCTTCCTGGAACAGCGATGCCCTGCAAGTGCAGGCATTAAGAATAATGACACCAGTGCAGCTGGTAATCGTCAACGTTTATGCGCGGAATGGGAAGGTCGACGTGCGACAATGGCAGAGTTTGTTCGATATGGATGAAAGGCACATCATCTACTGTGGGGACTTCAATGCCAGAGGCAGTCAATGGGGGAATTGCATTACCAATAGACAGGGAGTAGATCTGGAGGACGCCCTGGCATCTGCTGCCTTAATCTGTCTGAATGATGGGAAGGTAACTAGAATAGCCACTCGACCAGGTGACTCTGACAGCGTCATTGACTTGGCTCTGGTGTCGCCCACCATCGCACCAAGGTGCCGGTGGGGCACACTGGGATACCACGATAGTGACCACTACCCTTGTGTCATCCTGATCAAGAAAGACGGGGCCATGAGTCAAAGAAACAAGACAAATGCCTTCCCGTACGACAACACTGGTCAAGACGCCATAAGCAAGATCAGAAGAGGTAAACTAACTTCCTCCCGCAGGAGACAGGAAAGATGGTTGCAGCCACCATGGTGGAATGGAGAGGTCGAGAAGGCATGGCTGGGAAAGAGGCAGGCTGTCAAAGACTGGCAAAAGGCCAGAAAGGCTAACATGCCACAGGTTGAGTTGGCGAACCTGAAGACTGAGGTCGATAGGACGACGACGTTATTCAAATCCTGCGCCAAACAGGCCAAGGCCGAGAAATGGGACGAGTTCTGCAGGAAGGTGTGCTCCGAGCGATCTCTTACGACATTCTGGCGCCTCCACAAGAGCATGAACGGTGCTGCACAACGTAGGGGTATTCCAGACTTTCAAGGCACAGACCTGGCATGGAAAAAGTCGGATGCGGATAAAGGTAAGGCCCTTCTTGCACGCTACATAGAACAGACTGACCAGAAAGACGAGCCCGCCAGACAGAGGACCACAACGACACTCTCTCAGTTGTGCGAGGGGGTCGGGACAGACGAAGAATGGACAATCACAGCTGAGACATTGCGTGTGATGCTCAAGAAATCACCTAACACCGCCCCAGGCCCAGACGGCATCCGATATGGTGACCTACTGGTGATATCAGATGATGACATGGAAGAACTGGCCAGAGGGGTCAGGTCAAAGAAGAATGGCTACACAGCTACTTGCTGCCGCTGCCAAAACCGAACAAAGACCACTCCAAGATAAGCGGCTACAGAATCATTACGATGCAGAATACTGTTGGCAAGCTACTGGAGAAAATTGTAGCACACAGACCTGCTTGTGGCTTGGAACAGCTCGGCTGCTTCCCGCCCACACTTGGAGGATACAGACGCAACAAAGAGTCATGGCTGAATGCGGCGGTCTTTGCTCAAGATGTTTACGAAGGATTTCAGGTCAGAGAAGAGACATGTGCGGCCGCCATAGACTTAGAGGACGCATATAACAGAGTATCTTTCGAGCACTTGATGCAAACCCTCCTCAGACTGAAAGTGCACCCTCACCTTGTACGATGGATAGCTGCAGTTCTGCTCCAAAGGAAGGTGGTGCTAAGATGCGGGAGTTGGTCTTCTGAGGCGATAACGATATGTCCAGGATTGCCGCAGGGTTCACCACTGTCACCAGTACTATTCAACGTGTATACGGTGCCGATCACTGAACAACAGTTGGACGGGAGGGGTAGGACTCTGTCATTCGTTGACGACATCCTCGTGTATCGACAGGGTCGAGATAGACAGGCGGTTGCCAATGATATGCAGGGCGAACTAGATCGAATTTCCTCATGGTGTGCTGATGCCGATGCCCTTGTCAACCCTGCAAAGGCAACGGTTACATGGTTCTCACTAAACAACCATATTGTGAAAACAGACCTGCCGGCAGTAAGAATGGATGGGAGCAGTTTGAGTAGAACCCAGTCAATGACATATCTTGGCGTGAGGCTTGATCGTAGCCTGTCCTTCAGAGATCATGTCGATTATGTCATAACGAAGGCTCGAAAAGGTTTGTCAGCAATGAGAGTCATGGCGACTGCCAATATCGAGCAAAGACTGCTAACACTTCTGTTCCAAGGACTTGTGCTTTCACGCATCGAGTATGCCCTGGCCATCCTCACTGTCAGCCCTACACAGATTGGAAGACTTGAAAAGGTACAAAACGAAGCCATGCGCATCATTTTGGGCTGCACGAGAGACACCAGCTGTGTAGCAATGAGATACCTCCTTGACTTCCCGACAATGGAACACAGGATCAAGATCTGGAGAGCTCGTGCATACTTAAAAATAAGTGCAGATGAGCAGCACCCTCTGCATGACGCTATATTCAGAGAAAAGGGTGACAGGCTAAAGAGGGGCAAATCATGGATGGGTCGGGCGGAAGATGTCGTCAGACAGGTCTGCAGTCTTACCAGTATCAACCCCGGCATGGAATGGGTGCCGGTGCCTCCAGCTTTTAAGTGCACTTTCTCCTGCATTATCACACTCGACAGACGGTGCAGAGAGCAGAACCCTGCCGCTGTCAATGCAGAGGTTAACGCGCTCATCTATGAACACTCAGATAGCCCCGAAGTGCTCATCTATACAGATGGTTCTGTGGTAAAGCAGCAGAGAAGTGCGTGGGCATTTACAGCCCGTTCAGCGGGCCGAACCGTTCAAGAATCCAGTGGTGCCCACTCTATGACCACGAGCAGCATGACGATGGAGGGGATGGCAGTTACACAGGCTTTCATATGGCTGGAATCGCAGCATTATACCAACGTGTGTGTACTAAGTGATTCAATGAGCATGATTCAGAAGGTCGAAGCTGGATCTGTACGTAGACAGTGGACTGAATCGCTGCGGAAGTCTGTTGTCCGTAAAGTCACCTTCATCTTCGTCCCGGGACATGCGGGAGTCGAGGGAAATGAACGAGCTGACAAACTGGCTGGCTCTGCACCCCCTGTAGATGGCCAGCCCATGGATCGTGCCGATGTTATTAACGTCCTTAAGGACATGGCGAGAACAGAGGACTTTGACGTCAGTGATTCCACATCGCTGTCCAGGATGAAAGACCTGGGAGTAAGAATCGGCACAGCCAGACGCGAGAGGTACATCGGGAAAACAAAGCGCCTCGTCAACCAACACAGAACTGGCACTATTAGCCACCGGACGCTGATGAATATGCTGGGGGGGGGGGGGAGGATCTGAGCACCTATGGACGTGTCCGGAGTGCAACGAAGATACCCCAACTGATAACTGATAACTGATGCTTTCTTCGCCGCTTTCTATTCCTCTCTTTACGTTCTTTGCATGTTTATACAACTGGGTCGAGCCCAGAGCCACACTGGAAAAAAAATGGCAATGGGTCATTTTTCTTGTCAGACAAGAGCCTGGCCACTATGCCACTGCACTTCTTAAGGTTCTTGTTTAAAAAAAAAAAAAAAAATTTACATATAAAACGAATTGCGTTAGCAGGAAACACTCTGTGAAAACGCAAACAAGCCCAGAAGCAGGAAACTACTATGGATCTGTGAAGTGACAGGCCCTTCACATTTTGTAGGGCCAAATGCGCGGGTACATTTTCTTTGTGTGTGTGTGTGGTCCGGTCTTTCCCTCGTTTATCGGACGGCGAATGCCGGCAACGAACTCTCGTTTCACCGCGCCCTCGGCATTATCAGCACAACCTTCTAACGATTGGACCAACTCGTCAGTCAGTCAATGAATCAGGTGCCGTCTCCACAATGAAGTTTGGCCCCTATGGATCTCCAACACTGTCTGTCTCTCGCCCTGATTGTACATTCTGTCAGACTGCTGTTCGTCCATCTCTAGATGTTATCTTCCCACCTGAATCGTTGTCTCCTCTTGCTTGCTTGCCTTCAACCTTACCAGCCAGCGTCAAATACTCTTAGATTGCCTCCTAAACTGACATCACAAAACATCCTGAACCACACAATATATATGACAACAGGTAAAGTGATAGTCTGAGTGGTGACACGATCGTTAGTGTTAACACTTCTTGTAACAAAATGGGGAGCTTATTGAGAGAATCAAGTGAAGTCCAGTAAATCAGAAGGTGAGCAAAAGACGCAGATACCGGAAAGAGAATACGCAGAGAAAAAGAGTTAAAAGCATAAGAAGACAATACAAATGCGTTCCACGGGGCGTAAGAAATATCATCATCATTTAGCAGAACTTTCGCAGAATCTTGCTTTCCTTACGGCCCACGGAATATATTTTCCACCTACCTACCTATATACCTAACCGGCTCTGCAGCGAAGGGTTTACGGAACCAGTTTGTAATCCAGCGTTCGAAACACAACTGCAGCGATTTGGCAGCAGACCGCATTGCATTGTTTGTTTTTTTACAGAAATAGTATTGTGCCAATCGTTCAGAAAGCAATGGCAAACTATTGAACGTAAACTGGCCAAGAGATCACAAACAGCAAAAAAATGCTGGGATTGAATGTCACGTCCTGTAAAGGATATGCAACTAAGTGAACCTACTTACCTACCTACCTACCTACCTACATCTAATCACCTACGTTCCTGCATGTATGCCCAAGTAGCTACCTGCGTACCTATCTACCTGCCTGCCTACCTACCCACCTTCTCCTACCTACCTAGGTACGCACACACATCGAATATTTATTACTTTCAGGGCTCATCTGTATGATCATACTTACCCTTGTTGTCCGCGGTGCATTGGCCGGATGTGAGTATTTGTGTCTGTCGTACCTGTCATGAAGATAACTGAGGTGCTAACAGTAATAATTCTGTAATGAAGAGGACACACCCGCTTGTAACTGTAGCACTTCTATTTTGGTATTTTTTTTTTATTCCTGGGCAAGTTTACGTTCAGTTGTTTGCCATAGCTTTCTGAACGACCTGCACTCATACCATTGTATGAAAACCAACGCAACGTCGTCTGCTTCCAAATCGCCCGCAGCTGTGTTTCGAAAGCGGTATGCGGGATTGCGAATTACGTTCGTAATCCCTTCGCCACAGAGCCGGCCTTCACCACAGAGACGACCTTTGCCACAGAGCCAACCTTTGCCACAGAGCCAACCTTTGCCACAGAGACGGCCTTCGCCACAGAGCCAACCTTTGCCACAGAGCCAACCTTTGCCACAGTGCCAACCTTTGCCACAGAGCCAACCTTTGCCACAGAGCCAACCTTTGTCACAGAGCCAACCTTTGCCACAGAGCCAACCTTTGCCACAGAGCCAACCTTTGCCACAGAGACGGCCTCTCCACAGAGACGACTTCGCCACAGAGACGGCCTTCGCCACAGAGCCGACTTCGCCACAGAGCCGACTTCGCCACAGAGCCTGCAGACATAGTAGCATTGTAGCGAACTATGCATGTTGTAAAAGATAACTAAGGAAGATTAGCGTGGGATTGGCTACCTCATCCTGTACAAAGCTTTAGCTGCAAAATCTAAGTTTAGCAAGTCATATTGTGAAATTTAATATGAACAAGTCTGCAGAAAGGAAAAGAAAAACAGATTTGCCAACCAAGATGAACGGATGCTCTTCTCCTACCAGAAACACGACGCGATGTAAAAAAAAAAAAAAAAAAAACCTAAACCCACAAAGACCAGAGAATTAGAGGCAGGGAGAGATACTATGGGAAGGACATGTGCCAGACGACATCCCGGGGTATGTAAGAACTCAACAATTAAACTTGATAAGAAAACAGCTCGCTATAAACTGTCGTCAACAATGCAGGCTTCAGAAGCCTAAACCAAACCGAAGAAACAAGTCGACTCCCTCAGACGTTGGCAGTTAAGACGTTATTTATTTCCGTAGCATGCAGGCTTGGTGCAAATACTTGACAATAACACAGAATAAAATACTTGGCCTGTTCTGTCCAGGCGGGACAGTATTACAATTACGATGATAACCAACATAATGTCCTAAGCCAGCTCCGCTTAAATCACAAACAATTGTCCTTGCCCGTCAACACGGCGTCCTTCTCTTTATCCGCTCTCTTCTAAGTGTCCTTTCCGACGTTTCTCTGATATCGAGTTTCTGCATTCGTCTCCATATTCATTCGTGGCTTATATGAACGTTGTCTCCACACATTGACTCGTCCATTCCATGTATTAACTCAGCCACCAATGCGATATAGTGCCAGTGCCTCGCCAAACTATCCTTCTCAAATCCACAAAAGCTGCCGCTCCTATGAGGCTCCCAAGTCTGTCTGTTTGTTGTTGTTGACAATTTCTCGTGACGTGTCTGTCCTTCTACGTCAATCCCATAGATTGATTAGCGTTTTGGTTTTGGGATTCTCTGATACTTCTACTTTGCGTCATTACGTCAGACGTGCCACTTGGCAACATGGAAGAAGTTGCAGAAGACACCAAAGGGTATGAGGACTTGGAGTGAGTTTGCTGATGTCCTGTGCATTTTTGGGACACACACGGCTGACGAAGATAAAGACAAAGGCGAAAAGGAAGAAGAAGAAGAAGAAGAAGAAGAAGAAGAAGAAGAAGAAGAAGAAGAAGAAGAAGAAGAAGAAGAAGAAGAAGAAGAAGAAGAAGAAGAAGAAGAAGAAGAAGAAGAAGAAGAAGAAGAAGAAGAAGAAATGGAAGAAGAATGAAATGACATTGTCAGTGGTGCAACGAAAAATAAACCGATGGTCTTATATATAATTAAGTCCTAAGACTTGTATAAAATCTCTGAACATGCCATTAGTCATTTTCAGATTATTTGCATGCCTATGCACGTATCCATAAGAAAATAATTGTGGTAGTTTCCCGTTGTATCCCACGCTTGCATGGTTGATTTGTGACCTCTGCCTTTGACAGAAATGTCCAGCAGTCAGTGCAAGTGGGTGTTTTGCTCTGCTCGGTCGCTCTGGCTGACACTCGGTCTCCTCGACAGTATGGTGTTGTCCGCCTTTGACCTCTGGGGGATGACTATGGGAGTCTCCCCTTCACCGGGCGGAGACCATGGTGTCATTTAGCATATCCCTCGTTGATTTAGCTGTTAAGTGCTATACATATAGAAATAGAGGCGCACGATTCTAGCCAATGTGTCATAACACTCATACACACACGCACGATCGCACGCACGCATGCACGCGCACACACATGCACACACTGCGTATGTGTGTATTGTATTGGTTGATTTGTGGAAGTCTTCCAGAAGGCTGGAACCCTAACCCCTTGAGCCCGCTACTTTGGTGTTCGGGTCGTCTGAGCCATGCCACGGGCTTGTATCTCTTTGGGTGAGGCGGGTGTAGAGATTTTCCTCCCCGAAGTACCATCCTCTTGGGGACTGTATTGCAACGCCCGAACCGCTCTACAAGAGATAGCAAACCCCCCCCCCCCCGGGGGGGGGGGGGCTGGGCAATACCGGTAATAGAGCTTCACACCCGCGGAAAGACATGGCAATCCTTGAAACGTTAACAGGACATGGCAACCTAGCATGTGGATAGGTCTCTCCACGGAGATGTGTACGAGGGTGTTGACCACTGTATGTCCTAGTTCTTGGAGCTCTGAGGCTCTGCAGACTCTTCATGTTTGCACGTGGATCGAGCGTATGTTCCCTGATGTGTGAAGTGGCGCAGAGGTTTATGTCTCTCTACAAATCTCGGTCCTTGGCTTACTGGGTCAATTCTATTTACAGTGCGGACCTGATAAGGCGAACTCACCTGGGACCCAAGAAACAGGTTTTCTTATCAGAAATCCCCCTTATATGAGTTCAAAGTCGGCACATCCGAGATCGCCTTACGTGGTTTGCACTGTATTATATTGTACATGCTTGATCCAGACACATGTTCTACGGCACTAAGCTGAGGAATATGGCTGAACGTCTCTAAATCAATATCCCCTGGATGAGAGGGCCTGGCCATTACTCACCCTCAGCTGCATGGAGGTGAGATGCTGAGCCGGCAGTATCTGTATTTCGTGGAAAGTTCGAACCTAAAGCTCGCTGAGTGGATGTCGTCTGCAATTTTATCGCTCCTGGTGTGTGGGGAGTGGCCAGCAGCGAATATACGGAAGTGAGGAAGTGAAGCAGCCATGCGCAGTACGTGACGAGTCCTTGGGTGAGCCCAGTACCACAGCGCTATGTGTCGGCTTTGCAATTATGGAAGTCTCCTGGATGGCGGGGAATGCCCATGGTCTGCCCCTGCCTTCCCTTGAGGGCTGACCGTGATGTCTTTGACCATTCTAACTTGACCAGCTGAGATGTGGACGATAAAACAGCGGTGAGAGTTGAATGTCCCTCGAAACACTCGGGGAGCTTAACCCGGTCAAAAATGCCCGCAGACGTCGGATGTGTTGGTAAAACGGGGCAAATAAACGTGCACAACGCAAAAACCTCCTAGTGAGAGTGGAATGTCTTTCGAAACACTCGGGGAGGTTAACCCGGTCAACAAACACCCACAGACGTCGCGGAAAGTCTGAACCGAAAGCTCGCTGAGTGGATGTCGTCTGCAGACTGACCGTTCGTGGTTTGCATGAGGAGAGGCCAGTAGCGAAAGAAACGCCCAATATACGGAAGTGAGGAAGTGAAGCAGCCATGCACAGGACGTGACGATTCATAGGGCGAGCCCAGTACCAGAGCGCTATGTATCGGCTCTGCAATTATGGAAGCCTCCTTGGATGCCGGAGAATGCCCACGGACTGCCCCTGCCTTCCCTTGAGGGCTGACCGTGATGTCTTTGGCCATTCTAACTTGACCAGCTGGGATTTGGACGACACCTGAGCAGTGAGAGTCGAATGTTCCCCCGAAACCCCCGGGAAGGTTAACCCGGTCAACAAATACCCGCAGAAGTCGGATGTGTCGGCCCAAGGGCGCAAATAATCTAGGTACAACGCAATTACATTTGAAAAAAAAAAACACTCCAGATGAACGCAATAGAAGAAGATATTCCTTCGTGCCATCGTCTTAGACCATCCAGCGTCATTTCCCTCGGTCTGCCTCTGACTCTTTCACCGCTGATCTTTCCCGTCGTCCCGATGTTCTCTGTTGCCTCTCTTCTCGTTACACGACCAAACAACACTGTATGCATTCTGAAAGCTTGTATGTGGTGTCTGTTATTCTTTCTTTACTTTTACGTATTCTTATGTTGCATGACTTAATTTTCCCCGTGTATGCCTTTTGCTCTTTCCTTCATCATTCTTTACTTATGTGGGATGTGGATTTTAATTCCTGAGAATGATTCGTTAAAATGTCTAGGGGGTATTATTGATTCTCTGTCACTGGTAAGAATGCAGGGTGATCAGGGATATTTACCACAACTCCCAGGAGGAAAGAGTTCCATCCTTGAAACAATGGCATCTGTGTGTAGGTTTCCCTTCCCACTTCATCACCCTTTAAATTAACTATAGATGCTAGAAGGATATTGATTGCTCACAACATATAAACAACCACTTGTTGGACACCACATTTACTTGATGTACACAACACTTTTGGACACACAGTTCAGGTATTAACTCAAGATCTGCAGTTACATATATATATATATGTGTAATAAACACTATGCATTTTCAGACAGGCATGGGAATGATATGCAGTATTACAACATAGTACCCCGTGACCCCAGAAAAACCAGGTTATTACAAACAACATAACAACCACAAATTGGGTCTACTTTCATTTTCCCTCATAATTAAGGCAAATAAAGATATTAAATAGAACCCAAAATAACATGTTTCTGACACCTTTTACCATTCTCTCATTGTTAAAAATAATGAGTTGGTGTCAAAATACTATACCCTCTACATACCATTGGAAAAAAACTACTGACCTGTTACCTTCAGAAAAAACAACAACACATAACCAGCATTTTGTATTACTAATTAAACTAATTAATAGTCATTTATCTCCTGGTGTGCGGTTAAGAGTTCATCTTTGCTGTCGATTAGATCCTTTTCCCCATTATCTGGGTACCGAATTAATGCACTCAGTTATGTTCTTACTATTTAGTCACTGGTAATTGGCTGGTGCAAATCATACTTTATAATAGAAATTACACACAATCACAAATCCCTCTGCGGGCTAGAATATTCGAGTACTCTGTTGCAGTAGGCTCGGTGTCTTTTTTTTGAAATTTGGGGCCTCAGGTTGGTCTAACTTTCCGGAATTTCCACTTAAGCTCTGCAGAAGGTACTTTACCATCTCACCATACATGGTGCCAAGTAGACGTCCATTCAGCTTCTCTGCTTTTAATATCAGAATCCCAAGTAGTTCAACAAAGATTTTACACCCACCAAGTCGCGAGTCTATAACCCATGGCATTTAGGTTGACATTGGACCAGCAAAGAGTTAGTCGTTGTTATCTAGTCCAGTGTAGAACTTTAGATGACTGAGAGGCATCTCATGGTAGTATCTGTGACTAGGGCCACAATTGATCTATACCTACATATATGCACAGATGAATGAATCCAGCACAGTAACAGGTTTGCAAACAATTGGATGATTCCTCTTGTTGCTGATGTAGAGACATTTAGTTGCTTTCATATGGTCTTTTATCTGATGGTGTTCAGGGTTTGGAACCTTGAGGTAATCTGGTTTCGTAGTTATGTTTCAGATGATATTCAGTTTGTACCTTGGTTGTATTGGTTTATGTGGTTCAGTGTCTTCTCCCCATTTGATTGAGCCAGAACTTAGTGTTGAATAGCTGAATTCCATGTTTGACTGTTGCAGCTGTGAGACATTCTTTCGAAGACTTATCCATTGTGGATATTAACTTGGTAATCCAACCAACAGTTGAAGGGCTTTCACTGTTGCTAGTTTTAGTAACTTGTAGGATTGTCCCATAGTTTCACTGATTTTGCTGAGTGATAAGGCTTATAGGTGATACTTCTCAGACGTAAAGCAGACGATACACTGTTGTCAGTTACTCTGTTGATCTTCATCTTTGTAGATTATTAGATCTTGAAGTCCACATGTGGAATGTTCCTACTAAAATAGGACTTAATCACTCACCCCGTCAGTTGTCTTCTAATTTATCTGTTGCTCGCTAGGGAGCTATTGAGCGCCGCAGTAAACATTGAGGTATTGCTAGATCCAGACTATGGTTTGGACATTCACTTTATGGCTGTTTACCCAGGATCCAGTGTTAGTGATATAGTCCCACCAAATTCAACCACCACCTGCTTCTCTTCTATAGAAAAGGGATGACAAAGAATACAACACTAGCATTAACCTACTGTGTTATGATAAAAGGTTTACAACACAATTACAAACACAAATACAAAACACCAAGGGGAGAAGGGGAAAGGAGTGGGTGTCCATGTTCCACTGTCCCTCATTGCTGAGTAGAGCCATTCTGACTCTTCATAGTGAGTAAGGTATTTTCTCACTTATATTTTGTTCTGTTGTTACTGGGACTATTGGATGGGTGAAGTCATTCTGTCCATCCAACATGTTGATATTGTCTCTCTCATTACTTGAAGAGAATAGCCTATACAGAATCCCTGTGGTTTCTAATGCCGCGTCTTCATTTCGGCACTATAATCATCACTAGGTCAAGACTATTCACTATTGGCTTCTTAAGTACTGACATACATATGTATTCTTACATCAACATCCTCTAATCCCAAGGTGCAACATTAAAATGTATATTCCCACAGTAAAAAGTAACAATCAGAACAAAGAAAATTCTCATACCAGAAAAAAACATACCTGTACATTTCTCTGATATTAAGTACATGATAATCATACATAATAATCATAATGATGATGCAGGGAGCCTAGATTTTTGAATTATCTTCATGAACTAAAACATCCATTGTTTTCCCCCATTGCGTACAGCACATGAGGATAGTAATCGCTGTGATATGTTTTGCCAATGACTGCTATTATTCGGAGGGTATTTATAAGAATAACTTATGCCGCATGGTCCAGTCTTCTGAATATTGCAAGCAATTTATTCACATCAATCTTCGCTTCTGTTTCTACTACGGTGAGGCGATGCGGAGTGAATCCTATCCGAACATACATTTACATCACGCGTTTAATTGTTCATGAATTTATATTCAAACATGGCCTGTCCCTAACACTATTTTATGAAATGATTATATGTTCACCCTCATATGGAGTGGTTACTAATCTGTTAACAAAAGAATGGTACTAAAATTTAGCACTATATTTCCAAGTTACAGATTATAATGTGGCAAAATATTTTATCCCCTGACTAAGTACGAGTCAGGAATATGTGTAATCATTTGTATGTCCCCGCATGGATAAAACACCTTTCTATAGTACATAGATTATTTGCAGATTTCTAAGCATAAATAGTGAGATATTGTTCACAGTGCCTAGAAGTTTTACCATAGGAATATGAAATTGACAGACACTAGTTCTTTACTATGAAGCCTGAATCAGGGGTCTGCTCCTACATTGAGAAAATCTCTAGAATGTGTTTCAGACATGAGAGTTGATACTTTACAGTACACATAATATTCATAGATTATAGCACTACTAGTGAGATATAAGTTCATAATGCCTATACAAGATATTAACATATGGATTTGAAATTGTAAGACATAGGAAAAATTACAGCGTGGCGCCCACCTGTGTTTCCTTAGTAAACATCATCCAGCCTGGTTTAAGAGAATTGTAACTAATTCTTAATTAAACATACTGGTCTAGGTAATACATAAATATATCTTAATATATGTAGATAACATACCAATAGCTTGAAGAGAATCATGGTTTTAAAACAAACTACCTTCTCCCCGAAGGGAAAGGTCGACTTTCTTGTCTGTTCTCTTGACTAGAAATGGCCGCTTCAGTCTTTGTTTTCCCCCTCGCCAGGATTGGCCAGATACGGGAGAGAAAACAAGCCAAACTAAATTTAGCTGTGCCACGGTCAGTCTATCGCTGTTTTATTTTCTCCTACATTAAGTAAGTTACTTAATCAGTAATTGTAAGGGTTTGTTTATTTTTAAGGGAGTCCATAAATAGGAAAGGGTAGAGACGTTTTTATTATATTACACGCCTCCCCCATTTAAGACATTTATTTCTTTCAGAAATTAAATGGTCAAGAAGTACTCTACAATTTCCGTCTTTACATTGACTCACCTAGTATCCATCCCTTATTACTTTACTACTGCCTTATGTTATATAATCAGAGCCACGTCCATTTTCTTTTAGTCACGACAACTGGCATAACCTTAAAGGATTATTTCTCTTTTAGTGAAAGAGTGTAGCACCCTCTCCACTGTTGTCAGCTATTGTTTGAAATATGAGTGGTTATCTGATAATTTGTTACTTTCCAGTACTGGTTTGTCTGCATCAAACCGACTTTTTAAAGCAATTGAGATATCATTAAGCTTGATTTCTCTCTCATTAGATTATCAATCTTGAGATTATGTTAAAACCGACGGTTAATTCTGCGTCTACTGATAGCCTATTAAACTCGCCCGTCTCCCTGTAAGTTAGACGTTAGTTTTTACTATAGATCTGATATTTAAAGGAAGCTAAAGATGGTTCCTGTTGAAATACATTTTCATCCAACACATCATGTGTTTGGGTTATAAGTCGAGTTATGGGATTTTCCGATCAGTTTTGATAACTACTGATTAGAGTGGTGTCCCTTTCTCTTGCGGGTTTACCCGGAGAATCTCGCCTAACATGTAAACAAGGTCCAACTTTTCTAGATTTCCGCTCTGAACCGAATTTTCCGGGGAACATGAATCTATCAGAAATGAAGTAATTCTTAGCTTACTTTCTCTGCTATTCCTTCTAATCGAGATCTATTTTACGCTAGAATCCTTATTAGTAATTCTAACTGATGTGTTTGAGTTTCACTCTGTATTTGTTGCTTTGGTGTTGAATTACGAGCAATTTTGCGTCGCTTGGCGTACATTGATCGTCGTCTGCCTCCCTCCAGGTTTTTAGACTATTTTCAACTTAGCAACATACATTGTTATGTAGGTTCAGACGTATTGTCTCCTACCATATATAATCAGTTCAGTGAGAAGTTAAAAGCCCCTTTTTGTGATTCCTTTGATAGTCTTCCAGACAATCAAGTTGCTGGTTCACTTTCCAGTTATGGATGTGGATTACTAGTTTTTGTAAAATTACTATTACATCTGTATATCCCTCTAATACTGGCGTCTCCTGAGTTGTGTCCTCAAGATAACAGGTAAGGTACTCTTAATGTTTCTCTCCAGTTTTGTTTTCATCCGTTTAATACGTGGAAACTCTGGATTTATTTAGATTGACTAAGGTCTATCTTTGAACTGTTATATAATTTACTAGCTGGATTCCTGATTGAAATTCCTACTCTAGTAAATATCAAGCAATTCTTCAGCTATCTGCTCCAATTTGCCTGGTTTTTACACAGCTATATTCCATTTTTCTAGCATGGGTTCACTGTATAAGTTTTAGGCGTTTCCCCTGTCTTCACGTCAAGGAGTTCGTCCTATTTATAAACAGCATCTATTCCAAGAGTTGTTTATTTAATTGTTGCTTTTACTGATTCGTATCAGTTATTTAAGCTAATCTCTGTTAGTCTGGATCTGCTTTCACATATTTAATGCTGGCATAACATCCAAATCAGAACTGAGATGTAGAAATCTGTTTCGTCTTGCGATTGATTTCTGATTCACCTACCTATTAGTAGGCTTCGAGCATTATCTAGAATTTAGTTACTCGGTTAGTTTTAAAGAAAATACAATTGAGTCGCGCGCCTCTATTGTACCACTTATTTTTGCCCTTCTTAATTCTTCCCTTATGAGAATATTAATGTTAGTTAGGCAATTATTGAAATAACTTTATGTAAGCTAATCGCTAACTAAAAGCTGTTTCACTCCTCTTTTTGATGAGGACTACTCATAGTGAACATTTCACTTAATGAGAATTAAACTGTAAATTTCAAAGTTAAGGAGCCAATATCTGAATTGTTCAGTCTCTGACTAGAGACTGGCACAGATTTTTTCCGGTATCTCCTGAAGTTTATTTGAAATTCCAATTTCTTATGTTAATTCTTTAATTATACCTTTTACATACCTATACGGTCTGTTTCCGCTACCATTAATAATGGAATCGGGGTGGATAATTTAAAGAAATACCTTATATTCTGTTGGGTCAGTAAGTGAGTTGATCAGTTTCACTTACATCACCAGGTGAATATTTTGGTTGACCCTATTTATTAACATATGGGCCATCTGAGTTTGTTATTAATAACTACTCATATCACCGGTGGAGTAGAATAAGTGTCAGTATGGCTTTTCTTCCTAAGTATCCATCATTTATTCACTTTACTTTACTACCGGTGTTGTAGAACATGTTATGTCATATGAAAAAAAAGGATTAAATTAGGGTGCCCCTAAATACTGCAAATTCTTACAATATTCCTTCCCTTCCATTAACTATGTCTACATTTTTGCAAGTGGTGGTTTTGGCCTTACCATTAGTTCATTTACTTTAGTTACTGCTATTTTCCCCTGGTTTAATTCATCTCTCAGGTATTATTTAGTGTACTACTGAATCATTTGTTGATTAAATTTTTCCCTTAAAAAAAATTTATTGGATTTTTAACTTATCTGTCCTAATTATCTATACAATTGTCTATCACTCTCTGCTGCCTTGGTAACTTTTCAATATTACATGAATTATACAAGCAGATCAATCATGAAAATACAATGATAATCAATGACAAAATAATTAATTAACACATGATTCATATGTAGGAACATAAACCTTATGGATACATAATATAGTAGTGTGTTCATGAGTACACCACTTTTAAACCATTTAAAGAGAATATCAGAGTAGCAGAACCATACCTCAAACGGGAATGACTATGAATTCTAAACATTCACTGAATTACCTATCTTATGTGAGTTTACCATCAATAAGATATAAAATATGAGTTTAAAAAAAAAATCTCATATCCAACAACCAACTACCTGATGCATCTGCCAGAATCAAGATATTACCTGTGAACAGTTTTGTACCAAAAAAAACCTATATTTATCTGAGCCATTATGGGTTCATATAACACTTGACTCAGCTCATACTAATGAGTGATTAGGTCTGTTACTAACACTATAACATTCTGAAGTGACTTGGTTTACCTGCGAGAGGTTTTCCCTGAATTCATATACTCACAATAATACACCAATTGTGATGTTTACCATGAGTTTTAAATTCACGGACTACTCCACTACTAGGTGAAGTCCGTACCGGGCGGGACCACACATGTGGGATGTGGATTTTAATTCCTGAGAATGATTCGTTAAAATGTCTAGGGGGTATTATTGATTCTCTGTCACTGGTAAGAATGCAGGGTGATCAGGGATATTTACCACAACTCCCAGGAGGAAAGAGTTCCATCCTTGAAACAATGGCATCTGTGTGTAGGTTTCCCTTCCCACTTCATCACCCTTTAAATTAACTATAGATGCTAGAAGGATATTGATTGCTCACAACATATAAACAACCACTTGTTGGACACCACATTTACTTGATGTACACAACACTTTTGGACACACAGTTCAGGTATTAACTCAAGATCTGCAGTTACATATATATATATATAGGTGTAATAAACACTATGCATTTTCAGACAGGCATGGGAATGATATGCAGTATTACAACATAGTACCCCGTGACCCCAGAAAAACCAGGTTATTACAAACAACATAACAACCACAAATTGGGTCTACTTTCATTTTCCCTCATAATTAAGGCAAATAAAGATATTAAATAGAACCCAAAATAACATGTTTCTGACACCTTTTACCATTCTCTCATTGTTAAAAATAATGAGTTGGTGTCAAAATACTATACCCTCTACATACCATTGGAAAAAAACTACTGACCTGTTACCTTCAGAAAAAACAACAACACATAACCAGCATTTTGTATTACTAATTAAACTAATTAATAGTCATTTATCTCCTGGTGTGCGGTTAAGAGTTCATCTTTGCTGTCGATTAGATCCTTTTCCCCATTATCTGGGTACCGAATTAATGCACTCAGTTATGTTCTTACTATTTAGTCACTGGTAATTGGCTGGTGCAAATCATACTTTATAATAGAAATTACACACAATCACAAATCCCTCTGCGGGCTAGAATATTCGAGTACTCTGTTGCAGTAGGCTCGGTGTCTTTTTTTGAAATTTGGGGCCTCAGGTTGGTCTAACTTTCCGGAATTTCCACTTAAGCTCTGCAGAAGGTACTTTACCATCTCACCATACATGGTGCCAAGTAGACGTCCATTCAGCTTCTCTGCTTTTAATATCAGAATCCCAAGTAGTTCAACAAAGATTTTACACCCACCAAGTCGCGAGTCTATAACCCATGGCATTTAGGTTGACATTGGACCAGCAAAGAGTTAGTCGTTGTTATCTAGTCCAGTGTAGAACTTTAGATGACTGAGAGGCATCTCATGGTAGTATCTGTGACTAGGGCCACAATTGATCTATACCTACATATATGCACAGATGAATGAATCCAGCACAGTAACAGGTTTGCAAACAATTGGATGATTCCTCTTGTTGCTGATGTAGAGACATTTAGTTGCTTTCATATGGTCTTTTATCTGATGGTGTTCAGGGTTTGGAACCTTGAGGTAATCTGGTTTCGTAGTTATGTTTCAGATGATATTCAGTTTGTACCTTGGTTGTATTGGTTTATGTGGTTCAGTGTCTTCTCCCCATTTGATTGAGCCAGAACTTAGTGTTGAATAGCTGAATTCCATGTTTGACTGTTGCAGCTGTGAGACATTCTTTCGAAGACTTATCCATTGTGGATATTAACTTGGTAATCCAACCAACAGTTGAAGGGCTTTCACTGTTGCTAGTTTTAGTAACTTGTAGGATTGTCCCATAGTTTCACTGATTTTGCTGAGTGATAAGGCTTATAGGTGATACTTCTCAGACGTAAAGCAGACGATACACTGTTGTCAGTTACTCTGTTGATCTTCATCTTTGTAGATTATTAGATCTTGAAGTCCACATGTGGAATGTTCCTACTAAAATAGGACTTAATCACTCACCCCGTCAGTTGTCTTCTAATTTATCTGTTGCTCGCTAGGGAGCTATTGAGCGCCGCAGTAAACATTGAGGTATTGCTAGATCCAGACTATGGTTTGGACATTCACTTTATGGCTGTTTACCCAGGATCCAGTGTTAGTGATATAGTCCCACCAAATTCAACCACCACCTGCTTCTCTTCTATAGAAAAGGGATGACAAAGAATACAACACTAGCATTAACCTACTGTGTTATGATAAAAGGTTTACAACACAATTACAAACACAAATACAAAACACCAAGGGGAGAAGGGGAAAGGAGTGGGTGTCCATGTTCCACTGTCCCTCATTGCTGAGTAGAGCCATTCTGACTCTTCATAGTGAGTAAGGTATTTTCTCACTTATATTTTGTTCTGTTGTTACTGGGACTATTGGATGGGTGAAGTCATTCTGTCCATCCAACATGTTGATATTGTCTCTCTCATTACTTGAAGAGAATAGCCTATACAGAATCCCTGTGGTTTCTAATGCCGCGTCTTCATTTCGGCACTATAATCATCACTAGGTCAAGACTATTCACTATTGGCTTCTTAAGTACTGACATACATATGTATTCTTACATCAACATCCTCTAATCCCAAGGTGCAACATTAAAATGTATATTCCCACAGTAAAAAGTAACAATCAGAACAAAGAAAATTCTCATACCAGAAAAAAACATACCTGTACATTTCTCTGATATTAAGTACATGATAATCATACATAATAATCATAATGATGATGCAGGGAGCCTAGATTTTTGAATTATCTTCATGAACTAAAACATCCATTGTTTTCCCCCATTGCGTACAGCACATGAGGATAGTAATCGCTGTGATATGTTTTGCCAATGACTGCTATTATTCGGAGGGTATTTATAAGAATAACTTATGCCGCATGGTCCAGTCTTCTGAATATTGCAAGCAATTTATTCACATCAATCTTCGCTTCTGTTTCTACTACGGTGAGGCGATGCGGAGTGAATCCTATCCGAACATACATTTACATCACGCGTTTAATTGTTCATGAATTTATATTCAAACATGGCCTGTCCCTAACACTATTTTATGAAATGATTATATGTTCACCCTCATATGGAGTGGTTACTAATCTGTTAACAAAAGAATGGTACTAAAATTTAGCACTATATTTCCAAGTTACAGATTATAATGTGGCAAAATATTTTATCCCCTGACTAAGTACGAGTCAGGAATATGCGTAATCATTTGTATGTCCCCGCATGGATAAAACACCTTTCTATAGTACATAGATTATTTGCAGATTTCTAAGCATAAATAGTGAGATATTGTTCACAGTGCCTAGAAGTTTTACCATAGGAATATGAAATTGACAGACACTAGTTCTTTACTATGAAGCCTGAATCAGGGGTCTGCTCCTACATTGAGAAAATCTCTAGAATGTGTTTCAGACATGAGAGTTGATACTTTACAGTACACATAATATTCATAGATTATAGCACTACTAGTGAGATATAAGTTCATAATGCCTATACAAGATATTAACATATGGATTTGAAATTGTAAGACATAGGAAAAATTACAGCGTGGCGCCCACCTGTGTTTCCTTAGTAAACATCATCCAGCCTGGTTTAAGAGAATTGTAACTAATTCTTAATTAAACATACTGGTCTAGGTAATACATAAATATATCTTAATATATGTAGATAACATACCAATAGCTTGAAGAGAATCATGGTTTTAAAACAAACTACCTTCTCCCCGAAGGGAAAGGTCGACTTTCTTGTCTGTTCTCTTGACTAGAAATGGCCGCTTCAGTCTTTGTTTTCCCCCTCGCCAGGATTGGCCAGATACGGGAGAGAAAACAAGCCAAACTAAATTTAGCTGTGCCACGGTCAGTCTATCGCTGTTTTATTTTCTCCTACATTAAGTAAGTTACTTAATCAGTAATTGTAAGGGTTTGTTTATTTTTAAGGGAGTCCATAAATAGGAAAGGGTAGAGACGTTTTTATTAATATTATATTACAACTTATTCTTGCTTATTTGCCCCCTGTTTGTTTTCGTCACCGCTGGCAAATGTTACAATGCCTTAACCTAGACAAAATAAAATAATTCAAACCATACTCCTATCCACTGAATGTAAATATCCTTTCCATGTTTACACATTACATTATTATTCAAGTTACCCCCAGACCCAGACGCCATTCAAACATACCGCATCATAACAAAATATATTGTAAACATTCGTCCTCTTCTTTGTACTCATTTTACGATAATAATAATAATGTTTACTGCGTATCATTTTCAGATTGTCGCAGTCAACTCCAGCATTGTATGACTGTGGTTTCTTGGCAATTTTGCGTTCAATAATTTACCATTGCTTTCTGAGCGACCGCCGCTCATACCATTGTATGAAAATCAAAACAAGGCGGTCGGCTTCTAATTCGGCCATAGCTGTGTTTCGAACGCAGTATGCTGAATTTTAATACCTCCTTCGCCACAACGCGGCTACTCATTGTGATACTGTTTAATAACTTCATTTCAGGCAAACTATGTCGTTATTTGTGGCGAAGTTTCAGCTCATGATACATCGGTGGCGAATTGTGTAAGCTGTATCACGAGTGATGTCTTTCTGACACTTCCCGGAGAGGACCTAAAATATTGTCTTGTGGGACTTCAATAACGGGAAACAGGTATATACCAGACCTCGTTTCTATACTCATCATCATGTGCCATGTCAACAAGCGTGGCAGTCATGCTTCGCCATCTCGTACGATCACTAGAAACGTGGATCAGCTCCATGTTCTTGTCTCGACCATTCGACGTGGCCAAACCATCCAGATATTTACTTCTCTGCATTCCCCTTATTCTTTTCCCCTCAATCTTCGTCTTGTTCTCACCATGTTCTCTAATTTATTTCTTCTTATGACGTGTCCAACAAATCTTGACTGTCTACGTCCGATTTCTCGAATCAGTTTACGGTTCTCATTTGTTTCTTGTAGGAATTACTCATTGGTTTTTCTGTCTGTCCGTGGTATTCTTTGCATTTTACTCAGAAACCACATTTCCACTGCAATTATATGTTTTTCAGCTTGACTGCTCATTGTCCACATTTCACATCCATACAAAAGTACAGGTTCTATGTATCACTTCAACACTCTTTTTCTATGCTAACGTGACATATTGGCGATGGTTGGCAGGTTAATTAACTGACTTATTGGTTGGCTGGTCAGTTGATTAACAGATTGGTTGGTGCCACAGCTCATGTCATGTATTGTCAGTGTGTGTAAGAGTCAATGTATTGTCCGTAAGTGCACAAAGAGATAGTGTGTTGTCAGTGTGTGCCTATGAGTTAATGGAAGGGACATTTTTTTTTTTTTCCCGCGTTTCCATCCTGTTTCAGGATATTGCGGTCAACACCAGCATCTTTCAGCTGTATGTTGATTCCTAGGCTAGATTACGCTCATCAGCACGCCACGACTTTCTGAGCGACCGGCTCCATACTCTCATAAGTCACTTTTGCGATTCGAACCACTGCTAATTCTCGTCGCGTCACGTGACGAGAGTATTCGGGGTTAGCGGAGAAAACTGCTAACCCCTCGGCCACGGAGCTGGTGGAAGGGACATTTACTGGACTTAAAACTAGCGATGACCATCACGAATACCGGTCAGCGTAATTCTCACGGGAATTCTAGCCAGGAAAAAGGCCTACATATCAGTGTGTTCAGGAAATCTTCATGAACACATGGGCCATAGTGCTAAATCTCAAATCTAAAGGCTGCCTAGACTTGTCTAGGAACAGTGTGCATGATTGGTGTGTGTGTGTGTTTTTTTCTTTTGGAATTGTAAAAAATATCTAAAGATGCGGAGAAAAAAAAAAAAAACCAAAGAGATAAAAAAGAGCATAGTTTTTTTTTTTCGTGATTCATAGCTACTGGTACTGGTGGACAAGATATATTGATTGATACCTGTACCTTGGCCAACGTTATCCTCAGTCGACCTGCCTCCAACGACGACTCACTTATATTATCAAGAGCCAACCCGCCTCCCACAGGTGATTGAGACTGGAGAGTGGGACAGAGTAGGTAGCTAATGTAGGCGTACATTGTGTAATAATTGTGTAGCTTGAGCCCCAAGGGTGGCCAGGCGCCCGGAACAGTTGCTCTGGAAGGGGCTCCACAGCCTCTGACAAGCTATTTGAGGCTTAACAGGTGTGGTCCGGACCAAGAGCCTTAGGGGACACCTCCTGGGATAGAAGGTTCTATACATACCATAAACACCCTATGACGCAGAAAGATGATGCTGAGCTGTTTGTCACAATTTTTACCTTTGTCTTGTACCTCGTCTAATGGGCAGTACACACAAAGTCCCCCAGACTCTAACCAGAGGTCCATGACAGAAAATAGTGCCATCGAACCGCGTGTGAATCCAGGCATCAGTTCAAGGTAGAACAAGAGCATACTCCACGAAAAACAAAGGTACCACCAGAATGAGCGGGTGTCCAAGCAGCATTGAATCCAATCATCATCATATCTGACATCACTATGACAGTGGCCAGCTCCGTGGCGAAGAGGTTACGGACGCAATTCGTAATCCCGCATACCCCTGTTTGACAGCAGACCGCCTTGCGTTGGGTTTCATTCAATGGTATGAGTGCCGGTCGTTCAGAAAGCAATAGCAAACCACTGAACGTAAACTTGCCCATGAATCACACATCCCCCCTCCCGCCCCCAAATAAAAAATGCTGGGGTTGACGGCTACTTCATGTAAAGCATATGCAACTAACTAACTATGACAGTGACAGCACACTTCAAATCCAACGCAACTCTTAACCGTTACATGTATGAGGACGCCATTAATCTCCAGCTGCAAGCAAGTGGAGACGAGCAAGCATCACTCAGGAAGGATCGCAGTTAGATAAATCATCTTCTTTACTGTAGCGATTGCTTCTTCTGGTTCTTTTACCCATCAAACCCCAGTGATTGCACATACGACCTCATTATTTAATAGTTATATGTCGTTTAATTCACAGATGCTACTTCCTAATTACTT
This sequence comes from Cepaea hortensis, assembly GCA_963921405.1. NCBI lineage: Eukaryota > Metazoa > Mollusca > Gastropoda > Stylommatophora > Helicidae > Cepaea > Cepaea hortensis. The sequence continues at coordinate 42,100,418 of OY992888.1, forward strand.
TTGTACCGGAGTCGGCGGGTTTGGGTGCAGTGAAAGCAGATTCACAATTCGCCGACATACCTGGCTGAAGAATCGAAATCCGCCGCAGGCGATTTGAGAGCAAATCGTTTGCGTTGATTTCGATCGTACTAGCGTCGGGTGTTCATAAAGCAATGGCAAACGTAATGCAACGTAAAATAACATAGTAAAGCACAAACAGGCAAGAAATGCCAACTTGAATGCAACGCTATAAACGACATGCAACTCGCTACTTATAAGTGATATTGTGCTCCGAGGTTGGCGAATCATCCTGGCTACGACTATTGCCATGTAGAACCACCTGTGAGAGTAGCCAGTGTAATCACACATGGGGACAACGTTGTTGTATTCATAGTGAATGCGCCAAGGCTATAGTCAGAGTTACGTCATTGAAGCTTCTCCTGGAGGTCAGCATGGGCGAATGGATAAGAACTCACGTTCTCAAACATCTGGTGTGCTGATGCCGAGGTAGGAGGTTCAACCCCTAGACAGGACAGTTGGCTAAAAATGTTAACTTCTCGTCCTTGACTTGGGGGCGTAAATTACAAGTGCTTCTGAAGTCGGAGTGGGTTCTCCTGATGGCGAGGGACATTGGTAATAGGAAAGCTAATTCACATGCAAAATTCAGTCCAGTGCTACTAGAATTAGTGTGTAAGGACTACGCTTGAGTTAAAAGCGAGCGAGCGTTTAAAAAAAATTATGTTCCTTATTTCTGTCGCACATCTGCCATCATTTGTTATTACTTGTGTTTAAACCAACAAAACTATGTCGCCTGAGTATATTAAGCTGTTCATTGATTTCCCACGATGCCGAGTCCCGGTCTGCTCTGTATCTGCCGCTACTTTATGTTCTATCACTTCATTACAACACATGTTAAAGACAAACATTATTCATTTGCCATTCTCAAACCAGAGATCGCCGTTGCCGAATGGATAAGATCACTCGCTCTTAAATTTCGGTCACGCTGATGGCCAGGTAGCTGGATAATTCTCTACACCTGTCAGTTGGACTTAAAACTGACTTCTCATTCAGAAAGCAATGACAAACTGCTGAATGTAAAACTGTCTAGAAAAATCGACCTGGGGTTGGAATTGACTGCAACGCTATTCTCAGATCAAATGGGCATGTTAGCGAAATTGAAAGGGAGCAGCGCTGATAATGTCATGTGCTCGGTCGGATGCGGGTTCATAGTTCAACTGCGTTCATCGTTTCGTTAAATGAGGGAAAGACTGCCACAGTGCATTCAAGCGTTCACAATTTCGTGGCCCTGTCACTTTTCAGACCCGTAGCAGACTCCTGCTTCGAGACAATTTATTATTTAAAATTTTGTATTCCCAGATCAAGCTGTTTACAGACAACACGCATTGTTTCACTATACCCTGGTGATGAAACATTCAGCACACTTCCGCGTCTGTGCCTTTGTCTGTATGACGGAGAAGGATGCTCACGTGCTGCTCTCAATCAAAACCTAACAAGTAGCTAAAGACATTTTTACTAGCGATTAGCTAGCAACCAACAAGCACAATCAACAAGCACAAGCAACAATGTGCATAACAGACTGATAGTGACACGTTCTGCAAAAAATAACTCATGATTCTTCTGCGCACGAAGATAAGTTTATATCTGATACTACTACTTAATAACCGCAGATTTCCTTTTGTTTATTTGTATTTAACAAAAAATGTATAAACGGCAATGGATCTAAAAACATTTTATGTATAGGATAAATACTTCTTAAGGTCTATTTACCTCGTGAAATGTTCTATTCAAGGCGACCACTTCAAATTATACCTTTACTAATCAAATAAGTCTTCTGCGACTACGTTTGTACATAAAAAACTATATATAATTTCAGTTATAATAGTCATTGTACATATTTTTTTTATTGACTATTGATATTGTAAATTATACTTCTAGTTTGGCAATATTTACATTATTACTTTCTTAACTAGTTGATGATTGGTCAGAGTTGTTATTTAATGCCTTCTTTACGCAATACTTGTTCTAATATAATAATCAACATTAGTATTCATATCTAATGTATGCTGTACTATATCACGATGAATGGATCTGGGATTGTCTCTTGTTTCATTCCGGATTAATGTATCTCTGAGTTATCACATATTAGTTAAACCTTGCAGTTAGTTATTTCCACAATTTGATTTCGTTGAAAACTGTGTAGATGCAGTAGATACTTATAACGGAAACATTGAAAATTGTGACGCTTAAAACAACTAAAGTACAAATAAAACTCACGTCATCCAGTAACATGAGAAACACGTCGATTGCTCAATTTCTCGTCACAGATGCGATAAAGAAAGCGCTCGCCCAGTTACTAACAGCAGACGTGATGGATAAATCATGTGCCCAACTACTGGTGACGGACGTGATTGACAAGTCCCGTGCCCAGCTACTGGTGACGGACGTGATTGACATGTCTCGTGCCAGGGTCCTCTTTGTGGGGGTCATTGATACCGCGCTGTGTACGCGCTTCCACAATAGAATGATCCCCATTTGTGAGGTGGACTCTGCTTTCATGGAGATCCTACGCAGTACAAGGGCAACCACTGTGGTGCAGGCTGTCCTAAACGAGGCTGTGGTACAGTATCTGGTTGCAGAGGTGATTATGAGAGCTCTTGTGGTGGATTAATTCGGTACAGGCGTGAATGTATTCGTATTTATTCTGTTAGAAATTCAGAAGACAAAAGTTTAAAGAAAAATCATTGCTGTACAACAATTTAAAGAACAAACACTGCTATACAAAAATATAAAAAAACAAATGTTGCTATACACAAATTTAAAGAACAAACATTGCTATACACAAATTTACACAACAAACATTGCTATACAAATTTTATAGAACAAACATTGCTGCACACAAATGTAAAGAACACATATTACTAAACAAACATTTAAAGTACAAACATAGCTATACACCAATTTAAAAAACAAATATGACTAAACAATCATTTAAAGAACAAACAAGCTATACAACAATTTAAAGAACAAACATTGCTATACAAAAATTAGAAGCAATGACAGTATTTATGGAGTGGCACGGACAGAACAACAAAAGTCAGAATCCTATGTAGGCCAGCAAAGTAGCCGTTCGCATCCCTGAAGTTGTAACCGGCATACAGTTCTAGCTAGACCCATAATTGTCTGGACCGGTCAGCACTGGAGGGACAATGTGTCCACATCACGCCGGCCGCCTTCACTTCCAAGACATTTGCTCGTACCCATTTAAGGCTGGGTCTAACTGGGAGACCACATCACTTTTAAAATTCTGTCTGGATGCGGATACGAACCCATGACCATAGGGTCTTCAGGCAAACGTCTAGCCACTACGATGCCGCGGCTCCCGGAATAAAATGAGCGTGCACATTTCCTGTGGCAACACATGGAAGCGAAATGTGGTTTAAAAGTCAGCTGAAATGCGCATAGACGTCTTAAAAATAAGTGTTAGAGAAGAGTGTTGACAATGTATTGCGCGACAATTAGAGCAAACAGATCTATTCATCAAGAGCTCGGCATTGAAGAAGATTTGCTATTAACTGATACAGCGCCAAAGAAAAAAATAAGTTTGGACCAAACATTGTACACAATCAAATGAAAAAGCATTCTAATGTCAATTTCCGTTTACTGAGCATTGCAATTGCAGAAGATATACCACGAAATAAAATAACATGAGGCCCCTAGTATGGCGATATTTCGTCCTTCTGTCCAAATGGGAGGTCACATTCGGCACTGTATCAGTTACAAACATATTTTTAAAATGTGGAAAGACATGAAAGTCAAGAAAATATAATCATGGAGGAAAGTGTACCGGGGAGATAGAGAGGAAGATGTTCATAACGTAGGTTGATTCAAGATGTGATTGATAACTGACACACGACAGCATCAAAGAGTCATTTTGAAAACTGTTTTAAGGACGAAGTTCTATACAGAACAATCTACTGAATGATGATGGGTTGCTTTAGTTCCAAAAGATTTGGCAGCAGACATCCAAAATAGGATGTTAAAAAATAAAACAACTAATAAACAAACAATCACCGAAAGAAAACAATAAGTCTGTTACTTTCAAAGAGGCTAAACTATGCAATTTAAAATTTAAATAAAGCTTACACTGAGTTGCATATTAACACGACCTGCTACCTCTGAAGTTGGAGTGAGTTCGCCTGATGGCGAGGGATACTGTTAATAGGGAAAGTTAACTTACACCCAAAATTCAGTCCATCACTACTATAAATAGTGTATATGGACTACGCTTGAGATCAAAGCGAGCGAGCGCCAAAAAAAAAAAAAAACACGACTAGCCAGATTTTATAGCAAGTTCAGACCAAACGTACAATTTATTTTGACACACCGCACGTTGTTTTATACATACATAAATAGCTGTAACAAATGGAGGTAACTTGTGATAGAAAGAGCTACATTTTATACAAACACGAGAAAGATACAAGAGAGGAGGAGGAAAAGGATTAAGAAGAAGGCGATGTAGAAGAAAAGGAAGACAAAGAAGGAGGATAGGAAGAATAGGAAGAAGAATAGGAAGTGGTGATAGAAATAGAATAAGAACTATTCAACATAAAATGAGCAATTAAGGTGGAGTGAGTTAATGTACAGACACCTAGAGCTGCTGACTAGTTTAGTGGTTTTGATCCGGTGGGGAATTCCCCTCCCCTCCCCCACCCCCAGGTGGGAATTTTAGGGTTTCCATGGGTGGGGAGGGAGGAATTAAAATTATTTCAAGATAGCGTTAATACAAGAACCGATTACTTGATTTTGTTTTTCCCTCCATATTTTATGGTACTGTACATCTCGCCCTTCTGAATTTCGTTTTATAACGTAAGAAGACCCGCAAATCACGTTGTATGCAGACGTCTAGACTTGTTCTAGTGTGTTTTATTAAATTTAGCTTCCATTTTTACGTATAATGTGTAGGGGCGGGGTGGGGGGTGGGAGAAGGGGATTTATAGGGAGGAAATACGAAAAGGGGGGGGGGGGGTGACATTCTGAACATATGGTGAAGGGGTGCATGGGCCAAAAAAGGTTGAGAACCACTGGACTAGGATGTGCCAAAAGCTGAAAGAGTTTTTGAGGTCTACTGATTGGGCTACCACCTGGATACCCTGAAGAGAGCATTGCTTTAGCATACACAAGAGTGTTAACATTCCGCAAGCTAACTAGTATCGTCTTAGCATACACTAAAGTATTAGCATTCCACAGTCTAACTAGTATCGTCTTAGCATACACTAAAGCGTTAACATTCCACAAGCTAACTAGTGCCATCTTAGCATACACTAAAGTGTTAAAATTCCACAAACTAGCTAGTATTGTCTAAGCAGACACTAGAGTGCTTCCAAACTGACGTGGACAAGGCCTTAGGTTTGTACTGGAATACGATCAGCGTTGCCAGTAGTGGGTTGTGCTCAATCTCTAAATCTCAAATCCTGAAACAACCAAATGAATCAATACACTATAGTGTTAACATTTTACAAGCTAACTAATGCCATCTTAGCATATACTAAAGTTTGAACATTCCACAAGCTAACTAGTGTCATCTTAGCATACACTAAAGTGTTAATAGTCCACAAGCTGACTAGTATTGTCTAAGCATACATTAAAGTGTTAACATTCTACAAGATAACTAGTATTGTCTAAGCATTGACTAAAGTGTTAACATTCCACAAGTTAACTCGTGTCGTCTTAGCATACACTAGAGAAGAGGTGGCCAACACGAGGCCCGCGGGCTGCATGCGGCCCGCCGGGAGTCATGTTGCGGCTCGCGGAGTGGGAAGCGACGATGTGGTCGAAGCATTAGCACGCTTGCTTGTTTACTTTAATGTTGAAAAAAGAATTAGGTGCGTGGCCCGTCAGGAAATATTATTTCTGAAATTTGGCCCGCCTGCTGAAAAGGTTGGCCACCCCTGCACTAGACTGTTAACATTCCACAGCTAACTAGTATCGCCTTAGCATACACTAAAGTGTTAACATTTCAAGAGCTAACTAGTATCGTCTTAGCATACACTAAAGTGTTAACATTCCACACGCTAGTTAGTATTGTCTAAGTATACATTTGCGTGTTAACATTCCACAAGTTTACTAGTATCGTCTAAGCATACACCAAAGTGTTAATATTCCACAAGCTAACTAGTGTCATCTTAGCATACACTAAAGTGTTAACACTCCACAAGCTAACTAGTATCGCCTTTGCATACACTAAAGTGTTAACATTCCACAAACTAACTAGTATCGTCTTAGCATACACTAAAGTGTTAACATTCCACAAGTGAACTAGTGATGTCTTAGCATACACTAGAGTGTTAACAGTCCAAAAGCTATTATTGTCTAAGCATAAACTAGAATGTTAACATTCCACAGGCTAACTAGTATTTCTAAACATACACTAGCGTGTTAACATTCCACAAGCTAGCTAGTATTTTCTAAGCACACACTAAAGTGTTAACATTCCACAAGTTAACTATCATTGCTTCAGCACATGCTAGCTAGAGTGTTAACATTTCTCAAGTTAACTAGAATGTAGATGCGCCCATCAATCTGATTCGGCTTGTTGAAATGATTATTAATTATTCCGCCGTTAACTCCTTCAATACCAAGCAACACATCGGGCGCTTACTGACTATTCCTTACATGATCATCATCACTATGTGTCATGCCTATAGGCGCATGTATGGCCTTGTTTCGCCATCTCTCGCCGTCACGAGATTCTCCGACCAGGTCTGTGTTCTTGTCCCGAAGATGCCAGATGACTTATCATTCCAGGTATCTGTGTCTTCCTCTTGCTATTTTGCTAACAAGTTTTTCAGTTGTCGCTAAGTTTTCACTATTACTTCTCCTCATTACTTCACTAATAAAATCTTGACTTCAGACCCGTATATGGTTTGCATTACGTAGCACATGTGTAAGACAGAACGAGTTAAAGCAACATCTAACTGGGACTGAAATAGTTTAGATGACAAACATGGCCATAAATCAAATTCGTTTGACAAGTGGAGTCATTCTCTTTCCGTAATCGTTGAAGCTTCTACTTTTCCCAACAAACACGACTTGAACAACGTTTTTTTTTTTTTGGTTTGGTCTGCGCTCGCTGGCTTATAATTCACACAGACTACTTATAGTAGCACTAGAATTAAATTTGCGTGTGGATTAGCTTTTCCCATTACCAGTGTCCCTCGCCATCAGGCAAACTGACTTAAGAGGGAACCTGCTACCTCAGCATCAGCACACCGGATGTTAAAGAACGAGCGCTCCTACCCATTCCGCCGTGCTGATTTCATCTTGAACAAATGATTGACAGTAAAGACCAATTTTTTTTTCAAGTGGGGGAAAAGGGGGGGGGGGGGGGGAAGAGTTGTTTATCTTTCGTGATCAAGAAAATCAGCATCTTCAATGTGAACACGGGAGTCTCATCAGATGAATACCAGGAAAACATATCCGGTTAATTTTGTTGTCATGGAAATAATAAACATCTTTCCAATCACGCGTTCTTGTGGCCAGGTTTAAACAGACAGCCTGTAAGTAGTTTCTGCCAATAGATGTTGAAATAAACAGCACAGTTTGTCTGGCATAATATTATCTGGCAGTTGTCGACAGTCTCTTTATTTCGTATGCGTCTTGGTGTTTCTGGTTAATGAGTGTGTTATGGTTTAACGAAAGGAACTATTCTTTTCTTCTTATTCCCCGACCATTTTATTTCTCCTGCTACTGTTGCTTGTTGTTGCTGTTGGTGTTGTTTTTGTTGTTGTTCTCCTCGTTATCCTCTTCTTCTTCTTCTTCTTCTTCTTCTTCTTCTTCTTCTTCTTCTTCTTCTTCTTCTTCTTCTTCTTCTTCTTCTTCTTCTTCTTCCTCTTCTTCTTCTTCTTCCTCTTCCTCTTCCTCTTCCTCTTCTTCTTCCTCTTCCTCTTCTTCTTCATCTTCCTCTTCCTCCTCCTCCTCCTCGTCCTCCTCGTCCTCCTCGTCCTCCTCTTCCTCCTCCTCTTCCTCTTCCTCTTCTTCGTCTTCTTCTTCTTCTTCTTCTTCTTCTTCTTCTTCTTCTTCTTCTTCTTCTTCTTCTTCTTCTTCTTCTTCTTCTTCTTCTTCTTCTTCTTCTTCTTCTTCTTCTTCTCGTACATGGATACCCAAATTATGAACTATTAAGATGATTTTTTGTGCAGCGGAGATGTGGGTTCTGAGATGCATTTTGCGATAATTTTGAACGGCATACTTAACCAACAACGATTACCCGGAAGACGCTAGTGAAAGTAGACCGCAAAACACAACTATAGGACAGAGACATGGACGCGTTCTTTGGTCACATAGTGAGAAGAGAGGTATCTGAGAACATCGTCACCACGATCAGCGATCGAAGACACAGACCAAGAGAAACGATGCTTAACGGTGCAAAACGATGCTTGACTGTGTAAACGATGCTTAAGGTTTTAAATGAAGGAGTGAAAGAATATCGTCATTAGAATTTAATCAGAACACAAAGTACCGAGGCGAGTGGAGAGACATGAACGCCAACGCAACTTTTCAGGGCACATGCTGCAGCTGATGATGATAATGTGTGTGTGTGTGTGTGTGTGTGTGTGTGTGTGTGTGTGTGTGTGTGTGTGTGTGTGTCTATGTGTGTGCTCCTGAAGAAGATGATTGCGAATCCATAGAAACATAATTAACATTAAACGAATTTCATTATGACCGAAATGCAATAAGAAAGAACATGGTTTACCAGGGGTTTAAAAGACAAGATGATCGACTTTATTGCACCGGGGTTTATCCCACATGGCTCGGTCTCTTTCCGCAGGTCGGCCTGCAGAAAGCGTTGCACAACTCACTAACTCCGTAGCTCCAGCGACGAGCCTCAGAAGTTTGCGAGAAAATTGCACTCGTAAACTGAAAGACGTAGTCCGAAATCGAACTCACAACCTTTGGAGCGAAGGGCAGTCGGCATCACCAATTAGCTAAGGAGACTCACAGAAGAAGAAGAAAACAAAGAAGGATGAGGAGGAGAAAGAGGAGGAGGAGAAGGAGTAGAAGAAGAAGAAGAAGAAGAAGGTGGATACGCCTATTTTACCACTAAAGGAAAATACACAAAGATATTAACAGTATACACAGCACAAAGAGCTATCTAATAAACAGTGCATTAATAACCAACGGTAATATACCCTTTATCATCATCATCATCATCATCATCATCATCATCATCATCATCATCATTATCATCATGTGCCCTGCAAACTGGCGTAGGCGTTCATGTCTCTCCACAGATCTCAGCTTTTGGTGTTCTGGATCAACTCTGTTGATAATATTCCTCCATGCCGCCGTCTCAGTACATCCAAAATAATTTCTTTTGGGCTGCCGCTGCCTCTTTTCCTCATTGATCTATCCAGTTGCCACGACGTTCTCCAATGCCTCTGTTTTCATTACATGTCCACAGAAAGCTTGTTCATAGTATTCTATAGAATAGTATAAGCACCTTTCAAAAAATATCCTTAGTGTATTCTTTATGATTACCAGGCGTTTGAATGGAGTCAACAGAGAGCCAAGACTCGTTTCTTCATAGTGTATTTTCATTAGTTTTACAGTGTGTGAAATAATAAATTTGATTATGGGCAATGCATTTTGAAATATTTTCCATAGATTTAACATAAACTTCAGAAAGTCCTGGGCAACAATTTTTAAAATAAAAAAGATGCCAATTTACACAAAATAAACATAACAGTTATTTGGTAATTAATAAATTTATACATTATGGCAAGACGGTGCTTCATTTCAAATAGTTTTCTGGAAAATAAAAATATGAATAGTTTATACACTTAAATATTCACATTCTGTTTTCTCTTTCAAGTCGCAAATTTTATGGAGAAAAGATTAATATTATTTACCATGTCTCAAGCAATTAACGGTCTTTCACGCGTTAACATCTAGGGCAGTGGTTATCAACCTTTTTTGGCCCATGCACCCCTTCACCATATGTTCAGAATATCATTCCCCCTTTCGTATTTCCTCCATATACCTCTTCCCCCTCACCACCGCCTACACAGTATACGTAAAAATGGAAGCTAAATTTAATAACACATACTAGAACAAGTCTAGACGTCTACATAAAAAGTGATATGCGGGTCTACTTATGTTATAAAACGAATTTCAGAAGTGCCAGAAGTACAGAACCGTAAAGTATGGAGGGGAAAACAATATCAAGTAATCGGTTCTTGTATTAACGTGATCTTGAAATAATCTTAATCCCTCCTTTCCCCAGGAAACACTAAAACTCTCTCCCCCCCCCCCCCCCCCGGGGGGATGGGGGAATTCCCCATCGGTTGAGAACCACTTATCTAGGTGGTTCCAGCCGATTTTATGCAAACAAAAAGAATTCATCTTAAATTTGAAATTACCGTGGGGATAACAAAGCTCCACATTCGAACAATACCTGTGACTATGCGTTTTAAGTGGTTCAGCGAAAGTATATTCATTTATTAACTTCAGATGATATATAACTCTACAGCATGCACCTGACGAGATGCAGCGAAATATGCCAGGCAATAAATCATGCAACATAGTGTTTGTGGCTTCTGTGTTTAAGTCTGCGCGATTGTTATCCGGGCCCCAAAGCAGAAGTAAAGAATAGTAACAATATCAAAACTTCCGAGGATGTAGTAAAAGGCATATAAGGCGGGTTGGTCTGAGACTGGCAATCTTACACATGGAAGTAAATCAGTAAACATCCGACTAACCATGACCTGACCATAAAGGGCTTGGCATGCCTTGTTGTGGGCCTCGATCCACCAGCAGTCTGAAGGGTTGAAGAAGAGGAAGATTGTTGAGTGTTGATGTTAAAGTCCTAACTGTAAGCCGTTGTTGGGTGTTGATATTACAGTACTAACTGTAGGCCATTATTGGGTGTTGATATTACAGTCCTAACTGTAAGCCATTGTTGGGTGTCGATATTACAGTCCTAACTGTAAGCCACTGTTGGGTGTTGATATTACAGTACTAACTGTAGGCCATTATTGGGTGTTGATATTACAGTCCTAACTGTAAGCCATTGTTGGGTGTCGATATTACAGTCCTAACTGTAAGCCATTGTTGGGTGTCGATATTACAGTCCTAACTGTAAGCCATTGTTGGGTGTCGATATTACAGTCCTAACTGTAAGCCATTGTTGGGTGTCGATATTACAGTCCTAACTGTGTTGTTTGTCCATCAAGAATGATGATGACCATTCATTTCATCCAGTGGGGTTGAAAATATGGAGCAGTGGGTTTTAAGATGGCTGATAAGGCCTATTTTGGCTCGAAATGTTCTTTGACAAAGTTGACAAAGAATGCTTGACGTTTCTGGAGGAGGATTTCCTGCAGTGGTTTTTCTGTTCTGCCTTTTCTTTACAGCTCTTGCAGTCCTGGTTGCCTCACACATGACTGCACCCTTGTAAGCCATTGTTGCGTGTTGATATTACAGTACTAACTGTAGGCCATTGTTGAGTGTTGATATTACAGTCCTAAGTGTAGGCCATCTGTTATCTGTATGTCTACTGATGGGATCTCCACTGTTATCTGTATGTCTACTGATGGGATCTCCACTGTTATCTGTATGTCTACTGATGGGATCTCCACTGTTATCTGTATGTCTACTGATGGGATCTCCACTGTTATCTGTATGTCTACTGATGGGATATCCACTGTTATCTGTATGTCTACTGATGGGATCTCCACTGTTATCTGTATGTCTACTGATGGGATCTCCACTGTTATCTGTATGTCTACTGATGGGATCTCCACTGTTATCTGTATGTCTACTGATGGGATCTCCACTGTTATCTGCATATCTACTGATGGGATTTCCACTGTTATCTGTATGTCTACTGATGGGATCTCCACTGTTATCTGCATATCTACTGATGGGATTTCCACTGTTATCTGTATGTCTACTGATGGATCTCCACTGTTATCTGTATGTCTACTGATGGGATCTCCACTTTTATCTGTATGTCTACTGAAGGGATCTCCACTGCTATCTGTATGACTACTGATGGGATCTCCACTGTTATCTGTATGTCTACTGATGGGATCTCCACTTTTATCTGTATGTCTACTGAAGGGATCTCCACTGCTTTCTGTATGACTACTGATGGGATCCCCCTGTCATCTATATGTCTACTGATGTGATCTCCACTGTTATCTGTATGTCTACTGATGTGATCTCCACTCATATGGCGGAAGAAGGGATCCCCACTGTTATCTGTATATCGACTGATGGGATCTCCACCGCTATCTGCATGTCTACTGATGGAATCCCCCCTTTTATCTGTATGTCTACTGATAGGATCCCCCTGTTATCGGTATATCTAATGAAGGGATCCCCACTGTTATCTGTATGTCTACTGATGGGATCTCCACTGTTATCTGTATGTTAGCAAGCTTACTTACCCAACGGCAGTTAGGATCCCAGTAATATCAGTATGTTTTAGTGTGGCACTCGAAGGGAACTGACCACCACACCCCACTATGTCATGACCTAGTAGATGTGAAGGCTTAGCATTTCACACACATACAATAGTATTGCCTTTACGGGTGAGTTGACTAACCTACAGACCCTGGTTGCTTATGGGAATGTCCCGAATGCTGTGATGTCGGTTCCTAAATCAATCAATCAATCAATCAATCAATCAATCAGACCATGGTTATGAAACGTGTCATTCTTCATTATCTTGTCCTTTTTAGTTGGCCATTTGAATACGTCTATACATGGCTTAGAGATGGGACATCCAGCGCTAACTTGAGAGCAATGGGCGGGAATATGGTGGACGATTTTACAGAATAAAGAACTTGTAGATGTTGTCATTTCCTCTTGATCCTGGGCTAGTGTTGCACGTCTAGCCCTCTCGGGTAAGGGCGAATAGGATGCTCCACGTGCACAATGAGCGCATTGACAATCCTAGGAGCTGGAAAACGAAGACAAGTTAGTTGATGATGGAAAGCGAAGAAAAGTTAGTTGAAGCTGGAAAGCGAAGACCATGTATTTGATCGCTGGACACATTGGAGTTATGAAAACATATTACGAGAAGTGAAGAAAACGTAGCTGATAATCGGGTATACTAGATCAAACAGTCTTATATATCATTATTGTTGTCAATATTATTCAGCCCGTGAGCTGGTCGTATAACTTTCTGATCATTCCGTTCCATGCTTGTCTGTTTGGTACCGCTCTCTTTAAAGCCGTAAATGTCTGCTATGATAGATCTGTGTGCACACCTGTTTTGTACATAATTTCTTGGTTTATTCTTTCGTCTTACCCCCAACATTTTTCGCTGCCTATCACTGTATCTATTACTTCTGCCCAACATAAATAAACAGAACTAATATAGCCACAGTTATTTCTGATAATTTAACTGAGAACGCAAGAAAAGCAAGAACGTGAAACAAAATGCAGAAAACTGTAAAGAGATTTAATTTTGATGTTTTATATCAAACAGTCACATAACAGAATTGTCTTCTAAGAAAACAGCATTAATAATTTAAGTAAAATGCATTAAATAACTTCGACATTATTTGTATCAGTTCTGGTGTCCACAGGTACCGGGGGAGGAGGCTGTGTATAATGCATTGTTGAATTAAAAAAACAAAAAACATAACAATTGACATAATTCTTGTGAATATGTTAGTTGTAGAATAATTAACAACGCTTTGCATTGTAAAAATATCTGATTAGAAGGTTACAAAGACAACTTTCTGTCCAATCCATTCAGCCCAGCTGAACAGTAAGGAAGGCGAGAGAAGTTTCTCTGAAATTGAGAAGTGAAAGAATATAAAACAATATGCCACATCTCATGATTTTGTGACCTAATATATATAAGGAGATTGCTAACATTTTCACCCTATAGCAGCAAATGATACAGATTGACCGTCACCTTGATTCAGATTTGATTCTTTTAACTGATTCAGTGCCAAACAAAACAGTAGGTTGGGATCAAATATGAAACACAGTCAAATTAGTAAGTATTATAATGTAAATGTCCACTCACTGAGCATTACAATTGGAAACAAATAACACGCTGATTTTAGTATGGCGATATATCGTCCTTCTATCCAAATGCAAAGTCACATTTGGCGATATACCGAGTGTTTGTAAAGTCTTACTACACTTTGTATGTTGAACACATTTGGAAAACATTCTTTCTTCCGTTGATAACACAAATTTGTTTGGACTGCAAAGAATTCCTCCAGCAGACGACAGTCATTCGCTGCATATTGATTCACGATGGACTGCGGAGCACACTGTTAGATGACATCATGTACTTCATTTTTCAAATTTGTTCTACATACAAAGTGTAGTGAGACTTTACAAACACACGGTATAATTCTTCGGCACTGAATCAGTTAATACCATCATCACCACGTGCCATGCTAAATGGCGTAGACATTCATGTATCTCCACTGATATCGGGTCTTGGTTATCCGGGTGAATTCTGTTATTTCCCCACGCCACCGTCCTAAGTCAGCCATCATAATTTCTCTCCGTCTGCCGCTTCCTCTACTACCACTGATTGTTCCAGTTGTCACGATGTTTTCTACTGCCTCTCTTCTCATTGCGTGACCAAATAACAACGTTGTTTCTTTCTTATAGATGTACACAATGCCCTACTTTTATTAGCCTCTTCCAGACATATATTGTTAGTTACTCCGGCAGTACACTGTAATAACATTTGTCTCAGAAACCACGTTTAGAGACAACTTTAAAATAGGAATGTGAAATGTGTGTTATTATAAAAAAAATGTTTTGCATATCCTTTACAGGACATCGCTGTCAACATCAACATCTATCAGCTGATTGTTGATTTCTTGGCAAGATTACGCTCAGTAGTTTGCCATTGCTGCCTGAGCGACCGGCTCCAAACTCTCATAAGTCACTGAGAGTATGGAGCCGGTCGCTCAGAAAGCAATGGCAAACTACTGTTATTATACAGCTGGAAATTGGCATTTTCAATCACATGGCTGTGAAACAAGTTGTAAATTCGTATAAGAAATAAGAGATTCTTTATCATGGAATGCTCTTTTTATGCTTTGTAAAATGTGTACATTAAAAAGAATGGAAAATGAGCAACCACGAAACAAACAAGTTGTAAATTCTTATCAGATTTAACATTTTGATTGTCTGAATAAACAAGGCACATTCTTTGTAATAATTGAAGAAAATGTACATGGAAGACAAACAAAGGCACCGGGCAGTAACAACTTAAGCAGTAATGTTGAAAGTACGGCGCATATGGTAACAAGAAGAACCGGCTTATTTTGTGTAAAGCCATGTTCAATCATTTGGTGGTCTTGAAGAAAAAGGCGTGCCTTTAGAAATACGTGCTTTTCATTAGATGTTTTTAGCCTTAAATTTATTGCATGCCAGAGGGCAATTTTATCTGTAGAATGAATATAAATTTACACCGGCGCACAGAGCAGCCTCGCTTTGGGTTTGCTACTAATAAAGTTAACAAGGAACATTTTGTTGTATCTAAATATACAATGTTCATGTGTCACCTCTCAACATACAATATTTGATAACAGCAATTAATAGTGGAAATGAACAATATTAGAATTAATACAACAATACCAACAGACGTAAATTTCTACCATTATATATTCAAACATCTAAGTTACGTTGAATGAATTGAAACTAGCTGAAAAATAATAAAACGCCTTCATTTACTGAGCATATTTAGGGAATAGTAACCAAAACGATGATCAGCCGATTAAGTGTCTTGGGATATCGTCGAAATGTTGTGTCAATTAATATATCAGTACTGTAGTTTTTCCTAAGCAACCTCCTTTAATTTGTTAAATTATACAGCATGTCAGCTGCCATATTAAAACTTGTAGGTAATAACTGGGACACACCCCTTTCTTTCCCTTGTCCGGCATCTATTTTTGTTCGGTCCAAACCCTTATTTTGGTTGGCATGGAATCTGTTAAAAAATTTAGATGTAAGCTACACAAAATGGATCTGGTATGGAGACAAAGGCAGTTCGGGGAAAATAATAGTTATTTTTCTTAGGTTACTTTATTAAAAAAAAAAAACGAATATTGTCAAGCACAAAACATACCCCATTCATAAGAACGTTCAACAGGTTTGGTTGGTTTTAGGGACACACATAAACATAAAACGAGATGTCAATCAAAGAAATCTCTTTGTTCTTGACGCGAAAAGACACAACAAGCTTCCAGCTGTTTCTATTGAATCAATTCTGTTTCTTTAAGGGCTCGTGGTTCCCCAGGGGCCAGAGCCGCCTCAACAGGTCCCACGTCCGTAGTATCATTCGGATGACCGCCTCTGCATGTGGCCTGAGCAAGATCAAGTGCAGATACTACACTTTGATCTCAGCCAAAAGGCCGAGAAGCGATCTATTAGTTTAAATTTTAAACTTTAAAAGCACGTGATAAACACGCAATAATGAATATTACCACAGCTTGTTTATACAACTGTCTGTCATGTACTGCCTATAGTACCTTGCAGTGTAGGGCAGATTGTGGGGGGGGGGGGGGTGTGTTTTGAGCCTGAGAAATTAAGGCCGCCTGGCTAGTGCAGTCGCCGCGAACTGTGCAGGTTAGGATGTTCTTTTTTCCCCCCGACAGAAAATAATCCACACCTTACCGAGGATGTGAACCCGGGTCTCCCGAAGGAGAACCCAGCGTTCTGAACCACTCGACAAGCCACTTGGTAGTTACAAATACAGAAACCACATAAATAGATTGCAAAGTGTACTGCCTGGCATAATTCGGTTCATCTAGTTGTTGCATATATATATATATATAAAGAGAATAAACGAAATCAACAAAATAAGCCAGTTTATAAATTATGCAGCCAATTGTCTGTGTTTACATTCATAAAGGAAATTCAATATTTTGAAAAGTATGTTTATGATCTCCAATTAAAGGCCCCGGGCGTAACAATGTATTTGCACCTTGTCGTTTTTAACAGTGGATAGAAATGTGCAATATAAATCATCTACTGCTGGAACATTTTGCGTACATCGTTCGCCTTTGAATATAAAAGAAACATTACAGCAGCTATTTGGAGTTTGTGATCAAAGGGACATAATTACATTATATTGTTGTAATAATGTAAACCTCTGTCGTAAACAAACATTCACGTTTTCTGTTTATCAGCTTTAGGTAATCTTCATGTAAAATTCTCATTTTCTATCCTAATATAAAATTCTCAAATCAATTGGAACATTTTCCCATCTTCGCGTAACATTTCAAAGGGGGCATTTTCATGGCTTCATGTAAAATTCTCAAATAAATGTTTTCTACCTTCACGGTTATATTTCAAACGACCGGTTTTCTATCTTCATGTAGAAGTTCTAATTAACCTTTTTCTATATCCGCGAAGCTTGTTCAAATAAGCAATTTTTAACGTCTAGGGATAAACAAATGTTAGTTCCTTTCACTATCATCTTGATATACATTCGAGTGAACATTTTTATAATTTTACGTAATATTTTCTAATGAACTTTTATCTGCCTTCGTGTAACAGTTTTAGAAGATTTTTCAATAGGTAGCTAACATTTTAAAATGAAAAAAAAAAATTATTTATCTAGATGTAAAATTCACAAATAAACAGTCCCTACCATCTGGTTACAATTTCAGATCACCAGTTTCTATCTTCACGTAACCGTAGGTACTGTCATGGAGGTACTGTTATGGAGGTGGGGTGGGGAGTGGGAAGTGAAGTGTAAGACCGTAACATTTTCTAGGCCATGACTCATGAGCTGGCGTGGGGAGTGGGACGTAAAGTGTTGGACCGTAACATTTTCTAGGCCATGACTCGTGGGGTGGGGAGTGGGACGTAAAGTGTTGGACCGTAACATTTTCTAGGCCATGACACATGAGGTGGGGTGGGGAGTGGGACGTAAAGTGTTGGACCGTAACATTTTCTAGGCCATGACACATGGAGTGGGGTGGGGAGTGGGACGTAAAGTGTTGGACCGTAACATTTTCTAGGCCATGATTCGTGAGGTGGGGTGGGGAGTGGGACGTGAAGTGTTGGACCGTAACATTTTCTAGGCCATGACACATGAGGTGGGATGGGGAGTGGGACGTAAAGTGTTAGACCGTAACATTTTCTAGGCCATGACACATGAGGTGGGGTGAGGAGTGGGACGTAAAGTGTTGGACCGTAACATTTTCTAGGCCATGACACATGAGGTGGGGTGGGGAGTGGGACGTGAAGTGTTGGACCGTAACATTTTCTAGGCCATGACACATGGAGTGGGGTGGGGAGTGGGACGTAAAGTGTTGGATCGTAACATTTTCAAGTCCATGAAACATGGAGTGGGGTGGCCGGCCAGCATGTCCAAACTCCCAGAAAATTATGAAACAATCTAGTACACAAACCGATTCCAAGGTTCGAAACCAACTGTGGGCTGTTTGCCAGGAGACCACTTTGCATTGATTTCGGTGATGTGAAGCGTCGGCCATTCAGGAAGCAGTGGTAAACTACTGAACTATAATCGCGAAGTAAATCACAAACAGACAATAAATAATGGGGCTGATTGCAACGTTCTGTAAAAGGACTTGCGAATAACTAACCAACCAATGTTTATTTAGGCGGCTCAAATGATAGTTTTGTGGTCCTCATGTAACATTTTCAAATGAACATTTTCTATCTTATCGTAAAATTCTCAGATAAATTTCTGGAATTTCATCTTCTGAGATTTGCTGTCTTTCCAAGATTGTTGTGACAATGCGCTTCAAATGTCTGCAGTGTAAGTTACTCAACAGATCATATTGTAACTACAACAATGATGTCACATGTAGTGACTGATTTTATTCAATATAGTGAGCACAATTTACGGGGGTATCAGAACAAAGGAAATAATACGATTTTGTTTAAATATATAGGCTTATTTACAAGCAGGCCATATACACACATCCATTAAACACGTGCACTACTGTCACACATACACACTCTCTCAAACATAATAAAAATGTTTACATGGGCATTTTTCTGCCACACACTCCCTCATACATAAACAGAACTGTTTACATGGGAATTCAACATGTCTTTTTAAAAACAAATAATTGAATAATACTAATGTAACTTTATAACTGCAGTCAGGTAACATTTTTTAATTGTTCTATCGAAACCTTTTGAAATGTCGGTTAGATAAGTTTAGAAATGTCTCTATTATTATTCGGTGATATTGCTTTTAAGAAATGTACAGTTTTATTTTAATCAAGGATATTTGTTATCATCATCATCATGTGCTATGCCGATAAGCATGGGCGGTCATGTTCCACCATCTCACACGATTTGTTATCAATGTAAAAATTATTTGTAAAGTTTAATGCCTCTTTATTTGCTACATAGAATTACTGATAATTAAATTACAGAAATACATTTAAGCTTATGCGACTATTTCTTAACATATACTGTCAAAGAAATATGTGAGAAAACACGAGAAGAGAGGGATAATCTAATAACCCGGGGAAAGATGCTTTATCGAACATATCAATACAGCTTCACGTCTGAAACTTTTCTGGAGATGGCCTTTTGATTCTTAGATACGACCAGGCCACGTTTGCTGATTCGAAAAATAAAGAAACAATATCAAACATTGCATAAGTGGATCTTGAACATCAGCAGCGGTTTTCTGACGATCAACAGTCGAGGACATTAGACATTCTGGGGTGGATTTTCAGCATCTGCAGCGGGTTTTTCGCGATCAACAATCGTGGACATTTGACTTTCTCTGGTGGGGTCTGGAAGAATAAAACATATAAACTGTATTAATTTTTCTCTGGTCTTGCGATGAGAAAAGGGGCATTAGAGAACATCGTGAGAACTGGAAAGAACAAGCGGAAGAGAAGCAGAGGCAGACAAAGAGAAATGATGCTGGGTGGACTGAGATAGTGGCATGGAGAAATATCAGCAGCAAAGTTGATGCAGAACACCAAAAACCGAGATTTGTGGAGAGACATGAATACCTACGCCAGCTGGCGGGGTAACTGCATCATGATGATTCATTTTCCAAATGCAAGTTGCAATTGTACTTAGTTATTGCAATCAATGTGCATTGCAGCTGCAATTAAAACCAACATGTATTCACCGTATAATGAACTGGTAATTGCCATTAACCATCGTGTGTTACCAAGTCCCACAATGGAAGCAGAAATAGTAACACTGTAACCGACTACGTATTGTTACTAATATAACTATAAACATTCACTAATTGTTACCGCACAGAGCTGGGCCACTAAAATGGTTGTACAGATTAACCTACAATGTACTGTTACTAATATAACTACAAACATTCACTAATTGTTATCGCACAGAGCTGGACCACTAAAATGGTTGTACAGATTAAACTACAACGTACTGTTACTTATATAACTATAAACATTCACTAATTGTTACGGCACAGAGTTGCGCCACTAATATGGTTGTACAGATTAACCTACAATGTACTGTTACTAATATAACTATAAACATTCACTAATTGGTACGGCACAGAGCTGGGCCACTAAAATGGTTGTACAGATTAACCTATAACGTACTGTTACTAATATAACTACAAACATTCACTAATTGTTACGGCACAGAGCTGGGCCACTAATATGGTTGTACAGATTAACCTACAATGTACTGTTACTAATATAACTACAAACATTCACTAATTGTTACGGCACAGAGCTGGGCCACTAATATGGTTGTACAGATTAACCTACAACGTACTGTTACTAATATAACTACAAACATTCACTAATTGTTACGGCACAGAGCTGGGCCACTAATATGGTTGTACAGATTAACCTACAATGTACTGTTACTAATATAACTACAAACATTCACTAATTGTTACGGCACAGAGCTGGGCCACTAATATGGTTGTACAGATTAACCTACAATGTACTGTTACTAATATAACTACAAACATTCACTAATTGTTACGGCACTGAGCTGGGCCACTAATATGGTTGTACAGATTAACCTACAATGTACTGTTACTAATATAACTACAAACATTCACTAATTGTTACGGCACAGAGCTGGGCCACTAATATGGTTGTACAGATTAACCTACAACGTACTGTTACTAATATAACTACAAACATTCACTAATTGTTACGGCACAGAGCTTGGCCACTAATATGGTTGTACAGATTAACCTACAATGTACTGTTACTAATATAACTACAAACATTCACTAATTGTTACGGCACAGAGCTGGGCCACTAATATGGTTGTACAGATTAACCTACAATGTACTGTTACTAATATAACTACACACATTCACTAATTGTTACGGCACAGAGCTGAACCACTAAAATGGTTGTACAGATTAACCTACAACGTACTGTTACTAATATAACTACAAACATTCACTAATTGTTACGGCACAGAGCTGGGCCACTAATATGGTTGTACAGATTAACCTACAATGTACTGTTACTAATATAACTACAAACATTCACTAATTGTTACGGCACAGAGCTGGGCCACTAATATGGTTGTACAGATTAACCTACAACGTACTGTTACTAATATAACTACAAACATTCACTAATTGTTACGGCACAGAGCTTGGCCACTAATATGGTTGTACAGATTAACCTACAATGTACTGTTACTAATATAACTACAAACATTCACTAATTGTTACGGCACAGAGCTGGGCCACTAATATGGTTGTACAGATTAACCTACAATGTACTGTTACTAATATAACTACACACATTCACTAATTGTTACCGCACAGAGCTGGGCCACTAAAATGGTTGTACATATTAACCTATAATGTACTGTTACTAATATAACTACAAACATTCAGTGATTGTTACCGCACAGAACTGGGCCTCTAAAATTGTTTGACAGAATAAACCAACCTAGAGCTCACGGAGAGAACATATTCCACGGAACCGAAAGGTCAGGAAACGACGCTGGCGATGGGTAGGACACACATTAAGAAACTCTGAGGATAGCGTAACTAGAAAATCCCTTTTCTGGAACTAACAGGATTAATGAAATAGTGGAAGACCTAAAACATGTGGAGAAGATAATTAAAAACAGATGAATACTATGGGGAGGGAATAGACAGAGCTGCAGGAAATAGGACGGCTTGCCATGAACTGGTTGAGGGCTTATGTCCCAACGCAGGATAAACGACAGAAGAAGAGAAGAGCAAATATTAGGTCTGAAAATCCATAAGAGAAAGTAAAGTTCATGAGTTACATAGTGTAAGCGAATGCCCGATTTCCCCATCATGAAATATCACATTGCAAGGTGTGGAAAAGTACTCATGATTAGTTGGCAATGTGTACACAGTTGGAGAAACAGATGGCGGAATCTTTAATTATGAACACAAACCAAGAGAAGGCGTCATAACACTAGGATATTTTTGGAATTCGAAAGAAATTAAATCTATTACAAACTTAAAATTTTAACTCTAAGGTCGAATTGAAAATGAGGTATAGATCAGAAATTTGGAGAGCGACTAAACATAATTACTGATAAACTACAAACATTCAATGAATAGTGTCATCAAAGAATAATAGTTTCATTAATTCGGCGGGTATTTCAGTGAGTCAAAAGGTAAGTAAAAAACGCTGATACTGGATGGATAGGACACATACTCGGAAAACATGTTGATAGTATAATAACAAAATCCTTTCTTTTGCATCCACGGGGCAAAAGAAATAAAATGAGGTCTACAAACACATGGATAAGAGAATTAGAGACATAGATTAATAATATAGAGAGGGCATAGGAGTGGAGTGTAGCCGCAGGATAGGGCAACAGATATGAGACTTTGTCAACATTGCAGATACAGACACATTTCAAGCGAGCGTTAGAAAGACACTAAATGAAGGAACGTCAGATAGGACGTACCTGATCAAAATGTATCTGAATCATCGCCTTTATGATGTTGTGCGACGCATAGAGTCAAATCTATGAGTAACAGGAACGTGACAGCTCCATCATGTCAACGTACCCAGCTCCAACCTGTCAACATACCCATCTCCACCCTGTCAACATACCCATTTCCACCCTGTCAACATACCAATCTCCATCCTGTCAACATGCCCATCTTCATCCTGTCAACATACCCATCTCCATCCTGTCAACATACCCATCTCCATCCTGTCAACATACCCATCTCCATCCTGCCAACGTACCCATCTCCATCCTGTCAACGAACCCAGCTCCATCATGTCAACATACCCATCTCCATCCTGTTAACATACCCATCTCCACCCTGTCAACATACCCATCTCCACCCTGTCAACATACCCATCTCCATCCTGTCAACATACCCATCTCCATAATGCCAACATACCCATCTCCATAATGTCAACGTACCCATCTCCATCCTATCAACGAACCCAGCTCCATCATGTCAACATACCCATCTCCACCCTGTCAACATACCCATCTCCACCCTGTCAACATACCCATCTCCACGCTGTCAACATACCCATCTCCATCCTGTCAACATACCCATCTCCATAATGTCAACATACCCATCTCCATCATGTCAACGTACCCATCTCCATCATGTCAACATACCCATCTCCATCATGTCAACGTACCCATTTCCATCCTGTCAACATACCCATCTCCATCATGTCAACGTACCCATCTCCATCATGTCAAGGAACCCATCTCCATCATGTCAACGAACCCATCTCCATCATGTCGACGTACCCAGCTCCATTCTGTCAACGAACCCATCTCCATCATGTCAACGAACCCATCTCCATCACGTCAACGAACCAATATCCATCATGTCAACGAACCCATCTCCATCATGCCAAAGAACCCAGCTCCACCATGTCAACGTACTCAGCTCCATCATGTCAACGAACCCATCTCCATCATGTCAACATACCCAGCTCCATCCTGTCAACAAACCCATCTCCATCATGTCAACATACCCATCTCCATTCTGTCAACGAACACATCTCCATCATGTCAACATACCCATCTCCATTCTGTCAACGAACCCATCTCCACCATGTCAACATACCCAGCTCCATTCTGTCAACGAACCCATCTCCACCATGTCAACGTATCCAGCTCCATTCTGTCAACGAACCCAACTCATCATGTCAACATACCCAGCTCCATTCTGTCAACGAACCCATCTCCATCATGTCAACGTACCCAGCTCCATTCTGCCAAAGAACCCATCTCCATCATACCTTTCTTGGTCAACCACAACAATCCTCTGGTTAGCCAGGCTCCCTACTGTCCTGACATGGCATCTTAAGATGTTTGGCCGTTCCCCAAACTGAAAATTTCGTTGACAAGGGCTCGATATCAGTCACGAGATGCCATTATGCAGAACACTATGCCCACGTTGTACTCCATTCCCAAAGAAGCTTTCCTGAAACCATCCCAAAAATGGCGCAATCGTTGGGAGAAGTGCTTACAGTCACAAGGAGAGAACTTTCAAGAGGATTTCACGATTCCAAATAAGTAATTGTATATTTTTCTACCCAAAGACATAATTCATTCTTAAAAGACCACGTAGGCAAGAGAAATATGCTAGATGAAAGGAACAAACATGTTTTCATTTAGCAAGTGAAACAATTACATTCATTCATCCAACAATCCATCCATCCACATCCACCAACACGCAACGAAAACTAACCATACCTTAGGCTGTCAAGGCAGACGACATAATACTTTGTGATGCCAAGGACATATCAGATGACATTGACATATTCTGTTGCATTGAGGAGATTATATCAGATGGCATTATCGTATTCTGGGACATTGAGGACATCATATCAGATGGCATCATATTAAATGACATTGAGGACATCAGGTCAGATGGTGTTATCATACTCTCTGACATTGAAGACATTATGTCAACTGACATCATCATATTCGGTGGCATTGACGTCATCATGTCAGACATCATCATATTCTGTGACATTGAAGACATCACGTCAGATGACATCATCATATTTGACAGTAAAGACATCATGTTGGATGACGTCATCATATTCGATGACATTGACGACATCATGTCAAACATCATCACATTCGATGACATTTGAGACATCATGTCAGACATCATCATATTCTGTGACATTGAAGAGATAATATCAGATGACATCATCATATTCTGTGACATTGCAGACATCATGTCAGATGACATCATCATATTCTGTGCCATTGAAGACATCATGTCAGATGACATCATCATATTCTGTGGCATTGAAGACATCATGTCAGATGACATCATAATATTCTGTAGCATTGAAGACATCATGTCAGATGACATCATCATATTCTGTGCCATCGAGGACATCATGTCAGATGACATGATCATATTCTGTGGCATTGAAGACATCATGTCAGATGACATCACCATATTCTGTGCAATTGAAGACATCATGTCAGATGACATCATCATATACTGTGGCATTGAAGACATCATGTCAGATGACATCATCATATTCTGTGGCATTGAAGACATCATGTTAGATGTCATCATCACATTCTGTGGCATTGAAGACATCATGTCAGATGACATCATCATATTCTGTGACATTGAAGACATCATGTCAGATGACATCATATTCTGTGGCATTGAAGACATCATGTCAGATGACATCATCATATTCTGTGGCATTGAAGACATCATGTCAGACGACATCATCATATTCTGTGGCATTGGAGACATCATGTCAGATGACACCATCATACTCTGTGACATTGAAGACATCATGTTAGATGACATCATATTCTGTGGCATTGAAGACATTATGTCAGATGACATCATCATATTATTTGGCATTGAAGACATCATGTCAGATGACATCATCATATTCTGTGGCATTGAAGACATCATGTTAGACGACATCATATTCTGTGGCATTAAAGACATCATGTCAGATGACATCATCATATTCTGTGGCATTGAAGACATCATGCCAGATGACATCACCATATTCTGTGGCATTGAAGACATCATGTCAGATGGCATCATCATATTCTGTGGCATTGAAGACATCATGCCAGATGACATCACCATATTCAGTGACATTGAAGACATCATGTCAGATGGCATCATCATATTCTGTGCCATTGAAGACATCATGTCAGATGACATCATCATATTCTGTGGCATTGAAGACATCATGTCAGATGACATCATCATATTCTTTGGCATTGAAGACATCATGACAGATTGCATCATCCTATTCTGTGGCATTGAAGACATCATGTCAGATGGCATCATATTTTGTGGCATTGAAGACATCTTGTCAGATGACATCATATTCTGTGGCATTGAAGACATCATGTTAGATGACATCATATTCTGTGGCATTGAAGACATCATGTCAGATGACATCATCATATTCTGTGGCATTGAAGACATCATGCCAGATGACATCACCATATTCTGTGGCATTGAAGACATCATGTCAGATGGCATCATCATATTCTGTGCCATTGAAGACATCATGTCAGATGACATCATCATATTCTTTGGCATTGAAGACATCATGTCAGATGACATCATCATATTCTGTGGCATTGCAGACATCATGCCAGATGACATCATCATATTCTGTGGCATTGAAGACATCATGTCAGATGACATCATCATATTCTGTGGCATTGAAGACATCATGTCAGATGACATAATCATATTCTGTGGCATTGAAGACATCATGTCAGATGACATCATCATATTCTGTGGCATTGCAGACATCATGTCAGATGACATAATCATATTCTGTGGCATTGAAGACATCATGTCAGATGACATCATCATATTCTGTGGCATTGCAGACATCATGTCAGATGGCATCATAATTTGTGGCATTGAAGACATCATGTCAGATGACATCATCATATTCTTTGGCATTGAAGACATCATGTCAGATGACATAGTCATATTCTGTGGCATTGAAGACATCATGTCAGATGACATCATCATATTCTGTGGCATTGAAGACATCATGTCAGATGACATCATCATATTCTGTGCCATTTTAGACACCATGTCAGATGACATCATCATATTCTGTGGCATTGCAGACATCATGTCAGATGACATCATCATATTCTTTGGCATTGAAGACATCATGTCAGATGACATAGTCATATTCTGTGGCATTGAAGACATCATGTCAGATGACATCATCATATTCTGTGGCATTGAAGACATCATGTCAGATGACATCATCATATTCTGTGCCATTGTAGACACCATGTCAGATGACATCATAATATTCTGTGGCATTGAAGACATCATGGCAGATGACATCATCATATTCTGTGGCATTGAAGACATCATGTCAGATGACATCATCATATTCTGTGGCATTGCAGACATCATGCCAGATGACATCATCATATTCTGTGGCATTGAAGACATCATGTCAGATGACATCATCATATTCTGTGGCATTGAAGACATCATGTCAGATGACATAATCATATTCTGTGGCATTGAAGACATCATGTCAGATGACATCATCATATTCTGTGGCATTGCAGACATCATGTCAGATGACATAATCATATTCTGTGGCATTGAAGACATCATGTCAGATGACATCATCATATTCTGTGGCATTGCAGACATCATGTCAGATGGCATCATAATTTGTGGCATTGAAGACATCATGTCAGATGACATCATCATATTCTTTGGCATTGAAGACATCATGTCAGATGACATAGTCATATTCTGTGACATTGAAGACATCATGTCAGATGACATCATCATATTCTGTGGCATTGAAGACATCATGTCAGATGACATCATCATATTCTGTGCCATTGTAGACACCATGTCAGATGACATCATCATATTCTGTGGCATTGCAGACACAATGTCAGATGACATCATAATATTCTGTGGCATTGAAGACATCATGGCAGATGACATCATCATATTCTGTGGCATTGAAGACATCATGTCAGATGGCATCATCATATTTTGTGGCATTGAAGACATCATGTCAGATGACATCATCATATTCTGTGGCATTGAAGACATCATGTCAGATGACATCATCATATTCTGTGACATTGAAGACATTTTGTCAGATGACATCATCATATTCTTTGGCATTGAAGACACCATGTCAGATGACATCATCATATTCTGTGGCATTGCAGACATCATGTCAGATGACATCATCATATTCTGTTGCATTGAAGACATCATGTCAGATGACATCATCATATTCTTTGGCATTGAAGACATCATGTCAGATGACATCATCATATTCTGTGGCATTGAAGACATCATGTTAGATGACATCATATTCTGTGGCATTGAAGACATCATGTCAGATGACATCATCATATTCTGTGGCATTGAAGACATCATGCCAGATGACATCATCATATTCTGTGCCATTGAAGACATCATGTCAGATGACATCATCATATTCTGTGCCATTGAAGACATCATGTCAGATGACATCATCATATTCTGTGGCATTGAAGACATCATGTCAGATGACATCATCATATTCTTTGGCATTGAAGACATCATGACAGATTGCATCATCCTATTCTGTGGCATTGAAGACATCATGTCAGATGAAATCATATTCTGTGGCATTGAAGACATCATGTCAGATGACATCATCATATTCTGTGGCATTGCAGACATCATGCCAGATGACATCATCATATTCTGTGGCATTGAAGACATCATGTCAGATGACATCATCATATTCTGTGGCATTGAAGACATCATGTCAGATGACATAATCATATTCTGTGGCATTGAAGACATCATGTCAGATGACATCATCATATTCTGTAGCATTGCTGACATCATGTCAGATGGCATCATAATTTGTGGCATTGAAGACATCATGTCAGATGACATCATCATATTCTTTGGCATTGAAGACATCATGTCAGATGACATAGTCATATTCTGTGGCATTGAAGACATCATGTCAGATGACATCATCATATTCTGTGCCATTGTAGACACCATGTCAGATGACATCATCATATTCTGTGGCATTGCAGACACAATGTCAGATGACATCATAATATTCTGTGGCATTGAAGACATCATGGCAGATGACATCATCATATTCTGTGGCATTGAAGACATCATGTTAGATGGCATCATCATATTTTGTGGCATTGAAGACATCATTTCAGATGACATCATCACATTCTGTGGCATTGAAGTCATCACGTCAGATGACATCATCATATTCTGTGGCATTGAAGAAAGCATGTCAGATGACATCATCATATTCTGTGGCATTGCAGACATCATGTCAGATGACATCATCATATTCTGTGGCATTGAAGACATCATGTCAGATGACATCATCATATTCTGTGACATTGAAGACATTTTGTCAGATGACATCATCATATTCTTTGGCATTGAAGACATCATGTCAGATGACATCATCATATTCTGTGGCATTGCAGACATCATGTCAGATGACATCATCATATTCTGTGACATTGAAGACATCATGTCAGATGACATCATCATATTCTTTGGCATTGAAGACATCATGTCAGATGACATCATCATATTCTGTGGCATTGAAGACATCATGTTAGATGACATCATATTCTGTGGCATTGAAGACATCATGTCAGATGACATCATCATATTCTGTTCCATTGAAGACATCATGCCAGATGACATCATCATATTCTGTGGCATTGCAGACATCATGTCAGATGGCATCATATTTTGTGGCATTAAAGACATCATGTCAGATGACATCATCCTATTCTGTGACATTGAAGACATCATGTCAGATGACATCATATTCTGTGGCATTGCAGACATCATGCCAGATGACATCATCATATTCTGTGGCATTGAAGACATCATGTCAGATTGCATCATCATATTCTTTGGCATTGAAGACATCATGTCAGATGACATCATCATATTCTGTGACATTGCAGACATCATGTCAGATGACATCATCATATTCTGTGACATTGAAGACATCATATCAGATGACATCATCATATTCTGTAGCATTGAAGACATCATGTCAGGTGACATCATCAGATTCTGTGCCATTGAAGACATCATGTCAGATGACATCATCATATTCTGTGGCATTGAAGACATCATGTCAGATGACATCATCATATTCTGTGCCATTGAAGACATCATGCCAGATGACATAATCATATTCTGTGGCATTGCAGACATCATGACAGATGGCATCATATTTTGTGGCATTGAAGACATCATGTCAGATGACATCATCATATTCTTTGGCATTGAAGACATCATGTTAGATGACATCATCATATTCTGTGGCATTGAAGACATCATGTTAGATGACATCATATTCTGTGGCATTGAAGACATCATGTCAGATGACATCACCATATTCTGTGGCATTGAAGACATCATGTCAGATGGCATCATCATATTCTGTCCCATTGAAGACATCATGTCAGATGACATCATCATATTCTGTGGCATTGAAGACATCATGTCAGATTGCATCATCCTATTCTGTGGCATTGAAGACTTATTGTCAGATGACATCATCATATTCTGTGGCATTGAAGACATCATGTCAGATGACATCATCATATTCTGTGCCATTGAAGACATCATACCAGATGACATAATCATATTCTGTGGCATTGCAGACATCATGTCAGATGGCATCATATTTTGTGGCATTGATGACATCATGTCAGATGACATCATCATATTCTTTGGCATTGAAGACATCATGTAAGATGACATCATCATATTCTGTGGCATTGAAGACATCATGTCAGATGACATCATCATATTCTGTGGCATTGAAGACATCATGTCAGATGACATCATCATATTCTGTGCCATTGTAGACACCATGTCAGATGACATCATCATATTCTGTGGCATTGCAGACACAATGTCAGATGACATCATAATATTCTGTGGCATTGAAGACATCATGGCAGATGACATCATCATATTCTGTGGCATTGAAGACATCATGTCAGATGGCATCATCATATTTTGTGGCATTGAAGACATCATGTCAGATGACATCATCACATTCTGTGGCATTGAAGTCATCACGTCAGATGACATCATCATATTCTGTGGCATTGAAGATAGCATGTCAGATGACATCATCATATTCTGTGGCATTGCAGACATCATGTCAGATGACATCATCATATTCTGTGGCATTGAAGACATCATGTCAGATGACATCATCATATTCTGTGACATTGAAGACATTTTGTCAGATGACATCATCATATTCTTTGGCATTGAAGACATCATGTCAGATGACATCATCATATTCTGTGGCATTGAAGACATCATGTTAGATGACATCATATTCTGTGGCATTGAAGACATCATGTCAGATGACATCATCATATTCTGTGGCATTGAAGACATCATGCCAGATGACATCATCATATTCTGTGCCATTGAAGACATCATGTCAGATGACATCATCATATTCTGTGCCATTGAAGACATCATGTCAGATGACATCATCATATTCTGTGGCATTGAAGACATCATGTCAGATGACATCATCATATTCTTTGGCATTGAAGACATCATGACAGATTGCATCATCCTATTCTGTGGCATTGAAGACATCATGTCAGATGACATCATATTCTGTGACATTGAAGACATCATGTCTGATGACATCATCATATTCTGTGACATTGCAGGCATCATGTCAGATGACATCATCATATTCTGTGGCATTGAAGACATCATCCCAGATGAAAACATCATATTCTGTGCCATTGAAGACATCAAGCCAGATGAAATCATCATATTCTGTGGCATTGAAGACATCATGTCAGATGACATCATCATATTCTGTTCCATTGAAGACATCATGCCAGATGACATAATCATATTCTGTGGCATTGCAGACAGCATGTCAGATGGCATCATATTTTGTGGCATTAAAGACATCATGTCAGATGACATCATCCTATTCTGTGACATTGAAGACATCATGTCAGATGACATCATATTCTGTGGCATTGCAGACATCATGCCAGATGACATTATATTCTGTGGCATTGAAGACATCATGTCAGATTGCATCATCATATTCTTTGGCATTGAAGACATCATGTCAGATGACATCATCATATTCTGTGACATTGCAGACATCATGTCAGATGACATCATCATATTCTGTGACATTGAAGACATCATATCAGATGACATCATCATATTCTGTAGCATTGAAGACATCATGTCAGGTGACATCATCAAATTCTGTGCCATTGAAGACATCATGTCAGATGACATCATCATATTCTGTGGCATTGAAGACATCATGTCAGATGACATCATCATATTCTGTGCCATTGAAGACATCATGCCAGATGACATAATCATATTCTGTGGCATTGCAGACATCATGTCAGATGGCATCATATTTTGTGGCATTGAAGACATCATGTCAGATGACATCATCATATTCTTTGGCATTAAAGACATCATGTTAGATGACATCATCATATTCTGTGGCATTGAAGACATCATGTTAGATGACATCATATTCTGTGGCATTGAAGACATCATGTCAGATGACATCACCATATTCTGTGGCATTGAAGACATCATGTCAGATGGCATCATCATATTCTGTCCCATTGAAGACATCATGTCAGATGACATCATCATATTCTGTGGCATTGAAGACATCATGTCAGATTGCATCATCCTATTCTGTGGCATTGAAGACTTCATGTCAGATGACATCATCATATTCTGTGGCATTGAAGACATCATGTCAGATGACATCATCATATTCTGTGCCATTAAAGACATCATGCCAGATGACATAATCATATTCTGTGGCATTGCAGACATCATGTCAGATGGCATCATATTTTGTGGCATTGAAGACATCATGTCAGATGACATCATCATATTTTGTGGCATTGCAGACATCCTGTTAGATGGCATCATTATATTCTGTGACATTGGAGACATCATGTCAGATGACATCATCATACTTTGTGGCATTGAAGACATCATGTCAGATGACATCATCATATTTTGCGGCAATGAAGACATCATGTCAGATGACATCATCATATTTCGTGGCATTGACGACTTCATGTCAGATGACATCATCATATTCTGTGGCATTGCAGACATCATGTCAGATGACATCATCATATTCTGTGGCATTGCAGACATCATGTCAGATGACATCATCATATTCTTTGGCATTGAAGACATCATGTTTGATGACATCATCATATTCTGTGGCATTGCAGACATCCTGTTAGATGGCATCATTATATTCTGTGACATTGGAGACATCATCTCAGATGACATCATCATATTTTGTGGCATTGAAGACATCATGTCAGATGACATCATCATATTTTGCGGCAATGAAGACATCATGTCAGATGACATCATCATATTTCGTGGCATTGACGACATCATGTCAGATGACATCATCATATTCTGTGGCATTGCAGACATCATGTCAGATGACATCATCATATTCTGTAGCATTGAAGACATCATTTCAGATGACATCATCTTATTCTGTGGCATTAAAGACATCATGTCAGATGACATCATCATGTTCTGTGACATTGAAGACATCATATCAGATGACATCATCATATTCTGTGGCATTGAATACATCATGTCAGATGGCATCATCATATTCTGTGCCATTGAAGACATCATGTCTGATGACATCATCATATTCTTTGGCATTGAAGAGATCATGTCAGATTGCATCATCATATTCTGTGGCATTGAAGACATCATGTCAGATGACATCATCATATTCTGTGGCATTGCAGACATCATGTCAGATGACATCATCATATTCTGTGGCATTGAAGACATCATGTCAGATGACATCATCATATTCTGTGCCATTGAAGACATCATGTCAGATGACATCATCATATTCTGTGGCATTGAAGACATCATGTTAGATGACATCATATTCTGTGGCATTGAAGACATCATGTCAGATGACATCACCATATTCTGTGGCATTGAAGACATCATGTCAGATGGCATCATCATATTCTGTCCCATTGAAGACATCATGTCAGATGACATCATCATATTCTGTGGCATTGAAGACATCATGTCAGATTGTATCATCCTATTCTGTGGCATTGAAGACATCATGTCAGATGACATCATCATATTCTGTGACAATGAAGACATCATGTCAGATGACATCATCATATTCTGTGGCATTGAAGACATCATGTCAGATGACATCATCATATTCTGTGGCATTGCAGACATCATGTCAGATGACATCATCATATTTTGTGGCATTGCAGACATCATATCAGATGACATCATCATATTCTTTGGCATTGAAGACATCATGTTAGATGACATCATCATATTCTGTGGCAATGCAGACATCCTGTTAGATGGCATCATTATATTCTGTGACATTGGAGACATCATGTCAGATGACATCATCATATTTTGTGGCATTGAAGACATCATGTCAGATGACATCATCATATTTTGCGGCAATGAAGACATCATGTCAGATGACATCATCATATTTCGTGGCATTGACGACATCATGTCATATGACATCATCATATTCTGTGGCATTGCAGACATCATGTCAGATGACATCATCATATTCTGTAGCATTGAAGACATCATTTCAGATGACATCATCTTATTCTGTGGCATTAAAGACATCATGTCAGATGACATCATCATGTTCTGTGGCATTGAAGACATCATATCAGATGACATCATCATATTCTGTGGCATTGCAGACATCATGTCAGATGGCATCATATTTTGTGGCATTGAAGACATCATGTCAGATGACATCATCATATTATTTGGCATTGAAGACATCATGTTAGATGACATCATCATATTCTGTGGCATTGAAGACATCATGTTAGATGACATCATATTCTGTGGCATTGAAGACATCATGTCAGATGGCATCATCATATTCTGTGACATTGAAGACATCATGTCAGATGACATCATATTCTGTGGCATTGCAGACATCATGTCAGATGACATCATCATATTCTGTGGCATTGCAGACATCATGTCAGATGACATCATCATATTCTTTGGCATTGAAGACATCATGTTAGATGACATCATCATATTCTGTGGCATTGCAGACATCCTGTTAGATGGCATCATTATATTCTGTGACATTGGAGACATCATGTCAGATGATATCATCATATTTTGTGGCATTGAAGACATCATGTCAGATGACATCATCATATTTTGCGGCAATGAAGACATCATGTCAGATGACATCATCATATTTCGTGGCATTGACGACATCATGTCAGATGACATCATCATATTCTGTGGCATTGCAGACATCATGTCAGATGACATCATCATATTCTGTAGCATTGAAGACATCATTTCAGATGACATCATCTTATTCTGTGGCATTAAAGACATCATGTCAGATGACATCATCATGTTCTGTGGCATTGAAGACATCATATCAGATGACATCATCATATTCTGTGGCATTGAATACATCATGTCAGATGGTATCATCATATTCTGTCCCATTGAAGACATCATGTCTGATGACATCATCATATTCTTTGGCATTGAAGAGATCATGTCAGATTGCATCATCATATTCTGTGGCATTGAAGACATCATGTCAGATGGCATCATATTCTGTGGCATTGAAGACATCATGTCAGATGAGATCATCATATTCTGTGGCATTGCAGACATCATGTCAGATGACATCATCATATTCTGTGGCATTGAAGACATCATGTCAGATGACATCATCATATTCTGTGCCATTGAAGACATCATGTCAGATGACATCATCATATTCTGTGGCATTGAAGATATCCTGTTAGATGGCATCATCATATTCTGTGGCATTGGAGACATCATGTCAGATGACATCATCATATTCTGTGGCATTGACGACATCATGTCAGATGACATCATCATATTCTGTGGCATTGCAGACATCATGTCAGATGACATCTTCATATTCTGTGCCATTGAAGACATCATGTCAGATGACATCATCATATTCTGTGGCATTGAAGACATCATGTTAGATGACATCATATTCTGTGGCATTGAAGACATCATGTCAGATGACATCACCATATTCTGTGGCATTGAAGACATCATGTCAGATGACATCATCATATTCTGTCCCATTGAAGACATCATGTCAGATGACATCATCATATTCTGTGGCATTGAAGACATCATGTCAGATTGCATCATCCTATTCTGTGGCATTGAAGACATCATTTCAGATGACATCATCATATTCTGTGGCATTGAAGACATCATGTCAGATTGCATCATCCTATTCTGTGGCATTGAAGACATCATTTCAGATGACATCATCATATTCTGTGACATTGAAGACATCATGTCAGATGACATCATCATATTTTGTGGCATTGAAGACATCATGTCAGATGACATCATCATATTTTGCGGCAATGAAGATATCATGTCAGATGACATCATCATATTTCGTGGCATTGACGACATCATGTCAGATGACATCATCATATTCTGTGGCATTGCAGACATCATGTCAGATGACATCATCATATTCTGTAGCATTGAAGACATCATTTCAGATGACATCATCTTATTCTGTGGCATTAAAGACATCATGTCAGATGACATCATCATGTTCTGTGGCATTGAAGACATCATATCAGATGACATCATCATATTCTGTGGCATTGAATACATCATGTCAGATGGCATCATCATATTCTGTGCCATTGAAGACATCATGTCTGATGACATCATCATATTCTTTGGCATTGAAGAGATCATGTCAGATTGCATGATCATATTCTGTGGCATTGAAGACATCATGTCAGATGGCATCATATTCTGTGGCATTGAAGACATCATGTCAGATGACATCATCATATTCTGTGGCATTGCAGACATCATGTCAGATGACATCATCATATTCTGTGGCATTGAAGACATCATGTCAGATGGCATCATATTCTGTGGCATTGAAGACATCATGTCAGATGACATTATCATATTCTGTGGCATTGCAGACATCATGTCAGATGACATCATCATATTCTGTGGCATTGAAGATATCCTGTTAGATGGCATCATCATATTCTGTGGCATTGGAGACATCATGTCAGATGACATCATCATATTCTGTGGCATTGACGACATCAAGTCAGATGACATCATCATATTCTGTGGCATTGTAGACATCCTCTTAGATGACATCATCATATTCTGTGGCATTGAAAACATCATGTCAGATGACATCATCATATTCTGTGACATTAAAGACATCATGTCAGATGACATCATCATGTTCTCTGGCATTGAAGACATCATATCAGATAACATCATCATATTCTGTGCCATTGAAGACATCATGTCAGATGGCATCATATTCTGTGGCATTGAAGACATCATGTCAGATGACATCATCATATTCTGTGGCATTGCAGACATCCTGTTAGATGGCATCATCATATTCTGTGACATTGGAGACATCATGTCAGATGACATCATCATATTTTGTGGCATTGATGACATCATGTCAGATGACATCATATTTTGCGGCATTGAAGACATCATGTCAGATGACATCACCATATTCCGTGGCATTGAAGACATCATGTCAGATGACATCATTATATTCTGTGGCATTGAAGACATCATGTCAGATGGCATCATCATATTCTGTGACATTAAAGACATCATGTCAGATGACATCATCATGTTCTCTGGCATTGAAGACATCATATCAGATAACATCATCATATTCTGTGCCATTGAAGACATCATGTCAGATGGCATCATATTCTGTGGCATTGAAGACATCATGTCAGATGACATTATCATATTTTGCGACAATGAAGACATTATGTCAGATGGCATCATCATATTCTGTGACATTGGAGACATCATGTCAGATGACATCATCATATTTTGTGGCATTGAAGACATCATGTCAGATGACATCATCATATTCTGTAGCATTGAAGACATCATTTCAGATGACATCACCATATTCCGTGGCATTGAAGACATCATGTCAGATGACATCATCATGTTCTGTGGCATTGAAGACATCATGTCAGATGGCATCATCATATTCTGTGCCATTGAATACATCATGTCAGATTGCATCATCATATTCTGTGCCATTGAAGACATCATGTCTGATGATATCATCATATTCTTTGGCATTGAAGAGATCATGTCAGATTGCATCATCATATTCTGTGGCATTGAAGACATCATGTCAGATGGCATCATATTCTGTGGCATTGAAGACAGCATGTCAGATGACATTATCATATTCTGTGGCATTGCA
Source organism: Cepaea hortensis (assembly GCA_963921405.1). Taxonomy (NCBI): domain Eukaryota; kingdom Metazoa; phylum Mollusca; class Gastropoda; order Stylommatophora; family Helicidae; genus Cepaea; species Cepaea hortensis. The sequence continues at coordinate 42,138,778 of OY992888.1, forward strand.
GACATCATGTCAGATGACATCATCATATTCTGTGACATTGAAGACATCATGTCAGATGGCATCATATTCTGTGGCATTGAAGACATCATGTCAGATGACATCATCATATTCTGTGGCATTGCAGACATCATGTCAGATGACATCATCATATTCTGTGGCATTGAAGATATCCTGCTAGATGGCATCAACATATTCTGTGGCATTGGAGACATCATGTCAGATGACATTATCATATTCTGTGGCATTGACGACATCATGTCAGATGACATCATCATATTCTGTGGCATTGCAGACATCATGTCAGATGACATCTTCATATTCTGTGCCATTGAAGACATCATGTCAGATGACATCATCATATTCTGTGGCATTGCAGAGATCCTCTTAGATGACATCATCATATTCTGTGGCATTGAAAACATCATGTCAGATGACATCATCATATTTTGTGACATTAAAGACATCATATCAGATGACATCATCATGTTCTCTGGCATTGAAGACATCATATCAGATAACATCATCATATTCTGTGCCATTGAAGACATCATGTCAGATGGCATCATATTCTGTGGCATTGAAGACATCATGTCAGATGGCATTATCATATTCTGTGCCTTTGAAGACATCATGTCTGATGACATCATCATATTCTTTGGCATTGAAGAGATCATGTCAGATTGCATCATCATATTCTGTGGCACTGAAGACATCATGACAGATGGCATCATATTCTGTGGCATTGAAGACATCATGTCAGATGACATCATCATATTCTGTGGCTTTGCAGACATCATATCAGATGACATCATCATATTCTGTGGCATTGAAGACATCATGTCAGATGACATCATCATATTCTGTGGCATTGAAGACATCATGTCAGATGACATCATCATATTCTGTGGCATTGAAGACATCCTGTTAGATGGCATCATCATATTCTGTGGCATTGGAGACATCATGTCAGATGACATCATCATATTCTGTGGCATTGACGACATCATGTCAGATGACATCATCATATTCTGTGGCATTAAAGACATCATGTCAGATGACATCATCATGTTCTCTGGCATTGAAGACATCATATCAGATGACATCATCATATTCTGTGTCATTGAAGACATCATGTCAGATGGCATCATATTCTGTGGCATTGAAGACATCATGTCAGAGGACATCATCATATTCTGTTGCATTGCAGACATCCTGTTAGATGGCATCATCATATTCTGTGACATTGGAGACATCATGTCAGATGACATCATCATATTTTGTAGCATTGAAGACATCATGTCTGATGACATCATATTTTGCGGCATTGAAGACATCATGCCAGATGACATCACCATATTTCGTGGCATTGAAGACATCATGTCAGATGACATCATCATATTCTGTGGCATTGAAGACATCATGTCAGATGACATCATCATATTCTGTGCCATTGAAGACATCATGTCAGATGACATCATCATATTCTGTGGCATTGAAGACATCCTGTTAGATGGCATCATCATATTCTGTGGCATTGGAGACATCATGTCAGATGACATCATCATATTCTGTGGCATTGACGACATCATGTCAGATGACATCATCATATTCTGTGGCATTGCAGACATCATGTCAGATGACATCTTCATATTCTGTGCCATTGAAGTCATCATGTCAGATGACATCATCATATTCTGTGGCATTGAAGACACCATGTCAGATGACATCATCATATTCTGTGCCATTGAAGACACCATGTCAGATGACATCATCATATTCTGTGGCATTGGAGATATCATGTCAGATGACATCATCATATTCTTTGGCATTGAAGACATCACGTCAGATGACATCATCATATTCTGTGGCATTGAAGACATCACGTCAGATGACATCATCATATTCTGTGGCATTGAAGACATCATGTCAGATGACATCATCATATTCTGTGGCATTGAAGACATCATGTCAGATGACATCATCATATTCTGTGGCATTGAAGACATCATGTCAGATGGCATCATCATATTCTGTGGCATTGAAGACATCACGTCAGATGACATAATCATATTCTGTGGCATTGAAGACATCAGGTCAGATGACATCATCATATTCTGTGGCATTGAAGACATCATGTCAGATGACATCATCATATTCTGTGGCATTGAGGACATCATGTCAGATGACATCATCATATTCTGTGGCATTGAAGACATCATGTCAGATGACATCATCATATTCTGTGGCATTGAAAACATCATGTCAGATGGCATCATCATATTCTGTGGCATTGAAGACATCATGTCAGATGACATCATCATATTCTGTGGCATTGAAGACATCATGTCAGATGGCATCATATTCTGTGGCATTGAAGACATCATGTCAGATGACATCATCATATTCTGTGGCATTGAAGACATCATGTCAGATGACATCATCATATTCTGTGGCATTGAAGACATCATGTCAGATGACATCATCATATTCTGTGGCATTGAAGACATCATGTCAGATGACATCATATTCTGTGGCATTGAAGACATCATGTCAGATGACATCATCATATTCTTTGGCATTGAAGACATCATGTCAGATGACATCATCATATTTGGTGACACTGAAGACATCATGTCAGATGACATCATCATATTTTGTGACACTGAAGACATCATGTCAGACGGCCTCATCATATCCGTTGACATAGTGGACATCATTTTGGTTGACATATTCTGTGGCATAGAGGACAACATGTCAGATGACATCATCGTATTCTTTGACATTGAGGACATAACTTCGGATGGCATCATCATATTCTGTGAGACAGAAGACATCAAGTCAGACATCATCATATTCTGTGACATTGGGGACATCATGTTAGGTGACATCATCATATTTTGTGACATGGAAGACATCATTTTCTGTGACATATTTGGTGTTGGTGAAGTAGTGCTAGTAGTGCCACTCGCATTGTCTTGCGGAGTCGTCGGTGATGAACCCCTACCATCTGTACATGTTCCATCGTCATTTAATTCACAAACAGTTCTGTTAGCAACCTTGAGATTCGATATCTGCCCTTTACTGGCGGCTTGGTTTAGCTGTTGCAGCGACCTTTGTTTCAACTTCTTCTCTTCCTCACGGTTGTCTGGCATTGCTGGGAATTTCATTTTCACTACTGGAATAATGCTGCCATTTCTGTGGATCCATTGAAAAATAATTATTGTAATACAATAGGATAATATGAACAAGGAAATGTGGAATACAAGTCTTAACATTATAGACGCGTTTATCATTTAAAATAAATAACAGATTCTTTTCAGACGTTGAACCCCATTCCCATGTGTGTTTTTAACCCAAGCTATTTACGTTAAAGTAGTTTGCCATTGAGGAGTTGCTGGCCAAATGGCTATAACGCCGTATTTTTCTCCAGGAGACACAGGTTCGAATCCTCAGTAAAGTGTGTATTTCTTTTCTGTCGGGAGAAAAAAAAACCTATCCTGCACAGTTCGCTGCGAGAGCACTGGCCTGACAGCGTTAATTCCCCAGGCTCAAGACCCCACTGTCCTACACCGCAAGGTACAACAGGCAGTAGATGAAAGTATTTTTTCCCCTTTTTTGGGGTGGGGGGGGGGGGGAGTGGACTGACAGTTTGCAATTGCTTTATTAGCGCGGAATCAACATTAATTCCAAACTACCTGGTCACTAGCGTAATTGATTTGACAAAGTGTTTTGTTTTCCCCTATGCGAATGTAACATGCGCGATAGATAATTGATGTATGAAAGATGAATGGTTGGAATTGCCGAATGTAAGACGGTGCGGCGTTTAAGATGGGTCGGCGTGCCCAATTTGTGATTCTTTGAAAATAAACTTCAATCATTTCTTCGTTCGTCCAGGAAGTTTAATAGCATGGTCGATGTTTAAGACAAATAATGTGTTTGGTTTATCATCTACTACTATATATATAAAAGAGAAAGTTTGTTTGTGTGTGTGTCCTTTATGCGTTCCCGAACGGTCCATCCGATTGAGATGAAATTTTGTTCAGATGTTGTTCACACTCCCGCGGATCCAACTGAAATAGTAAGTTTAAAATCAAAAATATTTTCTCAAGTACGAAATAAAAAGGCATTACGAGCTTCAGAAACAGATGAGAAACGGGAAGCAAGACTGGAAACCAATCGAGTACGCACTGCTCAAGCACGTTCATCTGAAACAGGCGAGCAACGGCAAGCAAGACTGGAAGCCGTTCGAGTACGCGATGCTCAAATAAAAGTGTATGGAGATCATGTATATTGCAGTAAAATAGAATCTATTCCATTTAAGACTATTCAATAAATAAATAAATAAATAAATAAATAAAAGAAGCTGACACCGGTACCATCATCATGGGAACTGAGTTGAGTTGAGTCAAGAACCGACATCACAGCACTCGCGACTTTCCCATACGTGCTCAGCCCTCATCTGCAACATCCAGAGAAGAGGCCCAATACTAATGGTACCAGTAGCAGTTTGATTATATGTCCGGTTGATCTTTTCTCGGAGTCATGGGAACTTTTCGTTGGCTATACTTGAAGAAGACGTCGCAAGTGTGGGAATGCCTGGAATTCAGCGGTGATGATTGTTGATTTCGTGTCAGGGTTGATGAGATATTTTGGATCATTTATATCTGAGTTTGTAAAAATAATTATAATTTTATGTTTGGATTATATTTATAACAATTTTTACAAACTGCTTAAACATATGCTTCCGTAATGAATCATCATAAACACGTGCCATGCCTTTAAGAATGGGCGCCCAGATCATAAGTTCTCTATCACACACGATCACCAAACAGGCTTGGATCAGCCATTTGTTCCTGTTTCAGCTATACCATGCTGCCATGCCATCCAAATGTTCATCTATCTGCCTTCTCCTTGCTCTTTTCCCATCAATCTTGCCAGTTATCACCACGTTTTCCAGTTTATTTCTCTTCACAATGTGAACAAACATTCTTGATTGTCTACGTATAGTTTCTCGAACAAATTTATGGTTTTCATTTATTTCTTTATGGGACTTGCTCATTCTATAGTGAATATTCATGTTTTAAAAAATGTCAGAGTATGAAATATGCCAGGTTATGGCACGGGCATAACACTGTAAGGTTAACGAATGTCAGAGTATCAACTATGCAGGTTAATAGTACGTGGGTAACACTATATATGTCACTATATAGCGGACGTCATGAGTTATGAGCTAAGAACCGACATCATTCCATTCAGAAAATCCCCCCCACAACAACCGGCTCCTCGTTCAAGAGCCAGCGAAGAGCCACACTACTAAACGTTCCAACCGCCATCTGATTGAAATTTCTCCTGGTCTTCCTGGACGTCAGATAACAGTATACCTCTGTCTATTTGAAATGTGCAAACAAACTATGTTTGAAATGTCTAGATATCTCAGTTTCTAATATCATGACAGCCCTAGCTTGCTTGCTTGCTTGTGTTCGCTGGCTGTGATCTTCAGCGCGAAGTCCTGTATGCCGGATGAAGACATCCTGTTGTCCAACATCAGTGTGATGTCATACAGGACCTGAGGTTTGCGTGAGTATCCGTTGTCCCATGTCTGGCTTATTGGTGTGCAGACTGGTGGTTCCTCGCCGTGTAGGCAGACGCTCTCCGACTTCGGAGGAATCAACGATCTTACTGACTTTAGCCAGGGCCCCGAAGGGACCTGTTGCCCAGGACGCTCGGCGAGGACGCGTCAATAGGTCTTGGCCAGTATAGAATCCAACCCTGGTGCCTTGGAAACACCTCTGCGTCCCACAGCCCTAGCTATTTCATCTTATATCATAAGTAAGAGCATTAGGTGTCTTAATTTGTAACATCTGCCTCAATAGATATCTCAGTTGTTAACATCAGCGGCAGCTTCAGATATATATGTTAAACACCAGGCAGAGGGTTAGATATCTCGAGTTTTAATATAATCGCAGACCCATATATATCATTTTATAACACCAGTCAAAGCATTCTATATATGTGTGTTTTTAGCACCAATCAGAAGTTTTTACATATGAGATCCCCCAGCTTACAATGCATGGAGTGGGATAACGAGAAGTCCTTATAAGGTCTGCAGCCAGTCAAACCAGACGAGCCAGGAGCCTACACCAACAAAGAAAACCACAAGAACAGACGAGCACAAAGGATAGCCGCTGACCGAACCCCCAGCTGACGTCACAGACACAAACGCTACATAACCAGTCCGAGATAGGACTCACAAGACAAGAATCAGGGTGAATTAACCCACAAAAACCACGGCTCTCAACAATAACCGACGCTGACGAAGCAGGTTAGACGAGACCGAATTTGGAATTTTTGTTTTTGTTTTTGTTTTTGGAATTGGACATATGAGATTTTAACACCAGTCAGAACATTATTTATCTGAGATTTTAACACCAGTCAGAACGTTATATATCTCAGTTCACAACATGACTCAGAACATTATATATCTAAGCTTTTAACATGAGTCAGAACATTATATATTTGTGCTTTTAACATTAGCTAGAACATTATTAATCAGAGGCTTACACACGTCAGAACATTATATATATATCTTAGTTTCTAACATCAGTCAGAATATTATATATCTTGGTTAATAACATTAGTCAGAACATTATATTTATGAGTTTTTAACATAAGTCAGAACATTATATACTTGTATTTTTAACATTAGTCAGAACACTACATACTTGTATTTTTAACATTATTCTGAACATTATACTTGTATATCACAGGTTTAACAACAGTCACAACATTATATATCTCAGCTTTAATAACAGTCAGAACGTTATATATCTCAGCTTTAATAGCAGTGAGAACATTATATTTTAAGGTGTAATAACAGTCAGAACATGATATATCTCATCTTTAATTAGTCAGAACATTATACAACTTTGTTTTTAACATTAGTCTGAAAACTTTATATCTCAGGTTTAATAATAGTTAGAACATTATATATCTCAGGTTAATAACAGTCAGAACATTATATATCTCAAGTTTAATAACAGTCAGAACATTGTCTCAGATGTAAAAACAGTCAGAACATTATATATCACAGACTTAAAACAGTTAGAACATTATATATCTCAAGTTTAAAAATAGTCAGAACATTATATATCTCAGGTTGTAACATTAGCCATATCATTATACATCTCAGCGTTTAACGGATTTGCTAAAACTAAATGGACGTTTTAAATGTAACAACATTGGAAAACACAATTAAAATGTTTGACACAACGGAGATAATAGCAGAGTCAATGGAAATATCGATACATGAAGCCCATATGAGGGCACTCTCCCGATGTTTATACTTCACCTCAACACGGCAAGGTACAAGAGGAACACGATGAGATGAGATAAGATGAGAGAGATGAAACACAACATTAGATGCTAATATGTGTGTTAGAAATTTAGAACCGTGTTATAAAATGAGACAGTATTATCTAAGTAAGAGGTACCACTTGTAATATTCCTGAAGGCGAGGTTGCTAGTCTAACCCCTACACCGTTCAGTTGAGCTAAATTGTTGACTTCTCGTCCTTGACCTGGGGACTAAACTACAGGAACCTCTGAAGTCGGAGTAGATTCGCCGGACGAAGAGGGGCACTGGCAATAGGGAAAGCTAATTCACATGCAAATATCGGTGCAGTGCACTCCTCGGTAATAACAATGACTATAGTAGTAGTACTCTGTCAAATGGCTCAGACCTCTTTCTTAAAGTTGTGTATGTTGTACTTTCATTAACCTCTTCCTCATAGTTATATATAATGTTTTACTTTCATTAACCTCTTCCTTATAGTTGTATATAATGTTCTACTTTCATCAGCCTCTTCTTTATATATAATGTTCTACTTTCATCAGCCTCTTCTTTATATTTGTATATAATGTTCTACTTTCATCAGCCTCTTCTTTATATTTCTATATAATGTTCTACTTTCATCAGCCTCTTCTTTATATTTGTATATAATATTCTACTTTCACCAGCCTCTTCCTTATAGTTATAGTTGCATATAATGTTCTACTTTTATTAGCCTCTTCCTTATAGTTGTATATAATGTTCAACTTTCATCAACCTCTTCCTTAAAGTTGTATATACTGTTCTACTTTCATCAACCTCTTCCTTAAAGTTGTAAATAATGTTCTACTTCATTAACTTCTTCCTGATAGTTGTATATAATCTTCTAATTTCATCAGCCTCTTCTTTCATTAGCATTCGTTGTTTCTTACTCTGGGCATCCAAGGCATTCGCATCATTCCTCTCAGAAACCACACCTCTGTGGCACCCAACTAATTCCAATATTGTTCTTCCTCATTTAAAGATCCATTGTCATTAAGCAGAATAGGTTCAATATAACACTTAAGTTCTCGTGTTCTGACCACACAAAAAAATGATGCGTGGAAAGCAGCGGTGACAAAAACTACTTACACAAATTTCTCCACTTCACAAGTTGTCCCATTTACAAAGCTGCTGTCTTTCTTCAGCTCCTCTAGCACCTAGGAAAAATTCACGAAAAACAGTTATTACAATTATAGCTTGGAATAAAAATGTACAATCTTCTTGGTACCTTACATTACAATAAGTGAATTATGGCTTAGAATTAGAATTTACAATATTCTTGGTTGGTGACATTATACAAGAAATGTATTTTAGCTTAGAATTATATATAACGTACAATATTCTTGGTTGGTTACACTACAATAAATGCATTATAGCTTAGAATAAGAATTTACAATATTCTTGGTTGGTTACATTATATTAAATGTATAATAAATGTATAATAAAGTATTATAGCGTAAAATAAGAATTTATAATCTTCTTGGTTAGTTACATTACAAATATCTTCTTCTTCTTCTGCGTTTGTCCGGAATGATTTTTCAGATGTGATTGCGGTGTGTCTGTTATGCAACCCTTGGGCCGAAACCCTTAGGCCGACACATCCGACTTTTAGCGTGCATTTTTGACAGGTTAGCATTCCTGGGAGACTCACTTTTGTGGTGCCGTCCATATCCCAGCTGGTCAATTTAGAACGGTCGTATACTTCACGATCAGCCCTCAATGGAAGGCAGGGACAGTCCATGGGCATTATCCACCATCCAAGGGAGGCTTCCATAGTTGCAGAGCCGACACATAGCGCTCTGGTGCTGGGCTCACCGAGGGAATCGCCACATCCTGCTCATGGCTGTTGTAATTCCTCACTTCAATGTATTGGGCCTTTCGTTTGCTACGTGTCGTTCCCCGCACTAACCAGGGACGGTCGGACTGCAGATGGTATCCACTCAACGAGCTTTTGATTCTGACATGTGCTTGTCACTGCGCCCGGAAAACGAAGTAGTTCGAGCTGTTCCAGGCACAACGGACATTCGGAAAACTATCCAGTCAGAGCTGTTCCGGACATGAAGGACATTCCGAAGACTAGATAGTCAGAGCTGTTCCTAGCACGCGGGACAATCGGACACGATCGACATTTCACTCGGACGTAATTGCGTAGTGCCAATTTTTATTTTGCCACCCGTAGGCCGGCACATCCGACTTCGGCGGGCATTTTCTAATGAGGTTAGCCTTCCTCGGTTTCGAGGCACGTTAGACTTTTAGTGTTGTGGTGTTGCCCACATCTCAGCTGGTCAAGATAGAACGGTCAAAGACATCACGGTCAACCCTCAAGGGAGGGCAGGGACAGATCATGGGCATTCCCCGCTATCCAAGGAGGCTTCCATAATTGCAGAGCCGGCACATATAGCTATGATACTGGGCTCACCCGATTAATTGCCACGTCCTGCTCATGGCTGCTTTACTTCCTCACTTCCATGTATTGGACATTTCGCTTGCCACTGATCGCTCAAGCACAAACCAGGAACGGTCAGTCTGCGGACGACATCCACAAGGTAAGCTTTCGCTTCGGACTTCCACGCAATGAATTCGCTAGCCAAGCGTTCCATTTCGTGTTAATGAGACGTTTTTCCACCTTTCACTACACACTATGAGAATAGATACAGACATTTTTCGTAACCATTTCGTGCGACTGAGGCACTTTTTCTACCTTTAGTACTCGCTCACGAGGTGGGCTACATGTGCTGCCGGCTCAGCACCTTACCTTCGTGCAGCGGTGAACGAGAAACGGCCTGGCCTCTCATCCGGGAATCTCTCATATCCCCCAGCTGAGAGCCTTCGAACTTCTATCAGACCTGAGCATGTAGCTTGCTCAGTATCACGCCTTTATTTTTCGAGAGGTGGCTATCGACCCGGCTCTCAGGTCCGAGGGTTTGTGGCTTAGAGGCGTTCAGCCACAGCCCTCGACAGGGAGCCTTTAGCGAGAAAACGGCCAGGCCCTCTCATCCGAGGATCCCTCATATCCTCCAGCTGAGAGCCTTCGGACATATATCTGATCTAAGCATGTAGCGTGCTCAGTTTCTAAAGTCCGTTTTGCAGTAGGCGAGAATCGGCCCGGCAGATCCAAGGGTTAATGGCTTAGAGGCGTTCAGCCATATCCCTCAGATGGGAGCCTTAGAGTATGTGTCCGGACCAACAATGAGTGGCTTGGTGCGTCTGATTTGGACTTTTGACTGCTATCCTCAGTCTACCTGCAGAGCAGCAGGTTGTGTCTCTCTTAGTCTGGTCCCTAACCCAAGACCTGTCCGACACGTAGTTGTGCTTCCGTCGGATCAGCTCATGGGGTCATTGGGACACGAAAGCCCCCCCCCCCCTCCACCGCGACAAGGTGGAGACACATCGGGGGTTCATTACAAATATTATATTATAGCTCAGAAAAAGAATTTACATCCTTTTTGGTTGGTTACATTACAAGCAATGTATAATAAATGTATTATAGCTAAGAATAGGAATTTGTAATCTTATTAGTTAGTTAGTTAGTTAGTCGCAGTTTCAACTTCACAGCAACGGGTCATCCCCATTATGCTCCGTTCCTGTGCCAGTGAATATCACACAAAACGCTCCCCACTGCCCAATGTGAAAAGTGGAAAGGGCAGGAGTCTCGACAAACAACAGCCCGCACAGATACACCGTGCATAATGCCGCCGAATGAATGTCAACACAATAGTCCCCCACAAAACACCCAGTTCATTTCTGGTGGAATCGGCTGTCATTTTCCTATCTGAATGTTTCCTAGATGTTCACCCACACAGTCCACGAAAATACATTTCATCGCTGATAGCAGTGGCAGTCAACCAGAAGCCCAGCAGCCACGCATTTCTGCATAAGGCAAAAACCGGTCAATTCTGGGACATAGCCACCTGCCATCACTCCGAACAAGCAGTCACGTTCCAAAAAACCTCAGGCAGATTCAAAAGCATTTCACACGAAACTCATAGCTCACAGTGTCGCGCCACGCACTCACTCAGTAGCAGGGCGACGGAACCATCAGGCCTCCTTAGTCGCCTCTTACGACATGTGTGGTAGGCTACAGTGTTGCTATTCTTTGCTTCCCTTATGGGCCCCGGCAACACACGGGAGACTTCTTATCTTATTGGTTGGTTACATTAAAATAAACGTAAAGTTATGAAAATGTAGGATTTTTCCAGCTCGCACATTTGCAAAACTGATAGCGATCTGCGCTGATAATGTCAAGAGCATGGTTGGACGCCAGGACTCATCGCCTGCCAAAGTGAGAGAAAGACTGGCCACCTATTTCTCAGAGCATTCAGGATTACAAAATGGCGTGGCGCTTTCACACCACAGACCCACAGCAAGAAACTGTTTCAGTTCTATGAAAACAAACGATTCTTCCAATCTTAGTAATTTGTAAATTATCCCACTCAGTTTTTTCTTTAAAGACGAATGTTGCGAATTCCTCGGACTGCCAGAGTAAATAACGACGATTGGCTGAAAGAGGCTAATGAAACTAGAACATTATATGAAGCAATAAGAAAGAGACAAACATCTTTCTTCGGTCGTGTGATGAGAAGAGAGGTATTGGAGAACATCGTGACAACTGGAAAGATCGAGGGAAGAGAGGCAGAGGCAGACCAAGAGAAATAATACTGGATGCATTGAGACGGTGGCATGGAGGAATATCAGCAACAGAGTTGATCCAGAACACCAAAGACACTTGATGATGATACCACAATTGTTTCGTTGACTTGCTAGTTTCCAGTTATTCTATAAACTAGATTTAATTGACACAGTTACTGCAGTCACCCGTTCTGAACCAAACTATTTTCAATTCAAACCAACAACTAACCGATACAACGAAGTTAAAGAAATTATTCCAGACATCCAAGAATGAACAAATTAAGAACAGCTTAGAAGCAACGGAGATGTGGTTCCTGAGAGGGATGTTGCAGATAGATTGGAATGCCAGAGTAACTAACATTGATTACCTGGACGAGGCTAATAAAACAATAATATCATATACAAGCATAAGAAAAAGACAAACTGCATTCTTTGGTAATGTGGTGAGAATTTAGACACGGAGGGTCATCAGCAGTGTTGATCCAATGAACCCAGTGGGTGTTTTAGTTTGACTCCACAACAGATGTAGGACGCGGTTTGGAACTCCAGAGTTTTAAATAAAAAATCTACACATTGTTTAAGAGTTTACCTCGACTGCCGACTCCATGCCACAGATAACTGACAGAGGCCGCCAGCGCCATGACATTTAGCTACGGCTGATTGTACGTTCTTAGATGGGAGATATATTCAGCTGTCCCAGGTTTCAGTATTGATTGTGGTTAGATGTCAAATGAAACTCAAGATTACTGGAAATGGGAATTCAGTTCTTTCTGCGACTGTAAAGATTTACTTTATTTGTTGTGTCGAAGTCTGTCACGTTATAATTTGTTATGTCTGAGATTCTAATGGTATACTTTACGTTCTTATGTCTGGGTCTGGGATAGCAGATAGCATACTTAATGTGTTATGTCTGAGATAGGGTATACTTAATTTGATTTTCCAGGCAATGTTACGTTCAGTAGTTTGCCATTGCTTTCTGAACAAGAAGTCAACATTTAAGTCCACCTTAATGCCAGTGTAGGGAATGAATCCCCTATCCCGCCATTAGTGCACCGGGAGTTTAAGAGCTAGCTCTCTTATCCTTTCGGAGACGTCAACTTCTGCAGATTGAGTATTTGATGAGATTTCACATTTACTTCATGGGATCCATTTGCTAATTTATGTATCTTCAAAATGTGAATCCCTTCAGTTGTGACTTCTGTTTGATGTGATCGCTGTATTATGTTTTCACATCCAAGACATAAGATAGAGGAAGACAGCGAGAAAAGATGATTTTTAGCCTTCATGATGGCATGGGCACATATAAGCTGATTAACATATACATTATGTTATTTTTTAGCGTAGTTCATACATGCTACTTGTAGTAGCACTGGGCTGAATTTTGTGTGTTCATTGGCTTTCGCCATCAGGCGAACCCACTCCGACTTCAGAGGTACATTTAATTTACCTCCCGAAGTCAAGGACGAGAAGTCAATATTTTAGTCCAACTGACCGTGTAGGGTTTGAACCCCTACCTCAGCATCAGCACACCGGATGTTTAAGAACGAGTTATCTTATCCATTCGGCTATTCTGACCTACTGATACATTCTGTTGGAGATTGCTAGATGTGAGAACAATGATCCCCGACGCCAGCTGTCAAAGTTCTATATGACAACGAGAAACCCCCTCAGTATCCAGTTTCTCTCCTACCTCTTTAACAGTGCTCATGGTCATACGCTATGTAGAGCAAGTGTATACAAATCCTACAGGCTGTATTTTAAATGACTGTGCAGTGTTTGCAAATATTGTCGGTCCAAGTTTTGTATTTACCTATTATGTTGCATGAACTTTACAGAGGGTAAATACAAAACTTGGACCGGCAATATTTCCAAACTCTGCATAGTCATTTAAAATACAACCTTTATTATCTGTATGCGAATTCGCCTTGAAGAGTCAAATTGACCCTGTCCCCCAAGTGGATCCAGCCTACTATAGGTAACAGGCGGTCGGTCTGGTAATGATCATAACACGCTTTTGGTGTATATAAATATGGGGCAAGTACCATATACCCGAAACACCACAAGATGTGAGGAAAGGGACTTCACTTGACTTCCCCACTCGACCTATTCTCTGTGTCGTATAAATAATTATATAGAAATGTCTTACCGCATCACAGACTTTCTTCTCTAAATCTTTAAACTCTGTACTATTAGAATCTGCCAACTTCCCGTCGTAAGTTCTGTCTAGCGTCAGATTGAACTTCAGCGTTCGGTCACCTTGGGAAGAGAATAATAAATCAACACACGAGTTTTCATTGTGAAGTGAGTGAGTGAGTGAGTGAGTGAGTGAGTACGTAAGTAAATAAGTAAGTACGCAAGTACGTAAGCACGTAAGTAAGTAAGTACGTAAGTACGTTCGTAAGTAAGTAAGTAAGTACGTAAGTAAGTAGGTTAGCTAGCTAGTTAGCTCTGTCTCATAACATCGTAATGTGCAATGTTTATGTTTACAACTGCCATTTGAGAATGTCTCTTCCCCCCCCCCTCCCCCCATATGAATGTAACATGCAAAAGGGCCGAATGTAAACGGACCTGCGTGCCCAATTTTTGACCATTTGAAAATAAAGTTCGTTAGTTCGTTCGTCATCAAACAGATGCTTGAATCACCTCCTGGGTATCTCCATCAGCGTGTAGCGGCCCACGACACCAGTTCTGTGTTAGATAATTTTCTTTTGGCCTTCTGCTTGACTGGATCCATTTGACTGGGTGTACTTGCAGTCTGCCGGCTTCCTGGCCTAGAGGTTAGCGACTTTTCTCAGTAATCTCGTATACTCTCGTAAGTAACGTGACGACGGTGAGAATCAGCAGTGGTTCGAATCGCGTCGGTAACTGAGCCGGCCGCTCAGAAAGCAATGGCAAACTACTGAGCGTAATCTTGCCAAGAAATCAACAATCAACTGTAAGATGCTGATGTTGATAGTGATGTCCTGTAAAGGATATGCAAACATTTTTTTTTTTAACTTGCAGTCTGGTCAAGGTTACAGATTCAGTCATCACTTGATTCGTCTAATCGCCCTGCTTCTCAGAGGGCACTCACTCTATCAGTCCGGTCCATTGCTCATCCGCTTTCCCCAATAGCCCGGCTTCCAAGCCTATCAGCTTGTTTCTTTTCTCTTACACCCGTGTGGCCTGGCACAAAATTGAAGATGATATTTGTCAGCCTTAATCTTCTCAGAGATTCCACCCACTGCTCTTATTTATGTAGTTAGTCTGTTAGTTAGTCGTTGTTCCAAATTCACGACAAAGGGTTGCCCCGTTATGTTCCGTTCCTGCGCCAGTGAATAAAATGCATAAAATGGTCCACATTGTCCCATGTGAAATGTGAACATACTCATTGAGTCAATGAGAAAGCATGCCTGGATGAAAGGCTGTCACCATTCAGGCGAAATCTTTAGTTACTACATAACTTCCATAGTCAGGCAATGAAAAGTAACCTGTAGTGCAATTAGATCAAAGTATGCATTTACCTTGTTTTTGTCATTTATGATTGTAGTCTGTGGGAACCTGACAAAGACAAGATGTTTTAGTTTAGTTTAGTCGACGGATCAACATCACGGCACACGGGTGCAACCCATAAGTGCTCCGTTCTTCTCCTAACTCAAACCTGAGTCTGGAGAAACTCAGCTCAGTGCACGAGCTCCGTAGCACCGGCGAGGATCCTGAAATATTTGGGTAGATTTTTATCTCGAAATTTTGCCTGGGCAGTACTCTTTTTCGATTTCCAACAGCCAAGGGATTTTTTACGTGTGCAACAATACACACGGGCGTCCGATCTCACTACCAGGGGAAATTTTTACTAGAAGTCCACGTGAAAAAATCCCGGTCCTCACCGGGGCTCACCGGGGTTTGAACCCGGGACCTCCAGCACTCGAGGCGGACACCATACCTCGAGACCACGCAGCTCCCCAGACTCTGCACAAGATGTTTATAACAAGATGTTATTCCCGAACAGAGATGCGACTAAGATGTGATGACATGCTTGAACAGACGTGAAGCGGTCAAGTATATGATTGATTAGGGGTTAATTTTTGGTCTGTTTGTGATGTAACGATGCATAATTAATAACTGCTTATTCACACATTTATCTCCTTAATAATATGCAATGTGAATTTGCTTTAGAAGAAATTTGATTTATTCTAAATTAATAACACAATTGCGTTGGAATCCATTCATTCAGTCATTAATTCAGTCGCATGTCCTTTGCAGAACCTCGCTCACATAACAATTTCAGGAAAACTTGTCGGTCATAAGCAAGATGTCCCACTTCCGATACATCCGTCTGGAGATCATCCGCCACATCCTGCGGATATCGTCTCTTTGGCCTTCCTCTTAATCTCTTCCCGGGCATATACCCCTCCATCAGTGCTCTCTCCAAACTTTCGTGACGTTTCAAGTGACCAAAATATTTCAATTTTCTTTGTTTTATCGTCTTTAGTAGCCAACCTTCTGCAATATTCAACTCTTGTTGTATGGATGCATTTGTTCTTTTTCAGTATCCCAGATATTCTTAAAACACGTCTATAACATTTATATTCAAAGGCAATTTCAATCAGTTCAGCTTGTTTATAAGTGTCCAGTTCTCACAGGCGTCTGTTGCATTGGGGAAAGATGCATGCTTTTAAAGATCTGATTGTTTTAGGTCTATCTGTCCAACACCACAATTTTGTTTTAAGTTGTTTTATTTTTTGAATCTATTAAATTTGTTTATTCGAAACTGTTCACATAACATTTATGTTCAGATTTATTAACGAATGCGAATTATTTTAAACTGACATCATCACCCAGTGACTTGCCGGTTGGCGTGGGCGATCATGGACAACATCAAATAAATTGCGATCTCCGACGGCATGGATCAGTTTGTGTGTTGACTCTCATCCGTGCCGTGACACAAAACGTTAACAATTTTCTCACGCTGTCTACCTCTATCTCTCTTTCCACAAATCTTCCCAGTTTTCACAACATGTTCCAGCTTATGCCTTCTCATAACGTGGCCAAAAATGATGACTGCTTCTTACAGTTGTTTGTGATAAGTTGTTGTTGCGACTTAGGCAACCTAAAAATGCCCAGATTGCTCACTTTGGCTGTCCAAATAATTTTCAGCATTCTTCTATAAAACACATCTCCAAGGCTTCAGCGGATTTTTGTCGCCTGTTTACTAATTGTCCAGAATTCGTAGCAGTATGTTAAAACTGTTTCTATGTAACATACAAGAACTCGTTTTCTAACTTTCAAGGACAAGGACTTATTGCACAAAATGTTCTTCATTGGATAGAATGCAGTTTTTTCTTGTCCTATTCTGTTCATCTCAATGATACTTCTTCCATCTGTTATCCATGTGCCTAGATATCTGAATTTCCGTACTTGCCCCAAAATAACGCCATTTACGTTAATTGCACATTTAGGCACACTCTGTCCTTTTATTATTCAAACTAAGGTCCATGGTTTTTCACTTTCTACAACCACTGTATCTATCATTTCCTGCATTTCCTTCTGACTTGTTGCTATCAAGACGGTGTCATCAGCATAACTTAAGTTATTTATATTATGTCCACCAACCAGGATCACCGACATATTCTCTGTAGATCTCAGCAATTTTTTTCTAAGATGATAGAATTTCAGAATGAAAAGACAAGAACAGAGAAACACAAATGGCTGACAGTGTATGCAGAAGCAAGTAGATAGACACTAAGGTCTAGCTATTGACTGCTGAAGCATGATGAAGGTTTGAAAGTTCTCTTATATATTGGAACTCCTATCAAAACATCTGATGGGAAATGTCTTGAAGAGATTAGAACAAGAATCGCCATGGCGAAGGTAGCCTTGTGTAAGATGGAAAACATACTGACCAATGAAAAGATGGTATTTGCAACGACAAAAAGAGGGTTGAGGTGCTACATTGAACCTGTGCTTTTGTATGGATGTGAAGCGTAGACAATGAGCAAACAGACTGGAAAATAACTGATGCTGTGGAAATGTGGTTTCTGAGGAAAATGCAAAGAATACCATGGACAGACAGAAAAATCAATGACCAAATCCAACAAGAAACAAATGAAAACCATAATCGAGAAATTAGACGTAGACAGTCAACATTTTTGGTCAGGTTATGAGAAGAAATAAATTGGAGAACTTGGTGACAACTGTCAAGATTGAGGGGAAAAGAAAAAAGAGAAATGCAGAGAAGTAAATATCTGGATGGCTTGACCGCGTGGCATGGTCGAGACAAGAACACTGAGCTTATCAACGACTCTGGTGATCGAGTGAGATGGCGAAACATTACCGCTCACGCTTACCGGCCTGGCACATGATGATAATGATAACAAACACCAGAAGAAATCCCCGGTCAACATAGAATTTTAAAAAAATGAAGGCTAGAGGCAGCTCGGAGGACCCGAGACTGCAAGAAGTTAGATAGCAGATCAGCAAAGCTAAAGAGGGATCTTATCGATCCCGGACTCCAAATTCCATATTAATTAAGTAGCAGTAATTTGAGGTGAACATTGCCAAGTAGCAGTACAGGAGAAATGACGTAAAGGAGAGTTGGGGAGAAAGTCGCGAACCAACTTGTGCGAGAATCCAACGAGGTGACGTAAAAAAGAGAAATCGTCAGACAGATTGTCAACAACAACAAAAAGTCAGATCTTAGAGCTTGAACGAGGAGGCAGCGCGATTCGATTCTCAGCAAGAAGAGAACTTATGTACTGGCTGGACACTTACTCTGATGGCTAACAAATATTGGAAAGAAGGACGAGACTATTAATGCAGGATGTATATCGACCTGAAAGCCACGGACAAATGCGACAATATTAGAATGGGACTCAGCAAGTCAAAACAGGCTGACACATAGGCAAATTGGTGAAGGACAGAAGTACCGGGACATGATAGTTATAAATATTTAACATGTTCAACCGTTTACGATTCATATTTAATAATGTTTCTTTACCGTCCCGCCTGGCCATAACAGGCACGGTAATAATAAATCGGAATTAATGATTTGGATTGTAAATCTGTAACAAGTTGGACTTAGGCAAATAAATATTGCCTCAACAATTGTCTATACCGGCTTCGAGTCCTTGATTACCGTTTATATTATGCTTCTGGACAGTGTTAGATTGGTGAAATCCCTGGACCGTTGAACGTTTGATGATGTTCGCATTATTTATTGCAACTCACCTCAACGAAAATATAGCCTTCAAAATCAGAGGCTACCAGTGTTACCGATCTGACCGAAAGGACAGGCGAAAAGGTGGGATACTTACCCTTGTAAAAAAATAACATCACTGCTTCCCAAATCGAAGTCTATATGGAAGGGGCTGAGTATCAGACACTTAAACTTAAAACAGGCTATACAGACCTACATCTGATCAATTACTACTGTCCAAGTGACCGTCCACAGGCACTGAACACACTACCATTAACAGAAAAAAATGATTGTGTGCGGCGATTTCAACAGCCACTCGCAGAGTTGGGGCTATGATCACATGGACCAGAGAGGAGAGAGACTGGAAGACTGGCAGGATGAGAATAGATTCATCTTGGTTAACAAGCCGTCCGACCCACATACCTTCTACTCGAGATCATGGCACTCTACAACTACACCTGACCTGGCTTTTCATTCACCAGACCTGGAGTGGAACATTACACGAATTGTTGGGAAACAACTAGGTGGCAGTGACCATCGACCAGTCTTTCTAACTGTAGAAAATGAGCTTCTAAGTGAAAGCAGCACCCTCTCGAGGTGGAACTACAAGAAAGCAGACTGGGCAGTGTACAAGCATCGCACCAGCATACTGGTTAGAAACCTGAACACTGAGAAAGACATAAATAAAGTAGTTGAAGAGTTTGGGAAATGCATACTACAGGCAGCGCGAGAAACAGTACCAAGAGGAGCCCGTAAACAATATAAACCCTACTGGAGTAGTGAACTGGAACAGTTGCATAATGATGTGGAAGTATGTAGAAAGCAAGCAGAGGCCATAACCAGCCAAGAGCACCACAATAAATTCCAGCATGCAAAAGCAAAATTTCAAAGGGCCAAGCTGCAGGCTAGACGGAAAAGCTGGCAGGAAAAAACAGAGTCACTGAACTTTGAAAGAGACACAAGGAAATTGTGGAAGCTAATAAAACAACTTAACGACGAGGGCACAGGGAGAAACTCAAAAATTGCACTACATAAAGATGGAAATATCTTAACAAGAAAGCAAGCAGCTGACCATTTTGCGGACTCATTCGCACAAGATAACAATATCAAAATCAGTCCAGAGAAACAACAAGAGATTCAAGAGAAACGGCAACATACAGGACAGAAGGAAATAGTACATGAGGTTCTGGAGGCACCCATCACAATCAGCGAACTGGAGCTAGCCATATCAAAACTGAAAATGAGAAAGTCACCAGGAGCTGATGGTATCTCCAATGAAATGATCAGGAACCTAGGAACAGAGGCCAAAGCAAAGCTGTTGCAGATCTTCAATAACAGTTGGACCTTAGGCAGTGTTCCACAAGCCTGGAGAGAAGCAATCATGATACCCCTCCTAAAATCAGGGAAAGATAGTTCCATTGCCTCTAGCTACAGACCAATTAGCCTCACCAGCTGTCTCTGCAAAACACTGGAGCGCATCATCAATCACAGACTGCAGTGGTACATTGAAAGTAAAAACATCCTTGTGCCACAGCAGGCTGGCTTTAGGCAGTGCTACTCTACGGAAGATCAGACAACCTACCTCTCTCGAGAAATTGAGGATGCATTCCAAGAGAAGAAGCTGGTGCTTGCGGCATGGATAGATTTGAAGAAAGCCTTTGACAAAGTCTGGAAAGAAGGTCTGATGAATAAACTGAGAAACTGCAAAGTCAATGGAAGAATGTACAAATGGGTGAAAGCATACTTGCACAACAGAAGAGCCCGAGTACAGATAGACGGACTAAAGAGCAAGAAAGTACTACTGCGTCACGGAGTTCCCCAGGGCGGAGTATTGTCCCCCACACTCTTTCTAATCTTCATCAATGATCTCGTTGCTAATCTACCGCATGGAATTAAAGCCGCAATGTATGCCGATGACCTGGTTCTATGGAGCACAAATGAACATGCATCAGTGGCCACCAGATTACTAAAAAGAGCTGTAGATACATTTGTTGCATGGACAAATAGATGGTGTGTCAGCATAAACACTGACAAGTGCAGCACCACCCTTTTTACCCTCTCTCCAAAACAAAAGGCAGGGACCATCCAGATAAATGGAACACCCCTACGAGAAGATAAAGAACCAACATACCTTGGAGTAACATTTGATGGCAGGCTGACATGGAGAAAGCACATCAACAAAGCAGTAGCAAAAGCCAGAAGGAAAATAGCCATCCTGAGAAAGCTAAGTGGAACCACATGGGGAGCCAGTGGGAAAATACTTAGCAAAGTTTATCGACAGAGCATACGACCACACCTGGAATACGGGTCAACTGCATGATGTTCGGCAGCAAAAACCACACTACAAGAGCTGGACAAAGTGCAAAATCAAGCACTTAGAGTCACCACAGGAGGGATGAGATCAACCCCTATAGTGGAAATGGAGAAGATGGGGAGGACACAAGCACTGAGTGAGCGCAGAGATACGAAAACGCTAATACAAGCAGAAAAGTTCCTCAGCTTGCCAGGCCACCCTATGAAGAACAGATTTGAAAACCTAGCTATGGGGCGGTTGAAAAGAAGTAGTTTTATCCACCAGACTCTGCAGAGAAACCACCGATCTGCCCACAGTTGGTATCCCCCTAACAACTATTCCAGAGCGAACTCCATGGAAAGATGAGCATAGACTATCATTACAAATCCAGACAAAAGTGAGAGGAATATTTGACAAGGAAGATCAGAACAGTGTGCAGCGCAGAACAGCCACTCTCAGCTTCCTTGATGAAGAATACCCACAGGACCTCTGGATCCGAGTCTACACAGATGGGTCAGCACAAAATGCTGTTCGAAATGGAGGAGCGGGAGTGTACATAGAATACCCAAATAATACCAGGGACACAGCTAGAGTACCGACAGGAAAGTACTGCCATAACTACGATGCTGAAATTGAGGCAATCAAGATAGCAACAGAGAAATTACTAAATACCAGCAATGGTACACAACCTGTGGTGCTATTGACAGATGCAAAATCAGTACTCGAGGCGCTCCTGTCTGGGAAATTGCCAGTACTAAGGATACTACTTTCTGAACTTAGCAGTCAGCATAAGGTCACCATACAGTGGATACCATCCCACTGTGGAGTACCCGGGAACGACAGAGCTGATCAATGGCTAAGGAAGGAGCCAAAGAAGAACAGCCTGATGTGCCTGTAACATACCACCAAAAGAAAAGAATGATCAAATCAGTCAGAAAGCCAACAAAACCTGCTCAAGATGACTACCACGTTATGGATAGACCAGAACAAGTCATTATTCTGCGCCTCAGAATAGGGCACAATAGATTACGCAACCACACGTATACAAAATTCAAGATTGGTGAAACAGCCATGTGTACATGTGGATTGGCGTCGCAGACAGCAGAGCACATACTCCAAGACTGCCCAAAATATAACATATCTAGGCAAACCTTCTGGCCTAGAGAGACGACAGTGGAAGATAAACTCTATGGACCGCTGTGTTAACTGAAAAAGACAGTTTAATTCATACAAGAGACAGCACTGCAGTTATAGACATATTTCAAGCGAACGAAAGAAGAAGAAGAAGAATTTATTGCAAGTTAACGATGTTCGCATTATTTTTTGCAAATCACTATATAGCAAACATCCGAGTCCTGAGGCCAAACCGATACTAAGGAATATGATACCAAATTAAGTAGAGGTCAAGAACGACCTCTGACACGATGTTAAGAATAACCGTAACTGTGTCCTACAAAGCATAAGCAGGGGTCAAGATGCTACCCCTGAAAATGACATAACGACGTTAGGTGATCAATTCCCTTCTTTTGCTGACTTTCTTTCCCAGACAATTCTAACAATATTCCGTTTTATGAGACTTCTTCTTCCTCATTCATATTTCCACGGAAATGTGTCACATCTAGTTATGCACCTCAGATTTCAGTGTGTCCAACTTATGCACGCTTTTGTCCAAGGTTTTCTTCTTCTAGACCAGTCGTTCTAAACCCGTGGGGAATTTTAGAGTTTCCGGGAAGGGGGGGGGGGGGGGCTGGAATTAAGATTATTTCAATATCGCGTTAATACTAGAACCGATGAGTTGATATTGTTTTTCCCTCTTTACTTCACTGTTCTGTAGTTCTCGCTCTTCTGAAATTCGTTTTGTAACATAAGTAGACCTGCAAATTACGTTTTATGTAGACGTCTAGACTTGTTCTGGTATGTGTTATTAAATTTAGCTTCCACTTTTACGAATACTGTGTAGGGGCAGGGGGAATTTTTAGGGAGGAAATACGAAAGGGGGAGGGGGAATAACATTCTGAACATACGGTGAAGGGGTGCATGGACCAAAAAAGTTTGAGAACCACTGCTCTAGACAGATTCCATGCAAGGTTGGCTCTACCTACTCTAACAATTGTGTTCAGGAAGCAGCCTTGCCGTCTACTCTTTGCGACTTCCAACTGCCGTGGGAATTCTAACGTGTACAACTTCCATACTGGATCTCCTGTTTTTCGCCCTTATCCGAGAAGGTTAGGTATGATCTCACTACCCACCTCTGAATTCGGAGTGGGTTCGCCTGATGGCAAGGGACACTGTTAATAAGGAAAGCTAATCCACACACAAAATTCAGTCCACCACTACTGGAGGTAGTATGTATGGACTACACTTGAGTTCAAAGCGAGCGAGAGCTAAAAAAAAATTATCACTATCCAAGAGACCAGGGGGATGCGTTTGATATAACTAGATACCAAAGGTTAGCTAGGAATCAACCCAGAACCTTCTGAACCTGAGGCGGTCGTCATAACCCCTCAGCCACGCTCCCCCGTGTGTTTAAATATATAAAAGCAATCAAATTCCAATTTTCAAAAACAAAAATTATAAATTCGGTCTCGTTCAACCTGCTTCCTCAGCTTCGGTTTAGTTGAGATCCGTGGTTTTTGTGGGTCTATAACCCTGTTGTTGTCTTGTGCGCTCTTACGAGTGAGTCCTTACTCGGACTGGATACATAAGCGTTTGTGTCTGTGACGTCAGTCCAATGTCGAATGCTTGCTTATAATACGTCTCTATTATGACGATGTATCCGAGGTGCGGGTATCTCCTATCAAAGGAGAAGTAAGGCATCCCCCCGCCCCCTCTACCACACCCTTGGGGGAGTTTCAAGTTTCAAGTGCAATGGAAATTAAAACACTAATCTATAGTTTCGAGTGCTATGGGGATAATTCCTTTATTCCTTAAAATAAAGTTCATACTGTTACAAACACTTGCTGACAACAGAAAGACAATATGTCTCGTATTTAAAGCCTCAGCCCCCCCCCCCCCTCTCTCTCTCTCCTCTCTCTCTCTCTCTCTCTCTCCTCTCTCTCCTCTCTACTCTCTCTCTCTCTCTCTCTCTCTCTCTCTCTCTCTCTGTGCGTCCATCTCGGTTGTCTTTCTCACCCTATCTCGAACCCTCTTCCTTTTCTTCTCTCTGTCCACCTTTCCGTGTGATGTAACAACATTACACCCAAGCAGCCGTCGTGTGTTAGCAGTTACAGTGCTAGATTACCAAGCCAGTGATAAAGGTTCAATAGCCATCAGTACCAGAATTTCTTTGTTTCGGCAAGTGCGACAACTCGGGAGTGTGGCCAGAATCACACACACACACACAAAACGGATTCCCGGGTAACTTTCACACTTTTTCTGAAAGTCGCTGGGTACAGGAAGGCGGCGAGGAAAAAAAAAACTGGACACCTCAGTTCATTTTGAGAGCCACGGTAGCGTAGTGTTTAGACTTGTCTACCCAATAGGTTCGAATTCACAATTAGGCGAATGTTTGAAATTAACCTGTCTCTCAAGTCTACCCAGCCTACAATGGGTATCACAAATAGTATTGGGAAGCAAAGGCATCCGGTGTGACATTGACCACATTACCCCTTGCGTGTCTATTGGCTTCAAAGATACGAGTCTAACACCACTTGAGTGTCTATTGGCTTCAAAGATACGTGTCTAACATCACCTGGGTGTCTGTTGGCTTCAAAGATACGAGTCTAACATCACTTGGGTGTCTATTGGCTTCAAAGATACGAGTCTAACATCACCATGCGTGTCTATTGGCTTCAAAGATACGAGTCTAACACCCCATGCGTGTCTATTGGCTTCAAAGATACGAGTCTAACACTCCTTGGGTGTTTATAGGCTTCAAAGATACGAGTCTAACATCCCATGCGTGTCTATTGGCTTCAAAGATACGAGTCTAACACCCCTTGCGTGTCTACTTATTTTAAAGATACGAACCTAACACCACTTGGGTGTCTATTGGCTTTAAAGATACGAGTCTAACACCACTTGGGTGTCTATTGGCTTTAAAGATACTAGTCTAACACCCCTTGCGTGTCTATTGATTTTAAAGATACGAACCTAGCATCCATTGGGTGTCTATTCGCTTTAAAGATACGAACCTAACACCACTTGGGTGTCTGTTGGCTTTAAAGATACGAGTCTAACACTCCTTGGGTGTGTATTGGCTTTAAAGATACGAGTCTAACACTCATTGAGTGTGTATTGGCTTTAAAGATACGAATCTAACACCCATTGGGTGTCTATTAGCTTTAAAGATGAGAGCCAAACACCACATGCCCAATACGTCATAAGGTATGTAACAGTGTTCTCTAATAATAAGTGAGGAGTAGCAATGAACACCCCCATTTGTAAAGAAGGTAGGTAGTCTTCCATAGCTGTCCGTGACACTGGCCAAAGCCGTTATCCTCGTCAAGAGATCCTTTGTCTACCATTGCGTACTTGAGACCATAACCAACAGCTATCTGTCGGCTCTTCTGTTACTCTGTATGTACATCAAATGCTCCTATGCAGTCACTTAGTCCATCACATGCTCCCATGAATTCACTTATTCAGTTCATCATATTCTTCTATGAATTTACCTACTCAGTTCATCACATGCTTCCATGAATTCACTTACTCAGTGCATCACATGGTCCCATGAATTCACTTAATCAGTTCATCACATGCTCTGATGAATTCACTTAGCCCATCACTTGGTCCCATGAATTCGCTCACCCAGTTCATCACATGCTTCCAAGAATTCACTCAGTCCATCACATGCTCTCATTAATTCACTTATTCACTCCATAATATGCTCCCATAAATTCAATTAGCCCATCACACGCTGCTATTAACTCACTAAATCCATCATATCCTCCCCTAAATTAACTTAGTCCATCACATGGTCCCATGAATTCACTTACTCAGTCCATCACATGCTACTATGAATTCACGTTAACCCATTTGAGGGCTACAGTATCATCCTCCAAGGAAACCACACTCACAATACCAAAACGGGACTTCACTGTATTGTCACTATCATAAAGAATGTTATGTTACAAACGCTCCAACACACAATACACAAAAGACAATGAGGGAAAAAAGAGAAATATTTTATAGTAAAAACATACTTGAGACTGTAGCATTGTCATTGTCAGGAGATCTAGACATCATCATGCTTGCTGACATCGGAGACATCATGACAGTCATCATGGTCTGTGATGGTTTTAGCATCATTTCAGGTGACATCGTGGATACCATGTCAGACATCATCATATTCCCTGACATTGAAGACATCATGTCAGACATCATCATATTCCCTGACATTGAAGACATCATGTCAGACATCATCATATTCTGTAACATTGAAGACATCATGTCAGATGACATCATATTCTGTGGCATTGAAGACATCATGCCAGATGACATCATCATATTCTGTGGCATTGAAGATATCATGTCAGATGGCATCATCATATTCTGTGACATTGAGGACATCATCTCAGGTGACATCATTCTCTGTGACATTGAAGATATCATGTCAGATGGCATCATCATATTCTGTGACATTGAAGACATCATGTCAGATGGCATCATAATATTCTGTGACATTGAGGACATCATCTCAGATGACATCATCATATTCTTCGACATTGAGGACATCATGTCAGAAGGCATCATCATATTTGGAGACATTGAGGACATCATGTCAGATGGCATCATCATATTCTTCGACATTGAGGACATCATGTCAGATGGCATCATCATATTTGGAGACATTGAGGACATCATGTCAGATGGAATCATCATATTCTTCGACATTGAGGACATCATGTCAGATGACATCATCATATTCTTCGACATTGAGGACATCATGTCAGATGGCATCATCATATTTGGAGACATTGAAGACATCATGTCAGATGGCATCATCATATTTGGTGATATTGAAGACATCATGTCAGACATCATCATATTCTTTGACATTGGAGACATCATGTCAGACATCATCATATTCTGTGACATTGGAGACATAATGTCAGACATCATCATATTCTGTGACATTGGAGACATCATGTCAGACATCATGACATTTGGAGACATTGAAGACATCATGTCATATGGAATCATCATATTCTTCGACATTGAGGACATCATGTCAGATGGCATCATCATATTCTTTGACATTGAGGACATCATGTCAGATGGCATCATCATATTTGGAGACATTGAGGACATCATGTCAGATGGCATCATCATATTTGGAGACATTGAGGACATCATGTCAGATGGCATCATCATATTATTCGACATTGAGGACATCATGTCAGATGGCATCATCATATTTGGAGACATTGAGGACATCACGTCAGATGGCATCATCATACTTGGAGACATTGAGGACATCATGGCAGATGGCATCATCATATTCTTCGACATTGAGGACATCATGTCAGATGGAATCATCATATTTGGAGACACCGAGGACATCATGTCAGATGGCATCATCATATTATTCGACATTGAGGACATCATGGCAGATGGCATTATCATATTTGGAGACATTGAGGACATCATGTCAGATGGCATCATCATACTTGGAGACATTGAGAACATCATGGCAGATGGCATCATCATATTCTTCGACATTGAGGACATCATGTCAGATGGCATCATCATATTCTTCGACATCGAGGACATCATGCCAGATGGCATCATCATATTCTTCGACATTGAGGACATCATGTCGGATGGCATCATCATATCCTTCGATATCGAGGACATCATGTCAGATGGCATCATCATATTCTTCGACATTGAGTACATCATGTCAGATGGCATCATCATATCCTTCGACATTGAGGACATCATGTCAGATGGCATCATCATATTTGGAGACATTGAGGGCATTATGTCAGATGGCATCATCATATTCTTTGATATTGAGGACATCATGTCAGATGTCATCATCATATTTGGAGACATTGAGGGCATCATGTCAGATGGTATCATATTCTTCGACATCGAGGACGTCATGTCAGATGGCAGCATCATATTTGGAGACATTGAGGACATCATATCAGATGGCATCATCATATCCTTCGACATCGAGGACATCATGTCAGATGGCATCATCATATTCTTCGACATTAAGGACATCATGTCAGATGGCATCATCATATTTGGAGACATTGAGGACATCATGTCAGATGGCATCATCATATTCTTCGACATTGAGGACATCATATCAGATGGCATCATCATATCCTTCGACATCGAGGACATCATGTCAGATGGCATCATCATATTTGGAGACATTGAGGACATCATGTCAGATGGCACCATCATATTCTGTGACATTGAAGAAATCATATCAGATGGCATCATCATACTCTGTGACATTGAGGTCATCATGTCAGATGGCATCATCATATTCTTCGACATTGAGGACATCATGTCATATGGCATCATCATATTTGGAGACATCGAGGACATCATGTCAGATGGCATCATCATATTCTTCGACATTGAGGACATCATGTCAGATGGCATCATCATATTTGGAGACATTGAGGACATCATGTCAGATGGCATCATCATATTATTAGACATCGAGGACATCATGTCAGATGGCATCATCACATTCTTGGACATCGAGGACATCATGTCAGATGACATCATCATATTTGGAGACATTGAGGACATCATGTCAGATAACATCATCATATTTTGAGACATTGAGGACATCATGGCAGATGGCATCATCATATTTGGAGACATTGAGGACATCATGTCAGATGGCATCATCATACTCTGTGACATTGAGGACATCATGTCAGATGGCATCATCATATTCTTCGACATCGAGGACATCATGTCAGATGGCATCATCATATTATTCGACATTGAGGACATCATATCAGATGGCATCATCATATTTGGAGACATTGACATCATGTCAGATGGCATCATCATACTCTGTGACATTGAGGACATCATGTCAGATGGCATCATCATATTCTTCGACATCGAGGACATCATATCAGATGGCATCATCATATTCTTCGACATTGAGGACATCATGTCAGATGGCATCATCATACTCTGTGACATTGAGGACATCATATCAGATGGGATCATCGTACTCTGTGACATTGAGGACATCATGTCAGATGGCATCATCATATTCTTCGACATTGAGGACATCATATCAGATGGCACCATCATACTCTGTGACATTGAGGACATCATGTCAGATGGCATCATCATATTCTGTGACATTGATGACATCATGTCAGATGTCATCATCATATTCTGTGACATTGAGGACATCATGTCAGATGGCATCATCATATTCTTCGACATTGAGGACATCATATCAGATGGCATCATCGTACCCTGTGACATTGAGGGCATCATGTCAGATGGCATCATCATATTCTTCGACATTGAGGACATCATGTCAGATGCCATCACTATATTCTTCGACATTGAGGACATCATGTCAGATGACATCATATTTTTCGACATTGAGGACATCATGTCAGATGGCATCATTATATTCTCCGACATTGAGGTTATCATGTCAGATGGCATCATCATATTCTTCGACATTGAGGGCATCATGTCAGATGACATCATCATATTCTTCGACATTGAGGACATCATGTCAGATGGCATCATCATATTCTTCGACATTGAGGACATCATGTCAGATGGCATCATCATATTCTTCGACATTGAGGACATCATGTCAGATGGCATCATCATATTCTTCGACACTGAGGGCATCATGTCAGATGGCATCATCATATTCTTCGACATCGAGGACATCATGTCAGATGGCATCATCATATTCTTCGACATCGAGGACATCATATCAGATGGCATCATCATATTCTTCGACATTGAGGACATCATGTTTGTATACATACTACTGCTTGTTGGTGTTATCGTAGCTTCACTTATAGAATCTGTTTGTGACGTCATATTACCTTGCGATGTTTCCTCAGGACATGGAGTTTGCTCAGAATCCTTTAGTTGACAAACAGTCGATCTCTGAACTTGCAGATTGGACACTTTCCCCCGGTTGATTGCGTCTTGTATTGCAAGCTGTATTTTCGCCAGCAGCTTTTGCCATGCATCATTTGTCATTGACGGTAATGATAGCAGATACACTGCTATAACACTGCCGTTTCTGTGGATATATTGCAGACATTAAAAAAATCACAATAGGACACATTGTGGTTAATAATAATTCATAGACATTTCTTTATTTTAATAAGACAGTATCTGGTTAATAATAATATATAGCCATTTCTTTATCATAATAGGGCGGTAATGATAGTAGTTACACTGCTATAACACTACCGTTTCTGTGGATATATTGCAGACATAAAAAAATAAGATCAAAATAGGACACATTGTGGTTAATAATAATACACAGACATTTCTTTATCATAATAGGATAATTTGAGGTTAAAAATAATATACATAATTTTTTTTTTTATCATAACAGGATAAGTTCCCGTGTGATGATTATTCTACAGATGAAAGAAAAATGGTCACTTGGCTACATAATGTATGACCCATTAGCCCGTGTCAATATGAAAATTCCGTCCTGATGCGAATTCAAATCCATGGCCACTACCGAATGGAGAGCATCAAACTTCTACACTATCGCGGCTTCCTGAATGTGTGTGACTGAATAAAAGATAGTGTCCGTGCAATGACAGAAAATGTGCGTTCTGATTGTCCCGTGGCACTGACAGAATTGGAGGAACAATAATCAGTTACGTTGTATAATATACGACACTGTTCATGACAGTTTAGGGTTTGGAAAAGTGTGCAGAAGGGGTAAGTCTCGGCAATGGACAAATGACAAGAAGAAGAATACATGTTAACAAAAAGCGACATCATCGCTGACACTCCGGCTAAACCAGATGTGAAACTGATTGAAGGAGATAAGATGTGAAGAGTTCCCAACCGAAGACTGAGCGGAGCAGTGAGAGGCACAGGAGGACATTAATGTGTGGGAAGATAAACGGGATGATGATGATGATGAAGATGATGATGACCTTTCAAAACAACCCCGTGACAAGCTTAAGAAACAACAAAATGATCATATTTCTGAACCAACGAAGAACATATCTTCCTGATCATCTTTTGAGCATCTTACCATTTTCATTATTAACGTCAGTAAAACTATTTTCCATATTGAAATACATAAAATAGAAAACACACACACACACACACACCACTCACACCCCCACCCCACCCCACCCACCCACAAGAAAAACAATATGGATGAGTGCCCCACATATCGTCTCCA
Organism: Cepaea hortensis; assembly: GCA_963921405.1. NCBI lineage: Eukaryota > Metazoa > Mollusca > Gastropoda > Stylommatophora > Helicidae > Cepaea > Cepaea hortensis. The sequence goes on from OY992888.1 coordinate 42,170,587, forward strand.
TTTTGACAAGTATGGTGAGGGTTTCTTGGAGCACATAACCACTTTGGATACAACATTTCAAAATCTGGACACGGAGAGCTTCCGTTGCGAAACGGCAAGTCATGTACCTAGAGCTGTGATGGCCGTGTCTTCTTTGTCGGGCTCCGTTATTCTGTTCGTGAGTGCAATATTTTTTCCCCAGAAGGTCATGGGGATTAACTAGAAATGGGGATCAACTGGAACTGGGGATGAACTGAAACTGGGGATCAGCTGAAACTGGGGGATCAGCTGAAACTGGGGATCAGCTGGAACTGGGGATCAGCTGAAACTGGGGGATCAGCTAAAACTGGGGATCAACTGGAACTGTGGATCAGCTGGATCTGGGGATCAACTGAAACTGTGGATCAGCTGGAACTGGGAATCAGCTGGAACTGGGGATCAGCTGGAACTACGGAGTTCGTGCTCTGGGCGACGGATTCGACTGACCGCTCTGCAGAAAGAAGAATGAGTCATTTAAGATAGAACCTGATGCGACGAAGTCGACCTTCTTGAACTGAAGCCCATGCCATGGCGCGGCAACATCCTATTGTGCGAGCACACATTCCATAATAAAGACATGAAGCCCATGTCATGGCAACATCCTATTGTGCGAGCACACATTCCATAATAAAGACATGAAGCCCATGTCATGGCGTGGCAACATCCTATTGTGCGAGCACACATTCCATAATAAAGACACGAAGCCCATGCCATGGCGCGGAAACATCCTATTGTGCGAGCACACATTCCATAATAAAGACATGAAGCCCATGCCATGGCGTGGCAACATCCTATTGTGCGAGCACACATTCCATAATAAAGACATGAAGTCCATGCCATGGCGTAGCAACACCCTATTGTGCGAGCACACATTCCATAATAAAGACATGAAGCCCATATCATGGCGTGGCAACATCCTATTGTGCGAGCACACATTCCATAATAAAGACATGAAGCCCATGTCATGGCGTGGAAACATAATATTGTGCAAGCACACATTCCATAATAAAGACATGAAGCCCATGTCATGGCACGGCAACATCCTATTGTGCGAGCACACATTCCATAATAAAGACAAAAAGCCCATGTCATGGCGCGGCAACATCCTATTGTGCGAGCACACATTCCATAATAAAGACATGAAGCCCATGCCATGGCGCGGCAACATCCTATTGTGCGAGCACATATTCCATAATAAAGACATGAAGCCCATATAATGGCGTGGCAACATCCTATTGTGCGAGCACACATTCCATAATAAAGACATGAAGCCCTTATCATGGCGTGGCAACATAATATTGTGCGAGCACACATTCCATAATAAAGACATGAAGCCCATGTCATGGCACGGCAACATCCTATTGTGCGAGCACACATTCCATAATAAAGACATGAAGCCCATGTCATGGCGCGGCAACATCCTATTGTGCGAGCACACATTCCATAATAAAGACATGAAGCCCATGCCATGGCGCGGCAACATCCTATTGTGCGAGCACATATTCCATAATAAAGACATGAAGCCCATATAATGGCGTGGCAACATCCTATTGTGCGAGCACACATTCCATAATAAAGACATGAAGCCCTTATCATGGCGTGGCAACATCCTATTGTGCGAGCACACATTCCATAATAAAGACATGAAGCCCATGCCATGGCGCGGCAACATCCTATTGTGCGAGCACATATTCCATAATAAAGACATGAAGCCCATATAATGGCGTGGCAACATCCTATTGTGCGAGCACACATTCCATAATAAAGACATGAAGCCCTTATCATGGCGTGGCAACATCCTATTGTGCGAGCACACATTCCATAATAAAGACATGAAGCCCATATCAAGGCGTGGCAACATCCTATTGTGCGAGCACACATTCCATAATAAAGACATGAAGCCCATATCATGGCGTGGCAACATCCTATTGTGCGAGCACACATTCCATAATAAAGATATGAAGCCCATATCATGGCGTGGCAACATCCTATTGTGCGAGCACACATTCCATAATAAAGACATGAAGCCCATATCATGGCGCGGCAACATTCTATTGTGCGAGCACACATTCCATAATAAAGACATGAAGCCCATGCCATGGCGCGGCAATATCCTATTGTGCGAGCACACATTCCATAATAAAGACATGAAGCCCAAGTCATGGCGCGGCAACATCCTATTGTGCGAGCACACATTCCATAATAAAGACATGAAGCCCATGTCATGGCGCGGCAACATCCTATTGTGCGAGCACACATTCCATAATAAAGACATGAAGCCCATGCCATGGCGCGGCAACATCCTATTGTACGAGCACACATTCCATAATAAAGACATGAAGCCCATGTCATGGCGTGGCAACATCCTATTGTGCGAGCACACATTCCATAATAAAGACATGAAGCCCATGTCATGGCAACATCCTATTGTGCGAGCACACATTCCATAATAAAGACATAAAGCCCATGTCATGGCGTGGCAACATCCTATTGTACGAGCACACATTCCATAATAAAGACATGAAGCCCATGTCATGGCAACATCCTATTATACGAGCACACATTCCATAATAAAGACATGAAGCCCATGCCATGGCGCGGCAACATCCTATTGTTCGAGCACACATTCCATAATAAAGACATGAAGCCCATGTCATGGCAACATCCTATTGTGCGAGCACACATTCCATAATAAAGACATGAAGCCCATGTCATGGCGTGGCAACATCCTATTGTACGAGCACACATTCCATAATAAAGACACGAAGCCCATGTCATGGCGCGGCAACATCCTATTGTGCGAGCACACATTCCATAATAAAGACATGAAGCCCATGCCATGGCGTGGCAACATCCTATTGTGAGAGCACACATTCCATAATAAAGACATGAAGCCCATGTCATGGCGCGGCAACATCCTATTGTGCGAGCACACATTCCATAATAAAGACATGAAGCCCATGTCATGGCGCGGCAACATCCTATTGTGCGAGCACACATTCCATAATAAAGACATGAAGTCCATGCCATGGCGTGGCAACATCCTATTGTGCGAGCAAACATTCCATAATAAAGATATGAAGCCCATGCCATGGCGTGGCAACATCCTATTGTGCGAGCACACATTCCATAATAAAGACATGAAGCCCATGTCATGGCGCGGCAACATCCTATTGTGCGAGCACACATTCCATAATAAAGACATGAAGCCCATGTCATGGCGCGGCAATATCCTATTGTGCGAGCACAAATTCCATAATAAAGACATGAAGCCCATCCCCTGGCGTGGCAACATCCAATTGTGCGAGCACACATTCCATAATAAAGACATGAAGCCCATGTCATGGCGCGGCAACATCCTATTGTGCGAGCACACATTCCATAATAAAGACATGAAGCCCATGTCATGGCGCGGCAACATCCTATTGTGCGAGCACACATTCCATAATAAAGACATGAAGCCCTTATCATGGCGCGGCAACATCCTATTGTGCGAGCACACATTCCATAATAAAGACATGAAGCCCATGTCATGGCAACATCCTATTGTGCGAGCACACATTCCATAATAAAGACATGAAGCCCATGTCATGGCGTGGCAACATCCTATTTTACGAGCACACATTCCATAATAAAGACACGAAGCCCATGTCATGGCGCGGCAACATCCTATTGTGCGAGCACACATTCCATAATAAAGACATGAAGCCCATGCCATGGCGTGGCTACATCCTATTGTGAGAGCACACATTCCATAATAAAGACATGAAGCCCATGTCATGGCGCGGCAACATCCTATTGTGCGAGCACACATTCCATAATAAAGACATGAAGCCCATGTCATGGCGCGGCAACATCCTATTGTGCGAGCACACATTCCATAATAAAGACATGAAGCCCATGCCATGGCGTGGCAACATCCTATTGTGCGAGCAAACATTCCATAATAAAGACATGAAGCCCATGCCATGGCGTGGCAACATCCTATTGTGCGAGCACACATTCCATAATAAAGACATGAAGCCCATGTCATGGCGCGGCAACATCCTATTGTGCGAGCACACATTCCATAATAAAGACATGAAGCCCATGTCATGGCGCGGCAATATCCTATTGTGCGAGCACACATTCCATAATAAAGACATGAAGCCCATGTCATGGCGTGGCAACATCCTATTGTGCGAGCACACATTCCATAATAAAGACATGAAGCCCATATCATGGCGTGGCAACATCCTATTGTACGAGCACACCTTCCGTAATAAAGACATGAAGCCCATGTCATGGCAACATCCTATTGTGCAAGCACACATTCCATAATAAAGACATGAAGCCCATGTCATGGCGTGGCAACATCCTATTGTACGAGCACACATTCCATAATAAAGACATAAAGCCCATGTCATGGCAACATCCTATTATACGAGCACACATTCCATAATAAAGACATGAAGCCCATGCCATGGCGCGGCAACATCCTATTGTACGAGCACACATTCCATAATAAAGACATGAAGCCCATATCATGGCGTGGCAACATCCTATTGTGCGAGCACACATTCCATAATAAAGCCATGAAGCCCATATCATGGCGCGGAAACATCCTATTGTGCGAGCACACATTCCATAATAAAGACATGAAGCCCATGTCATGGCAACATCCTATTGTGCGAGCACACATTCCATAATAAAGACATGAAGCCCATGTCATGGCGTGGCAACATCCTATTGTACGAGCACACATTCCATAATAAAGACACGAAGCCCATGTCATGGCGCGGCAACATCCTATTGTGCGAGCACACATTCCATAATAAAGACATGAAGCCCATGCCATGGCGCGGAAACATCCTATTGTGAGAGCACACATTCCATAATAAAGACATGAAGCCCATGTCATGGCGCGGCAACATCCTATTGTGCGAGCACACATTCCATAATAAAGACATGAAGCCCATGCCATGGCGTGGCAACATCCTATTGTGCGAGGAAACATTCCATAATAAAGACATGAAGCCCATGCCATGGCGTGGCAACATCCTATTTTACGAGCACACATTCCATAATAAAGACATGAAGCCCATGTCATGGCGCGGCAATATCCTATTGTGCGAGCACACATTCCATAATAAAGACATGAAGCCCATGCCCTGGCGTGGCAAAATCCTATTGTGCGAGCACACATTCCATAATAAAGACATGAAGCCCATGTCATGGCGCGGCAACATCCTATTGTGCGAGCACACATTCCATAATAAAGACATGAAGCCCATATCATGGCGCGGCAACATCCTATTGTGCGAGCACACATTCCATAATAAAGACATGAAGCCCATGTCATGGCAACATCCTATTGTGCGAGCACACATTCCATAATAAAGACATGAAGCCCATGTCATGGCGTGGCAACATCCTATTTTACGAGCACACATTCCATAATAAAGACACGAAGCCCATGTCACGGCGCGGCAACATCCTATTGTGCGAGCAACCATTCCATAATAAAGACATGAAGCCCATGCCATGGCGTTGCTACATCCTATTGTGAGAGCACACATTCCATAATAAAGACATGAAGCCCATGTCATGGCGCGGCAACATCCTATTGTGCGAGCACACATTCCATAATAAAGACATGAAGCCCATGTCATGGCGCGGCAACATCCTATTGTGCGAGCACACATTCCATAATAAAGACATGAAGCCCATGTCATGGCGCGGCAATATCATATTGTGCGAGCACACATTCCATAATAAAGACATGAAGCCCATGTCATGGCGTGGCAACATCCTATTGTGCGAGCACACATTCCATAATAAAGACATGAAGCCCATATCATGGCGTGGCAACATCCTATTGTACGAGCACACATTTCGTAATAAAGACATGAAGCCCATGTCATGGCAACATCCTATTGTGCGAGCACACATTCCATAATAAAGACATGAAGCCCATGTCATGGCGTGGCAACATCCTATTGTACGAGCACACATTCCATAATAAAGACATAAAGCCCATGTCATGGCAACATCCTATTATACGAGCACACATTCCATAATAAAGACATGAAGCCCATGCCATGGCGCGGCAACATCCTATTGTACGAGCACACATTCCATAATAAAGACATGAAGCCCATATCATGGCGCGGCAACATCCTATTGTGCGAGCACACATTCCATAATAAAGCCATGAAGCCCATATCATGGCGCGGAAACATCCTATTGTGCGAGCACACATTCCATAATAAAGACATGAAGCCCATGTCATGGCAACATCCTATTGTGCGAGCACACATTCCATAATAAAGACATGAAGCCCATGTCATGGCGTGGCAACATCCTATTGTACGAGCACACATTCCATAATAAAGACACGAAGCCCATGTCATGGCGCGGCAACATCCTATTGTGCGAGCACACATTCCATAATAAAGACATGAAGCCCATGCCATGGCGTGGCAACATCCTATTGTGAGAGCACACATTCCATAATAAAGACATGAAGCCCATGTCATGGCGCGGAAACATCCTATTGTGCGAGCACACATTCCATAATAAAGACATGAAGCCCATGTCATGGCGCGGCAACATCCTATTGTGCGAGCACACATTCCATAATAAAGACATGAAGCCCATGCCATGGCGTGGCAACATCCTATTGTGCGAGCAAACATTCCATAATAAAGACATGAAGCCCATGCCATGGCGTGGCAACATCCTATTGTGCGAGCACACATTCCATAATAAAGACATAAAGCCCATGTCATGGCGCGGCAACATCCTATTGTGCGAGCACACATTCCATAATAAAGACATGAAGCCCATGTCATGGCGCGGCAATATCCTATTGTGCGAGCACACATTCCATAATAAAGACATGAAGCCCATGCCCTGGCGTGGCAAAATCCTATTGTGCGAGCACACATTCCATAATAAAGACATGAAGCCCATGTCATGGCGCGGCAACATCCTATTGTGCGAGCACACATTCCATAATAAAGACATGAAGCCCATATCACAACAAAATCCTATTGTGCGAACACACATTCCATAATAAAGACACGAAGCCCATATCATGGCGTGGCAACATCCTATTGTGCCAGCACACATTCCATAATAAAGACATGAAGCCCATATCATGGCGCGGCAACATCCTATTGTGCGAGCACACATTCCATAATAAAGACATGAAGCCCATGTCATGGCGTGGCAACATCCTATTGTGCGAACACACATTCCATAATAAAGACATGAAGCCCATGCCATGGCGCGGCAACATCCTATTGTACGAGCACACATTCCACAATAAAGACACGAAGCCCATACCATGGCGTGGCAACATCCTATTGTGCGAGCACACATTCCATAATAAAGACATGACGCCCATATCATGGCGCGGCAACATCCTATTGTGCGAGCACACATTCCATAATAAAGACATGAAGCCCATGTCATGGCAACATCCTATTGTGCGAGCACACATTCAATAATAAAGACATGAAGCCCATGTCATGGCGTGGCAACATCCTATTGTACGAGCACACATTCCATAATAAAGACATGAAGCCCATGTCATGGCAACATCCTATTGTACGAGCACACATTCCATAATAAAGACATGAAGCCCATGCCATGGCGCGGCAACATCCTATTGTACGAGCACACATTCCATAATAAAGACATGAAGCCCATATCATGGCGTGGCAACATCCTATTGTGCGAGCACACATTCCATAATAAAGACATGAAGCCCATATCATGGCGCGGCAACATCCTATTGTGCGAGCACACATTCCATAGTAAAGACATGAAGCCCATGTCATGGCAACATCCTATTGTGCGAGCACACATTCCATAATAAAGACATGAAGTCCATGTCATGGCGTGGCAACATCCTATTGTACGAGCACACATTCCATAATAAAGACACGAAGCCCATGTCATGGCGCGGCAACATCCTATTGTGCGAGCACACATTCCATAATAAAGACACGAAGCCCATGCCATTGCGCGGCAACATCCTATTGTGAGAGCACACATTCCATAATAAAGACATGAAGCCCATGTCATGGCGCGGCAATATCCTATTGTGCGAGCACACATTCCATAATAAAGACATGAAGCCCATGCCCTGGCGTGGCAACATCCTATTGTGCGAGCACACATTCCATAATAAAGACATGAAGCCCATGTCATGGCGCGGCAACATCCTATTGTGCGAGCACACATTCCATAATAAAGACATGAAGCCCATGCCATGGCGTGGCAACATCCTATTGTGCGAGCACACATTCCATAATAAAGACATGAAGCCCATATCACAACAAAATCCTATTGTGCGAACACACATTCCATAATAAAGACACGAAGCCCATATCATGGCAACATCCTATTGTGCGAGCACACATTCAATAATAAAGACATGAAGCCCATGTCATGGCGTGGCAACATCCTATTGTACGAGCACACATTCCATAATAAAGACATGAAGCCCATGTCATGGCAACATCCTATTGTACGAGCACACATTCCATAATAAAGACATGAAGCCCATGCCATGGCGCGGCAACATCCTATTGTACTAGCACACATTCCATAATAAAGACATGAAGCCCATATCATGGCGTTGCAACATCCTATTGTGCGAGCACACATTCCATAATAAAGACATGAAGCCCATATCATGGCGCGGCAACATCCTATTGTGCGAGCACACATTCCATAATAAAGACATGAAGCCCATGTCATGGCAACATCCTATTGTGCGAGCACACATTCCATAATAAAGACATGAAGTCCATGTCATGGCGTGGCAACATCCTATTGTACGAGCACACATTCCATAATAAAGACACGAAGCCCATGTCATGGCGCGGCAACATCCTATTGTGCGAGCACACATTCCATAATAAAGACACGAAGCCCATGCCATGGCGCGGCAACATCCTATTGTGAGAGCACACATTCCATAATAAAGACATGAAGCCCATGTCATGGCGCGGCAACATCCTATTGTGCGAGCACACATTCCATAATAAAGACATGAAGCCCATGTCATGGCGCGGCAACATCCTATTGTGCGAGCACACATTCCATAATAAAGACATGAAGCCCATGCCATGGCGTGGCAACATCCTATTGTGCGAACAAACATTCCATAATAAAGACATGAAGCCCATGTCATGGCGCGGCAACATCCTATTGTGCGAGCACACATTCCATAATAAAGACATGAAGCCCATGTCATGGCGCGGCAATATCCTATTGTGCGAGCACAAATTCCATAATAAAGACATGAAGCCCATGCCCTGGCGTGGCAACATCCAATTGTGCGAGCACACATTCCATAATAAAGACATGAAGCCCATGTCATGGCGCGGCAACATCCTATTGTGCGAGCACACATTCCATAATAAAGACATGAAGCCCATGTCATGGCGCGGCAACATCCTATTGTGCGAGCACACATTCCATAATAAAGACATGAAGCCCATATCATGGCGCGGCAACATCCTATTGTGCGAGCACACATTCCATAATAAAGACATGAAGCCCATGTCATGGCAACATCCTATTGTGCGAGCACACATTCCATAATAAAGACATGAAGCCCATGTCATGGCGTGGCAACATCCTATTTTACGAGCACACATTCCATAATAAAGACACGAAGCCCATGTCATGGCGCGGCAACATCCTATTGTGCGAGCACACATTCCATAATAAAGACATGAAGCCCATGCCATGGCGTGGCTACATCCTATTGTGAGAGCACACATTCCATAATAAAGACATGAAGCCCATGTCATGGCGCGGCAACATCCTATTGTGCGAGCACACATTCCATAATAAAGACATGAAGCCCATGTCATGGCGCGGCAACATCCTATTGTGCGAGCACACATTCCATAATAAAGACATGAAGCCCATGCCATGGCGTGGCAACATCCTATTGTGCGAGCAAACATTCCATAATAAAGACATGAAGCCCATGCCATGGCTTGGCAACATCCTATTGTGCGAGCACACATTCCATAATAAAGACATGAAGCCCATGTCATGGCGCGGCAACATCCTACTGTGCGAGCACACATTCCATAATAAAGACATGAAGCCCATGTCATGGCGCGGCAATATCCTATTGTGCGAGCACACATTCCATAATAAAGACATGAAGCCCATGTCATGGCGTGGCAACATCCTATTGTGCGAGCACACATTCCAAAATAAAGACATGAAGCCCATATCATGGCGTGGCAACATACTATTGTACGAGCACACCTTCCGTAATAAAGACATGAAGCCCATGTCATGGCAACATCCTATTGTGCGAGCACACATTCCATAATAAAGACATGAAGCCCATGTCATGGCGTGGCAACATCCTATTGTACGAGCACACATTCCATAATAAAGACATAAAGCCCATGTCATGGCAACATCCTATTATACGAGCACACATTCCATAATAAAGACATGAAGCCCATGCCATGGCGCGGCAACATCCTATTGTACGAGCACACATTCCATAATAAAGACATGAAGCCCATATCATGGCGTGGCAACATCCTATTGTGCGAGCACACATTCCATAATAAAGCCATGAAGCCCATATCATGGCGCGGAAACATCCTATTGTGCGAGCACACATTCCATAATAAAGACATGAAGCCCATGTCATGGCAACATCCTATTGTGCGAGCACACATTCCATAATAAAGACATGAAGCCCATGTCATGGCGTGGCAACATCCTATTGTACGTGCACACATTCCATAATAAAGACACGAAGCCCATGTCATGGCGCGGCAACATCCTATTGTGCGAGCACACATTCCATAATAAAGACATGAAGCCCATGCCATGGCGTGGCAACATCCTATTGTGAGAGCACACATTCCATAATAAAGACATGAAGCCCATGTCATGGCGCGGAAACATCCTATTGTGCGAGCACACATTCCATAATAAAGACATGAAGCCCATGTCATGGCGCGGAAACATCGTATTGTGCGAGCACACATTCCATAATAAAGACATGAAGCCCATGCCATGGCGTGGCAACATCCTATTGTGCGAGCAAACATTCCATAATAAAGACATGAAGCCCATGCCATGGCGTGGCAACATCCTATTGTGCGAGCACACATTCCATAATAAAGACATGAAGCCCATGTCATGGCGCGGCAACATCCTATTGTGCGAGCACACATTCCATAATAAAGACATGAAGCCCATGTCATGGCGCGGCAATATCCTATTGTGCGAGCACACATTCCATAATAAAGACATGAAGCCCATGCCCTGGCGTGGCAAAATCCTATTGTGCGAGCACACATTCCATAATAAAGACATGAAGCCCATGTCATGGCGCGGCAACATCCTATTGTGCGAGCACACATTCCATAATAAAGACATGAAGCCCATATCATGGCGCGGCAACATCCTATTGTGCGAGCACACATTCCATAATAAAGACATGAAGCCCATGTCATGGCAACATCCTATTGTGCGAGCACACATTCCATAATAAAGACATGAAGCCCATGTCATGGCGTGGCAACATCCTATTTTACGAGCACACATTCCATAATAAAGACACGAAGCCCATGTCACGGCGCGGCAACATCCTATTGTGCGAGCAACCATTCCATAATAAAGACATAAAGCCCATGCCATGGCGTGGCTACATCCTATTGTGAGAGCACACATTCCATAATAAAGACATGAAGCCCATGTCATGGCGCGGCAACATCCTATTGTGCGAGCACACATTCCATAATAAAGACATGAAGCCCATGTCATGGCGCGGCAACATCCTATTGTGCGAGCACACATTCCATAATAAAGACATGAAGCCCATGTCATGGCGCGGCAATATCATATTGTGCGAGCACACATTCCATAATAAAGACATGAAGCCCATGTCATGGCGTGGCAACATCCTATTGTGCGAGCACACATTCCATAATAAAGACATGAAGCCCATATCATGGCGTGGCAACATCCTATTGTACGAGCACACATTTCGTAATAAAGACATGAAGCCCATGTCATGGCAACATCCTATTGTGCGAGCACACATTCCATAATAAAGACATGAAGCCCATGTCATGGCGTGGCAACATCCTATTGTACGAGCACACATTCCATAATAAAGACATGAAGCCCATGTCATGGCAACATCCTATTATACGAGCACACATTCCATAATAAAGACATGAAGCCCATGCCATGGCGCGGCAACATCCTATTGTACGAGCACACATTCCATAATAAAGACATGAAGCCCATATCATGGCGCGGCAACATCCTATTGTGCGAGCACACATTCCATAATAAAGCCATGAAGCCCATATCATGGCGCGGAAACATCCTATTGTGCGAGCACACATTCCATAATAAAGACATGAAGCCCATGTCATGGCAACATCCTATTGTGCGAGCACACATTCCATAATAAAGACATGAAGCCCATGTCATGGCGTGGCAACATCCTATTGTACGAGCACACATTCCATAATAAAGACACGAAGCCCATGTCATGGCGCGGCAACATCCTATTGTGCGAGCACACATTCCATAATAAAGACATGAAGCCCATGCCATGGCGTGGCAACATCCTATTGTGAGAGCACACATTCCATAATAAAGACATGAAGCCCATGTCATGGCGCGGAAACATCCTATTGTGCGAGCACACATTCCATAATAAAGACATGAAGCCCATGTCATGGCGCGGCAACATCCTATTGTGCGAGCACACATTCCATAATAAAGACATGAAGCCCATGCCATGGCGTGGCAACATCCTATTGTGCGAGCAAACATTCCATAATAAAGACATGAAGCCCATGCCATGGCGTGGCAACATCCTATTGTGCGAGCACACATTCCATAATAAAGACATGAAGCCCATGTCATGGCGCGGCAACATCCTATTGTGCGAGCACACATTCCATAATAAAGACATGAAGCCCATGTCATGGCGCGGCAATATCCTATTGTGCGAGCACACATTCCATAATAAAGACATGAAGCCCATGCCCTGGCGTGGCAAAATCCTATTGTGCGAGCACACATTCCATAATAAAGACATGAAGCCCATGTCATGGCGCGGCAACATCCTATTGTGCGAGCACACATTCCATAATAAAGACATGAAGCCCATATCACAACAAAATCCTATTGTGCGAACACACATTCCATAATAAAGACACGAAGCCCATATCATGGCGTGGCAACATCCTATTGTGCCAGCACACATTCCATAATAAAGACATGAAGCCCATATCATGGCGCGGCAACATCCTATTGTGCGAGCACACATTCCATAATAAAGACATGAAGCCCATGTCATGGCGTGGCAACATCCTATTGTGCGAACACACATTCCATAATAAAGACATGAAGCCCATGCCATGGCGCGGCAACATCCTATTGTACGAGCACACATTCCACAATAAAGACACGAAGCCCATACCATGGCGTGGCAACATCCTATTGTGCGAGCACACATTCCATAATAAAGACATGACGCCCATATCATGGCGCGGCAACATCCTATTGTGCGAGCACACATTCCATAATAAAGACATGAAGCCCATGTCATGGCAACATCCTATTGTGCGAGCACACATTCAATAATAAAGACATGAAGCCCATGTCATGGCGTGGCAACATCCTATTGTACGAGCACACATTCCATAATAAAGACATGAAGCCCATGTCATGGCAACATCCTATTGTACGAGCACACATTCCATAATAAAGACATGAAGCCCATGCCATGGCGCGGCAACATCCTATTGTACGAGCACACATTCCATAATAAAGACATGAAGCCCATATCATGGCGTGGCAACATCCTATTGTGCGAGCACACATTCCATAATAAAGACATGAAGCCCATATCATGGCGCGGCAACATCCTATTGTGCGAGCACACATTCCATAGTAAAGACATGAAGCCCATGTCATGGCAACATCCTATTGTGCGAGCACACATTCCATAATAAAGACATGAAGTCCATGTCATGGCGTGGCAACATCCTATTGTACGAGCACACATTCCATAATAAAGACACGAAGCCCATGTCATGGCACGGCAACATCCTATTGTGCGAGCACACATTCCATAATAAAGACACGAAGCCCATGCCATGGCGCGGCAACAGCCTATTGTGAGAGCACACATTCCATAATAAAGACATGAAGCCCATGTCATGGCGCGGCAATATCCTATTGTGCGAGCACACATTCCATAATAAAGACATGAAGCCCATGCCCTGGCGTGGCAACATCCTATTGTGCGAGCACACATTCCATAATAAAGACATGAAGCCCATGTCATGGCGCGGCAACATCCTATTGTGCGAGCACACATTCCATAATAAAGACATGAAGCCCATGCCATGGCGTGGCAACATCCTATTGTGCGAGCACACATTCCATAATAAAGACACGAAGCCCATGTCATGGCGTGGCAACATCCTATTGTGCGAGCACACATTCCATAATAAAGACATGAAGCCCATATCATGGCGTGGCAACATCCTATTGTACGAGCACACATTCCGTAATAAAGTCATGAAGCCCATGCCATGTCGCGGCAACATCCTATTGTGCGAGCACACATTCCATAATAAAGACATGAAGCCCATATCACAACAAAATCCTATTGTGCGAACACACATTCCATAATAAAGACACGAAGCCCATATCATGGCGTGGTAACATCCTATTGTGCCAGCACACATTCCATAATAAAGACATGAAGCCCATATCATGGCGCGGCAACATCCTATTGTGCGAGCACACATTCCATAATAAAGACATGAAGCCCATATCATGGCGCGGCAACATCCTATTGTGCGAGCACACATTCCATAATAAAGACATGAAGCCCATGTCATGGCAACATCCTATTGTGCGAGCACACATTCAATAATAAAGACATGAAGCCCATGTCATGGCGTGGCAACATCCTATTGTACGAGCACACATTCCATAATAAAGACATGAAGCCCATGTCATGGCAACATCCTATTGTACGAGCACACATTCCATAATAAAGACATGAAGCCCATGCCATGGCGCGGCAACATCCTATTGTACGAGCACACATTCCATAATAAAGACCAATCTTGGGAAATTCATGGTTACCGTGCCTTGGAACATGTACGCTTCTTTCATGTTGCACTTCTTGTAATGCAACAATTAATGGTTCTGTTGATTAAAACACTGTAAAAGGCAAACTACTGAACGTAAACTTGCCAAGAAAACATAAACAGCCAAAAATGCTGGGATTCACTGCGATGTCTTGTAAAGGATATGCAACTAACTTTTAAAACAGTATCTGAGGAGAGTTGTTAAAGGTAAACAATCTGAGATGTCACCCAAGGGGTGCTGTTATTGCATGACAATACTGACTACACACAATTCGTGATTGAATGACACTGTTGACAAGTTAGAGCTTGGATATTCTTCAACACTTTGCCTACAGCCCTGATCTGGCACCTTTACATGAATTTACATGCTCATCTCTTTCCTTGAATGAAAAAAAAATCCCCACTGCGGTCACAATAGCTTGCGATCGGACTGTAATCATCATCACCACGTGCCATGCCGATAAGCGTAGGCGTTCATGTTTTGCCATCTCACACGATCACCAGAGTCGTGGATCAGCATTGCGTTCTTGTCACGACCATGTTCTATTAAATGACAAAACAGATTTTCTAGGCATTTTAAAGAAGGTAGTTTAACATTGCTTTCCTTCTTAGCAGTGACCGTACTGGTCGATGATCTTAGACATTGTCTCCAAAAAAAAAAAAAGAGAGCATCTGCCTACGGTCGTAAAATCGGGGACAATAACCTACAACTAACTGTCGACTGCTTTTCAACTTCATCCACCACCTGTACCTATGGTTTCATGTAACCATGATCGGCGGGCTAAAGGGGTACTCCACTTTGCCAAAGGGTGCCCAGTAGGCTTGCGAAGGAATGGCGGCATCTTACTTCTCCTTTGATAGGGGGTACCCCTATCCCGCCACACAGGCTATAATGACACATATAAAATGAAATGCAAAAATTGCTGCTTGGTCACATCCATCCTTACACAGCAGCGGTTTGATTCATGGATTTCTCGGCTAGGCGAGAGCCTTGACAGAACGGACGACTACGTTAAAAATAGTGCAAAGGTGTAATCTTTATGGCACTAACTTCTTCGTCCACATCTTCTGATGTCACCTTGAATATATCCAAAGAAAGCTGCAATATTGTTCTTTTGGAGGAGAGGGGAGGGTGTTCGCTCGTTTTGAATTCGAGCATAGTTCACACTTTCGTGCGCTTGATTGATTTATGCGTGTGGATAGGCTTTCCTTACCAGTGTCTCTCGCTATCACTCCGACTTCTGAGGTACCTATAGTTTACATCCCCAAGTCAAAGACTAGAAATCAACATTTTAGTCCAACTGCCCGGTCTAGGGGTTACACCCGCTACTTCGGCAGCAGTACACCGGAAAAGCTGCAATAAATATGAGCCCGTGAAATCTCCATAGAATATGTCCTCAAATGTTGATGGTGGAGGCCATATTTATAACTATTTCAGTAAAGGTAATATACTGAAACGTGTCAATTTGAAACTTTATTTTGTGACCTAGCTTCGTAGTACAACAAGATAGATATAGTTTTACGTAATCTTTTCGGAACAGTCATAACATCTGATGGGAGATGCCTTGAAGAGATCAGAACAAGAATCGCCATGGCGAAAGTAACCTTTAGCAAGATAAAAAACATACTGACCAATAAAAAGATGTCAAATGAAACGAGAAAAAGAGTGTTGAGGGGATACATAGAGCCTGTTCTTTTGTATGGATGTGAAACTTGGACAATGAGGAATGAGGAGTCAAGCTGAAAAACATCAGATGAATGCAGAAATGTGGTTTCTGAGGAAAATGCAAAGAATACCATGGAAAGACATAAAAACCAATGACCAAGTACTACAGGAGACAAATGACAATCGTAAATTTATTAGAGAAATTAGACGTAGACATTTAACATTTTTTGGACATGTTATGAGAAGAAATGGATTGGAGAACTTAGTGACAACTGGCAAGATCGAAGGGAACAGACCAAGAGGAAGAACTAGAAGTGAATACCTGGATGGCTTGACCACATGGCATGGACGAGACAGGAACACCGCGCTGATCCACGACTCTGGTGATCGAGTGAAATGGCGAGTCATAACCGCCCACGCTTTCCGGCATGGCACATGATTGATTGATTGAATCTTTTCTAATATTGGATTAGTAATAGAAAGGAAAGGTAGAATTCAATACTTACACAAATTTGTCCACTTTACAGCTTGTTCCATCTGGGTAGTTGCCATTCTTTTTCAACTCTTCTGAAAGCTAGTGTAAATAAATATAAGATTGCTATTACACATATGTTGACGGAGTTGCTCAGAACCATACATTTCCCCCATTTTTCAATGCAATTAAAAGTTGATATGAAAAGGTTAAAATTTGTTTTTACACTGTAGTCAAATTACACCAGGCGGTTGCAGGTTTTGAATTTAGGTTATTTTGGCGGATAACTGTTAGTTTGACCAAGTTTGTCACCATTTTATTCTTCAGCTACACCTATTGTGTGTGCGTGTGCGCGCATGTGCGTGTGCGTGTAAGTGAGTGTACAACAAATTCGCGCTGATTAGGTCACACTGAAGAAACAATATTCCATGATATTTCCTTTTTCTTCATCAGTCACAAAACACTCGCACTCAAATTATATACTCGGTTTGATATTCCTGGCACCGAAAACACCATTCCCTTTATTATTATGTGTATGCGCCAGATGCCGGTCTCTCTGGCTGTGGGGTTACAACACTTTCTCTCTGTAATCCCGTTTATCACGCAGAGTCTCGCAGCGGAGCGAGAACTGAGGTGGTTCGACCCCCGCTCGTGACTTGCGGATACTGAGCCGGCCGCTCAGAAAGCAATGGCAAACTAATGAGCGTAATCTTGCCAAGAGATCAACAGACAGCTGAAAGATGCTGCTGTTGACAGCTAAGTCCTGTAAAAAGGATACGCAAAAAAAAAAAAAAAAAAAAAAAAAAATGCGCCAGATACTCTCCTACTGTGTAGCCTGCTGACAATGGCAATAATATGTGGAGGACACATGGCCAACTCAGACCTAATTCCAGCCAGTCCACACGTGCTGTGTTTAATTATGACCTGGTTACATTCTAATCTGGTAAGTGATCCGGTCGCTCAGAAAGCAATGGCAAACTACTGAGCGTAATCTTGCCAAGAAATCAACAATCAGCTGAAATTCTGTAAAGGATATTCGAAATAAAAAAAAAAAAAATTCTAATCTGCTTGTCCGCAGATGTGAAGCTCGAGTGCCCGTTTTGCACTCTCAGATTGTTTCTGAACTTGGAAATGAGGAGAAGGAGACCCCTGCCACATAGTCCCCCGTGAAGATTGCTCATTATTAAAGGATTGGGAGGAAAGTCTAAACACCCACCTCACTCCGACAGAAGCCAGAACTTTTCGGGGCTCGGCAACGCATTGGACTGAATGTGATGAAAACTCACATTATTTGAAAGGATTAACAAACAACAATAAGCAAAAAACAGAGAATCGGGATGGTTTGGTCATATATCAAGACTGTCCATAAAATGCACACCGCAAATAACGGTGGCATTTAGATCCAACGCAAATGGAGCAAGACGTATCCCCGTAAGAGATGGATAGGGATAGCACGGGCAACGATTACCATCTTAAATGCAGCCCATACTTAGGACCTAGTCCAGAAAGCAATCACTAAGCTGGCATTGTGTAACAGGGGTTGAGGATTGAAAAGCTTCTAATAGTTCATGGCATTTGGCGTTGGCGAACATGTCTGTCCACAGCCTTTTGTCTTATATATACTGCTAATATTTTCTGATATTCTTTAATGCTATGTCGTCAAACCGCCCCGTATGTTTTCTCTATCCACGCCTTTCCTCTCTTCCACCTTTCCGATTGTGATGACATACTTCAGACTCCCAATTCTCACGACATTCCTGAGAACGTGGACGAAATTCTTCTGACGAAAGTAGATAGCTCTCTTTAAGAGCTAACTTCTTTGAAGAACTATCATTAATCTTTTTATCCGCCCACAGTGTTCCCATGATCTTATACAAAACCACATCTTCGCAACACCCATATGATTCCTCACTAGACTGCTAATTGTCCATGATTTACATTCTTACATCAGGTTTGTCTCAATACAACTCTTAAAATATATTTCTCACCCCCATTAACAAAGCTATATTGCGGAGAACGTTCTTTATCTTATGAAATGCAACGTTTGCTTGGACTATTCTAGATGTAACTTCTTTAATACATTTACCATCTGCTATCGTTAAAGTTTCCAAATAACTAAATACATGGACATATTTCAGACCGTAGACCTTATTACCTGCTTTCTTGTAGTGCCGAATTTTGGGTGGCGCTCACCAAATGCGCCACCCCACATTGTGCTAGCGGCTTCGAGTGCAGGAGCGCAAGTGAGAGGGTACAAGTCGTATCCTAAAGCGAGGAAATGCAACCTTAAGATTAAATATCATGGCAGGGAAGACTAGGCCATAAGCCTTGGCCGGCAACTGGTGTAGGATCGAAACTCCGACAGACGGACAGTTTGAGCATTGTTTTGCTGTTCCGGCAGCTTCTGCAGTTTATCTTGTTTCAGACGTATTGGTGTTACATATCCTCTGGATTAACTAGACAGGCCAAGAGAGGGATCATGCTGCATGGGCAACACATGTTTTCTATAATTAAGCCCAGGCTTTGTGCTATGGAGAGTTCTTTGCTTGACATTTTCTTTAAATATATTCAGGTTGGAGTCTGAAGGTGTACGAAGAAGCGAAGTTATAATGTATAATATATATAATCGTAATAATATATACTCATATATAATCGTAAACTGATTACAGAAATAAGACGTAGATGGTCAACATTGTTTTGGTCACATTATGAGGAGAAATAAATTTGAGACCTTGGCGACAACTGGCAAGATCTAAGGGAAGAGAACAAGGGGAAGGTAGAGAAGTAAATACCTGGATGGCTTGGTCATTTGGCATGGTCGAGACAAAAAAACTGAGCTGATCCACGACTCTGTTGGTCGAGTGAGATGGCGAAACATAACCACGATCGCTTATCGGCATTACATGATGATGATGATGATAATGTATAAATAATATGTGTTTCCGGCTGGCGTGGAAGATCAAGATTCTCCACATCTCGCGATCTCCAGCAGAATGTGTCAATTATTGTGCTATTTATTTATCTATGCCATGATAAAAAGGCTGCCAGGAATCACCTACCGTTGTCTTCCTCTATCTCTGTGTCCGTATATCTGCCCAGCTGTTATAATATATTCTCGTGTATGGTTCTTCTGACAGCGAACAGCTCGTCCGTGTGTTATCGGGGCCAATAAGGGAGCAAAGAAAGTTAACACTGTAACCTGCTTTGCATGTCGCAAGAGGCGACTAAGGATATTGGCGT
This sequence comes from Cepaea hortensis, assembly GCA_963921405.1. NCBI lineage: Eukaryota > Metazoa > Mollusca > Gastropoda > Stylommatophora > Helicidae > Cepaea > Cepaea hortensis. The sequence goes on from OY992888.1 coordinate 42,191,156, forward strand.
CAGACTGGTTACCTCATCTGGTTTAAAACCAGCTGCAAAATGCAACCAATAATGTACGAGTCTTCAAAGGACGCATGCTTCGTTTAGAGACGGAAGGCAGAAAAGGAAGACGTGATCAACTTCAATCGACGATGGTTCAACACAAACAACAATACCAAACAACAGTAACTTTAACAGCATTAACAATAGCAACAATAACAGCAACAACAACAAAAACTACAACACAACAACAGCAGGAGTAACAAGATCGGCAAAAAGAAAACTAACACCGACACCAGCAGCAACAACAACCGCAACAGCAGCAACAACAACAACAGCAGCAGAAGCAATAACAAAGTAGTAAGATAATAACAACAGTAACATCAGAAACAACAAACAATGCGTGTTATGGAGTCTCACCGCATCACACACTTCCATCTCTAGTGCCATGAACTGTCCGCTGTTTGGATCAGCCAGCTGGCTGTTGTAAGTCCTGTTCATTTTTAAAGATGACTTGAACTGTCGGTCACCTGGCAACAGGTTAATAATAAACACAAACGGTTGTAATATATAATTATTGCACAATTGTAAAGTGCGAATATATTTATCTTTTCTGTTAATCGTATTTTGCTAGTTTAGCAATACAGTTTGATACTGGTTTAGAGGCAAGCGAGGCCGGCTGAATAAGAACGCTCGCTCTCTTTAAACTTCCGATGTGCTGATATCGAAGTATCGGGTTCATATCCTACACCGGTCAGTCGGACTACAATGTTGACTTCTCGTCCTTGACTTGGGGACGTAAATTACAAGTACCCCAGAAGTTGAAGTGGTTTCGCCTGATGGTGAGGGACAGTGGTAATAGGGAAAGCTAATCCGCATGCAGAATTCAGTCCAGTGCAGGAGTAGTAGCAGCACGTGTAAGGATTACGCTTGAGTTCAAAGCGAACGGACGTAAATTAAATATTGGTCTACAGTCGGAGTTATCTCTGAAACACACGTTCTTCCTCCTTTGTCCTTCATCCTAACTATGTTTGCATGCTGTGAACGTGTAAAGAGAAGCTGTATTTGCCACTTTTGGTCGACATAATAGACTTCCAGGAGGCGCAATACTAAAGAGCTATTATTCATCCCTACCACTATTATAAAATCATTGTGAAATTTTGCCAAATAGATGGCCTCGTGTGCTGCTCTTTATGAAAAAAAAAAAAAAAAAAACGAACGAGAGGAGGGTATGAGTGGAAGAAAGAGATGGAAAGGAGGGAGTAATAATAACAAGAAAACGACGAAGAGGAGGGAATGGAAAGAACACAAAGAAGGCGGGGAGGAAGAAGCAGAGAAAAGCCGAGAGGGGGAGGAGGAGGAGAAGGAGAAGGAGGAGGAGAAGGAGGAGGAGAAGGAGAACGAGGAGAAGTACAATGAGGAGGAGGAGGAGAAGGAGGAAGAGGTGAAGGAGGAAGAGGAGAAGGAGAAGGAGGAGGAGAAGGAGGAGGAGGAGGAGCAGCAGCAGAATAAGAAGAAGAAGAAGAAGAAGAAGAAGAAGAAGAAGAAGAAGAAGAAGAAGAAGAAGAAGAAGAAGAAGAAGAAGAAGAAGAAGAAGAAGAAGAAGAAGAAGAAGAAGAAGAAGAAGAAGAAGAAGAAGAAGAAGAAGAAGAAGAAGAAGAAGAAGAAGAAGAAGAAGAAGAAGAAGAAGAAGAAGAAGAAGAAGAAGAAGAAGAAGAAGAAGAAGAAGAAGAAGAAGAAGAAGAAGAAGAAGAAGAAGAAGAAGAAGAAGAAGAAGAAGAAGAAGAAGAAGAAGAAGAAGAAGAAGAAGAAGAAGAAGAAGAAGAAGAAGAAGAAGAAGAAGAAGAAGAAGAAGAAGAAGAAGAAGAAGAAGAAGAAGAAGAAGAAGAAGAAGAAGAAGAAGAAGAAGAAGAAGTAGTAGTAGTAGTAGTAGAAGAAGAAGAAGAAGAAGAAGAAGAAGAAGAAGAAGAAGAAGAAGAAGAAGTGAAACAATACAAAGAAACATTTATGATAAATACTTACGGGAGGCTTCTGTATCGTCATCATCAGCTCTTGACACTGTGACAATGAATGAACACATTGTCAACGATTTAAAAATATGAAGTGCGGTACTCGTTGGACTGGTTCATTTGTAAAGGGTCGTACTCATCGGATATGGATGCAGCTACCAGCACTCCTGTCCCCTGCCATAGATATCTCCACGAGCATTTCAACACAGTGCACGAGCTTCTTAGCAATGCACACCAGAACCACACTTACAGTTGTTGCTGATGGTGGTAGTGTAATTGCTGATGGTGGTGGTGTAAGTGATGATGGTGGTGGTGTAATTGCTAATGGTGGTGGTGTAATTGCTGATGGTGGTGGTGTAAGTGATGATGGTGGTGGTGTAATTGCTGATGATGGTGGTGTAAGTGATGATGGTGGTGGTGTAATTGCTGATGGTGGTGGTGTAATTGCTGATGGTGGTGGTGTTAATTGCTGATGGTGGTGGTGTAATTGCTGATGGTGGTGGTTTTAATTGCTGATGGTGGTGGTGTAATTGCTGATGGTGGTGGTGTAATTGCTGATGGTGGTGGTGTAATTGCTGATGGTGGTGGTGTAATTGCTGATGGTGGTGGTGTAATTGCTGATGGTGGTGGTGTAATTGCTGATGGTGGTGGTGTAAGTGATGATGGTGGTGGTGTAATTGCTAATGATGGTGGTGTAAGTGATGATGGTGGTGGTGTAATTGCTGATGGTGGTGGTGTAATTGCTGATGGTGGTGGTGTAATTGCTGATGGTGGTGGTGTAATTGCTGATGGTGGTGGTGTTAATTGCTGACCGGTGGTGGTGTAATTGCTGATGGTGGTGGTGTAATTGCTGATGGTGGTGGTTTTAATTGCTGACCGGTGGTGGTGTAATTGCTGATGGTGGTGGTGTAATTGCTGATGGTGGTGGTGTAATTGCTGATGGTGGTGGTGTAATTGCTGATGGTGGTGATGTAATTGCTGATGGTGGTGGTGTTAATTGCTTACCGGTGGTGGTGTAATTGCTGATGGTGGTGGTGTAAATGCTGATGGTGGTGGTGTAAGTGATGATGGTGGCGGTGTAATTGCTGATGGTGGTGGTGTAAGTGATGATGGTGGTGGTGTAATTGCTGATAGTGGTGGTTTTAATTGCTGACCGGTGGTGGTGTAATTGCTGATGGTGGTGGTGTAATTGCTGATGGTGGTGGTGTTAATTGCTGACCGGTGGTGGTGTAATTGCTGATGGTGGTGGTGTAATTGCTGACCGGTGGTGGTGTAATTGCTGATGGTGGTGGTGTTAATTGCTGACCGGTGGTGGTGTAATTGCTGATGGTGGTGGTGTAATTGCTGATGGTGGTGGTTTTAATTGCTGACCGGTGGTGGTGTAATTGCTGATGGTGGTGGTGTAATTGCTGATGGTGGTGGTGTAATTGCTGATGGTGGTGGTGTAATTGCTGATGGTGGTGGTGTAATTGCTGATGGTGGTGGTGTAAGTGATGATGATGGTGGTGTAATTGCTGATGATGGTGGTGTAAGTGATGATGGTGGTGGTGTAATTGCTGATGGTGGTGGTGTAATTGCTGATGGTGGTGGTGTTAATTGCTGATTGTGGTTGTGTAATTTCTTATGGTGGTGGTGTAATTGCTGATGATGGTGGTGTAAGTGATGATGGTGGTGGTGTAATTGCTGATGGTGGTGGTGTAATTGCTGATGGTGGTGGTGTTAATTGCTGACCGGTGGTGGTGTAATTGCTGATGGTGGTGGTTTTAATTGCTGACCGGTGGTGGTGTAATTGCTGATGGTGGTGGTGTAATTGCTGATGGTGGTTGTGTAATTTCTTATGGTGGTGGTGTAATTGCTGATGGTGGTAGTGTAATTGCTGATGGTGGTGGTGTAATTGCTGATGGTGGTTGTGTAATTTCTTATGGTGGTGGTGTAATTGCTGATGGTGGTGGTGTTAATTGCTGACCGGTGGTGGTGTAATTGCTGATGGTGGTGGTGTAATTGCTGATGGTGGTGGTTTTAATTGCTGACCGGTGGTGGTGTAATTGCTGATGGTGGTGGTGTAATTGCTGATGGTGGTGGTGTAATTGCTGATGGTGGTGGTGTAATTGCTGATGGTGGTGGTGTAATTGCTGATGGTGGTGGTGTAAGTGATGATGGTGGTGGTGTAATTGCTGATGATGGTGGTGTAAGTGATGATGGTGGTGGTGTAATTGCTGATGGTGGTGGTGTAATTGCTGATGGTGGTGGTGTTAATTGCTGATTGTGGTTGTGTAATTTCTTATGGTGGTGGTGTAATTGCTGATGATGGTGGTGTAAGTGATGATGGTGGTGATGTAATTGCTGATGGTGGTGGTGTAATTGCTGATGGTGGTGGTGTAATTGCTGATGGTGGTGGTGTAATTGCTGATGGTGGTGGTGTTAATTGCTGACCGGTGGTGGTGTAATTGCTGATGGTGGTGGTTTTAATTGCTGACCGGTGGTGGTGTAATTGCTGATGGTGGTGGTGGTGGTGTAATTGCTGATGGTGGTTGTGTAATTTCTTATGGTGGTGGTGTAATTGCTGATGGTGGTAGTGTAATTGCTGATGGTGGTGGTGTAATTGCTGATGGTGGTTGTGTAATTTCTTATGGTGGTGGTGTAAGTGATGATGGTGGTGGTGTAATTGCTGATGGTGGTGGTGTAATTGCTGATGGTGGTGGTGTAATTGCTGATGGTGGTGGTGTAATTGCTGATGGTGGTGGTGTTAATTGCTGACCGGTGGTGGTGTAATTGCTGATGGTGGTGGTGTAATTGCTGATGGTGGTGGTTTTAATTGCTGACCGGTGGTGGTGTAATTGCTGATGGTGGTGGTGTAATTGCTGATGGTGGTGGTGTAATTGCTGATGGTGGTGGTGTAATTGCTGATGGTGGTGATGTAATTGCTGATGGTGGTGGTGTTAATTGCTTACCGGTGGTGGTGTAATTGCTGATGGTGGTGGTGTAAATGCTGATGGTGGTGGTGTAAGTGATGATGGTGGTGGTGTAATTGCTGATGGTGGTGGTGTAAGTGATGATGGTGGTGGTGTAATTGCTGATAGTGGTGGTTTTAATTGCTGACCGGTGGTGGTGTAATTGCTGATGGTGGTGGTGTAATTGCTGATGGTGGTGGTGTAATTGCTGATGGTGGTGGTGTTAATTGCTGACCGGTGGTGGTGTAATTGCTGATGGTGGTGGTGTAATCGCTGACCGGTGGTGGTGTAATTGCTGATGGTGGTGGTGTTAATTGCTGACCGGTGGTGGTGTAATTGCTGATGGTGGTGGTGTAATTGCTGATGGTGGTGGTGTAATTGCTGATGGTGGTGGTGTAATTGCTGATGGTGGTGGTGTAATTGCTGATGGTGGTGGTGTAATTGCTGATGGTGGTGGTGTAAGTGATGATGGTGGTGGTGTAATTGCTGATGATGGTGGTGTAAGTGATGATGGTGGTGGTGTAATTGCTGATGGTGGTGGTGTAATTGCTGATGGTGGTGGTGTTAATTGCTGATTGTGGTTGTGTAATTTCTTATGGTGGTGGTGTAATTGCTGATGATGGTGGTGTAAGTGATGATGGTGGTGGTGTAATTGGTGATGGTGGTGGTGTAATTGCTGATGGTGGTGGTGTAATTGCTGATGGTGGTGGTGTAATTGCTGATGGTGGTGGTGTAATTGCTGATGGTGGTGATGTTAATTGCTGACCGGTGGTGGTGTAATTGCTGATGGTGGTGGTTTTAATTGCTGACCGGTGGTGGTGTAATTGCTGATGGTGGTGGTGTAATTGCTGATGGTGGTTGTGTAATTTCTTATGGTGGTGGTGTAATTGCTGATGGTGGTAGTGTAATTGCTGATGGTGGTGGTGTAATTGCTGATGGTGGTTGTGTAATTTCTTATGGTGGTGGTGTAATTGCTGATGGTGGTGGTGTTAATTGCTGACCGGTGGTGGTGTAATTGCTGATGGTGGTGGTGTAATTGCTGATGGTGGTGGTTTTAATTGCTGACCGGTGGTGGTGTAATTGCTGATGGTGGTGGTGTAATTGCTGATGGTGGTTGTGTAATTTCTTATGGTGGTGGTGTAATTGCTGATGGTGGTAGTGTAATTGCTGATGGTGGTGGTGTAATTGCTGATGGTGGTTGTGTAATTTCTTATGGTGGTGGTGTAATTGCTGATGGTGGTGGTGTTAATTGCTGACCGGTGGTGGTGTAATTGCTGATGGTGGTGGTGTAATTGCTGATGGTGGTGGTTTTAATTGCTGACCGGTGGTGG
>OY992888.1:42199925-42274925 GCA_963921405.1 Cepaea hortensis
GGTGATGACGGTAGTGGTGGTAGTGGCGGTGGTGGTAGTGGTGGTGTTTGTGGTGGCAGTGGTAGTGGTGGCGGCGACGGCGGCGGTAGTGGTAGTGGCGATAGTGGCGGTGGTGGTAGTGGTGGTGGTGGTGGCGGCAGTGGTAGTGGTGGCGGCGGCGGCGGCGGTAGTATTAGTGGAGGTAGTGGTGGTGGTGGCGGTAGTGGTGGTGGTGGCGGTTGTGGTGGTTGTAGTGGTGATAGTGGTAATGGTGGCGGTGGTGGGGATAGTGGTGGTGTAGTGGGGGTAGTGGTGGTGTGGTGGCGGTAGTGGTGGTGGTGGTGGAAGTGGTGGTAGCAGAAGTGGTGGTGGCAGTGGCAGTAGTGGTGATGGTGGTGGCGGTAGTGGTGGTGGTCGTCGTGATGGTGTTGGTGGTGGTGGGGCGGTAGTGGTGGTGGCGGTGGTGGTGGCTGTAGTGGTATTAGTGGTGGTGGCAGTGGTAGTGTTGGTGGTGGTAGTAGTGGTGATGGTGGCTGTAGTGGTGATGGTGGCTGTAGTGATAGTAGTGGTGGTGGCGGCGGTGGTGGTGGTGAGGTAGTCTTTTGTGGTTGAATTCCGTGGTGGCTAATTTCTACTGCATACCAACCACTCGAAGAAGCAACATCTATCTGTTATCTATATTCATACGTACGGTGATTTGTGGTCCATATTTGTGTAAAAGGGTGTCGGGGGTTGAACGTTCTCCATTTGCAAACAGACATGCGACTGACTGCGTTGAGTTTGTGCAGCATTGCCGTAGTAGAACTTATCCACCTGTTATACCTTTTTCCTCTACATCTATAGCCACAGCTTCGTCTGTTGTGATCCTTCAGTGCTAGCTGGCTCGGGATTTGTTCTCATCAGATGGCCGAACAACATGTCATCGCAACGTTTATAAAATCTTACATGACAACGTGGTGTATCACACTGATAATAAGTGGCGGAGACTTTTTCTCTTCCTCTTCACCTCTATCCTGCTCTTAATTTCTATCACGCATCTTGCATATGATGTAAGAATTACGCATTTGTTAAACATGTTCCTTACTATAGTTGTCAAATTATGGTGTCATCTTTGTCTTTTGCTATAACGCATAGTTTAATTTTTCTTGATATTCAAGGAAAGCCCTTCTGTTGCACTATGTTGTTAGTCTTGTGTATGTTCAGTTATGAATACCGTGTTCCTTGCATATCGTAAATTTCTCATTCTGTTTTCTGCTACTTGTTTCCAGTAAATATTGGACCACACCGACATTAAATGCCAATGACTTGCTATTTGTAAAGTAAGTAAATATATAAAGTAAATAAACATGTAAAGTACGCTGTGACTAAGCTTAAGGCGCAGAGCATATGGTGCTAGACCCATATTTGTATAGACCAGTCGGCACCAGGTGGCTGATGCGGTCAGTATCACACGCCAGCCGCCTTTACTTTATAAGCTATTCTTGATATCCGTTTTAGGCTGGGTCTATATAGGAACCCAGGTCAATTAAAAAAAAAAAATCCGAATTCGCCAGGCTGGGGATCGAACCCTTCACCATGGTGTCGGCAGACGAGCATCTAGCCACTGAGCGACCACAGCTCCCATTGACATGTGTACCACGCCATTCATATGTGTACTACGCCATTGTTACATGGCTAGGGGACTCTGTGCTTATAACCTAGTATTGCATGGCTAGGATTCTTGATAATTGTACTATACCGATTTGACATGACTAGGATTCTTCATAATTGTACTATGCGGACATTACATGACTAGGATTCTTGATAATTGTTTCTAAGCGGACATTACATAACTATAATTATTGATAATTGTACCATACCGCTCTTACATGACTATAATTTGTGATAATTGTACCATACCGACACTACATGACTAGAATTCTTGATAATTGTACCACACCGATATTACATGATTAGCATTCGTGATAATTGTACCATGTACCACTTGAGCGAAGTGCAGTAAGAACACAAGAAGGTATATCAGATATGTTCACAGTCAATACAGGAGTGAGACAGGGATGTGTGCTCTCTCCCCTGCTATTTAATATCTACATGGACAGAATTTCCAAAGAAGCAAGTCTCGACAAAACAGATTCAGAAAATTTAGAACTCTTTACTCCAGATGAAACAACCGATCCACATGAAATAAATGAACTTTTAATTGCAGACGATCAGTGCCTGTTTTATAGCGACGAGGGCAGACTGCAAAATCATATTAATAATCTGAGTTCAACATGCAGGAGTTACAATATGAGCATAAATACAGCCAAATCCGAAGAAATGCAAGTTAGCAGATCGACGGGCCCGCTAAGTATGCAGTTAAATAACACAACTCTGAAACAAGTTAAAGAATTCAAATATCTTGGAAGTATGATCACAGAAGATGGCAGATTAGACACAGAAATTTAAATCAGATGTCAAAAAGCTAGTGCACTTACATATAAACTATCACCCTTACTGAAACATCCAAATATACCCATGCCCGCAAAACGACAGATAATAAACAGCATATTCCACCAACCCTTTGCTACCAATCTCAGACCTGGACTTTATCCAAATTAGACCTTCGCAAAATCAACACCTGCGAAATGAGATGCCTGAGGAGCGCTGCCAACTTAACAATCCGAGACCGAGTAAGAAATGCTATTGTCAGACAGACAGTGGGATCCACACCTTGTGCCACATTTATTGAAAGACAGAAGATCAAGTGGTTTGGCCATGTTGTTAGAATGCAATACCATCAACTGCCATCACTGGCCTTACATCAAAGATCATCTGCGACGAGACCAAGAGGACGTGCAAGACGAAAATGGATTAACGACATCAAAGACATTGTACAGCGACATGGAATGACACTATCCAGTGCCGCCCACCGGGCGTTGGGAAGCAAATTATTCCTCCCCACGACGCTTGACGGCAGAAGTGGAAGAAGATGATGATGATAATTGTACCATACTTACACAAAACAGCCAGGACTATGGCAGCCACAATCACACACATCAGAAAGATCACCAGGACAACAAAAGCGACTATTCTGCGAGTAGACTGTCTCCTGAAGGTGGACGTTGTGGCATCATCACTGACACTGCCACTCTCAGACTTGGATGTGGGCTGCAGAACAAATAAATAGTTAGCAGCAGAAGCGTCACAATGTGGTGGTCCTAACATGGTCCTAACGTATTCCTAGCATTGTCCGAAATGGTCGTAACATGGCCCTAAATAGTCCTAACATGGTCCTGCTTCGGGAAGTGTTTTCCCCTCACACTTTCCATATCGATGATCTTGGGTTCGATACTCTGAAGGGCGGTTTCGAATTTTTAAAATTAGTTTCGGCTCCCAGGTCGACCTAGCCTAAAATATGTACCCGGAAATGTTTTTGGAAGTAAAGGTGACCCACTGAGTGCAGTTTGGTCTATAAAATATGAGTCCTGCTCCATATGTCGAGTGCGCCAAAGCGTGTACACGAGACCCTTCCTTAACCTTTCATTTGAAGCTAGAGAACAGAACAAATAAAATGTTCTTTTGCGTTTGAATTTTCAGGAGGCTGATTGTTCAATTAGTTAGAGGTTCGATTTAAGTGCACCGGGTTTAATCCCATATGGATCGGTGTCCTTCTGCAGGGCGAAAGCTATGCAGAGCGCACCAACTCCGTAGCTCCAGCGGCGACCCCTAGGATATCCGAGAAAATTGCACTCGTGAACCGAATGTTGCCGTCCGGAATCGAACCCACAACCTTCGGAGAGCGAGGCTAGCTGGGTACCTACTTGGCCATGGAGACTCCCAGTTAGAGACTGGCACGCCTTCAGACATGCACAATGCTAGATGTTTATTTCTGGATGTGGTATAGCAAGAGTCGTTAACTAGACAACACACAGGTAAGTGTTACAAACAATCAATATTCAATAACTAGTAGTAGTAGTAGTAGTAGTAGTAGTAGTAGTAGTAGTAGTAGTAGTAGTAGTACTGCAGTAATAGTAGTAGTAGTAGTAGTAGTAGTAGTAGTAGTAGTAGTAGTAGTAGTAGTAGTAGTAGTGGTAGTAGTAGTAATAGTAGCAACGGTAACAGCAGCAGCAGCAGCAGTACTACTACTACTACTACTACTACTACTACTACTACTACTACTACTACTACTACTACTACTACTACTACTACTACTACTACTACTAGTAGTAGTAGTAGTAGCAATAGTAGTAGTAGTGGTAGTAGTAGTAATGTTTACTGAGATTTTGATGGTAGTGCTTCAGCATCAACATCATCGATCCTTTTTATTACAATTATATACCCTCCTCCTCATCTCACCCATTCTCATGATCATCACCCATCCCCACCATCATCATCATCATCCATCCTCCTCTATCCATCATTCATCCTCCCCTATCCATCATCCATCCTCCCCCATTCATCATCCATCCTCTATCCATTCATCATCCATACGTCTCCATTCATCATCTTTCCTACTCTATCCATCATCCATACTTCTCTATCCTTCATCCATCCTCCTCTGTCCATCATCCATCCTTCTCCATCCATCACCATCCATCCATTATCATCAATCTATCATAGTAGTAGTAGTAGTAGCAACAGCAGCACCAGCAGCACCAGCAGCAGCAGCAGCAGCAGCAGCAGCAGTAGTAGTAGTAGTAGTAGTAGTAGTAGTAGTAGTAGTAGTAGTAGTAGTAGTAGTAGTAGTAGTAGTAAGTAGTAGTAGTAGCAGTAGTAGTAGCAGCAGCAGCAGCAGTACTAATAGAAGTGGAATAGTATTAGAAACATTTACAATAGCACAACAGTAACTACATTACCTCAGAAGCGTTGTAGTAGTTCTTGGCTAAGATGTTGCTGTCACGTGCTTTTAAGGGGTCGTACTGGGTGAGCATGATGTCTCCTTTACTTCCGGGTTCTCCCTCGTATGCCACATTGTCGTATAGAGCCGACATGTAAGGCCACTGTTCGAGACAAAGCAAGGTGGAGACAGTAAAAAAAAGTGTCCAGTAATGTGCAGAATGTACTGATAGCGGTGTAGAGACAGAGAAACAGAAAATGGTGTTGTGACAATGAAATACAGAAAACGATGTTGTGATAGAGAGAATGAGTAAACGGTGTTGTGATAGAGAAATGCAGAAAACGATGTTGTGATATAGAAATGCAGAAAACGATGTTGTGATATAGAAATAAAGAACACGATGTTGTGATAGAGAGAATGAATAAACGGTGTTGTGATAGAGAAATACAGAAAACGGAGTTGTGATAGAGAAATGCAGAAAACGGTGTTGTGATAGAGAAATGCAGAAAACGGTGTTGTGATAGAGAGAATGAGTAAACGGTGTTGTGATAGAGAAATGCAGAAACCGATGTTGTGATAAAAAAAATGCTAACAACGGTGTTGTGATAGAGAAATACAGAAAACGGCGTTGTGGAACAGAAATGGCAGAAAACGGTCTTGTGATAGAGAAATGCAGAAAACTGTATTGTGATAAAGAAATGCAGAAAACGGTGTTGTGATACAAGCATGTAGGAAACGGTATTGTGATAGGGAAATGAAGAAAACTTTTGTGATAGAGAAATGCAGAAAACTGTTGTGGTAGAGAAATGCAGAAAATTGTGTCATTATTTCAATCAGTAGCATGTCCTTTGCAGAACCTCGCTCCCATAACAACCTTCCGGAAAAGCTCTCAATCATAAGCAAGATGTACCGCGTCCGATACACCCATCTGGAGATCATCCGCCACATCCTGCAACCATCTTCTCTTTGACCTTCCTCTTCCTATCTTCCCGGGCATATACCCCTCCATTATTGTTCTCTTCAAACTTTCGTGACGTTTTAAGCGACCGAAATATTTCAATTTTCTTTGTTTTATCGTCTTTAATAGCCAACCTTCTTCAATATTCAGCTCTTGAAGTATGGATGCATTTGTTCTTTTCTTTATCCAAGATATTCTTAGAACTTCTTCTTCGTTCATCCGGAGTTTTTTTTCGGACGTGATTGCGTTGTGCCTGTCCACAGCAGAGCTGCGTTCTTGCGCCGTTAGGCCGACACATCCGACTTCTGCGGGCATTTGTTGACCGGGTTAACCTTCCCGGGGGTTTCTTAGGACGTTTGGCTCTCACTGTTGTGGTGTTATCCCCCATCCCAGCTGGCCCGTATAGAACAGCCAAAGACATCCTGGTCAGCCCTCAAGGGAAGGCAGGGGCAGACCATGGGCATTCCCCGCCATCCAAGGAGGCTTCCATACTTGCAGAGCCAACACACAGCGCTCTGGTACTGGGCTCACCCAAGGAATCGTCACGTCCTGCACATGGCTGCTTAGCCTCACTTCCGTATATTGGGCCTTCCATTCACCATAGGCTGTTCTTCCGGAAACCAGAAGTATGCAGTCTGCAGATGACATCCACACAGTGAGCTTTCGATTCGGACTTTCCACGTAATGGATTTGCTATCCAAGCAATATTCCATTTCGTGCCACTAGGACACTTTTTCCACCTTTTATGAAGCCCACACAGTGTGCTTTCGATTCGGACTTTCCACATAATGGATTTGCTATCCAAGCAATATTCCATTTCGTGCCACTGGGACACTTTTTCCACCTTTTTTGAAGCCCACACAGTGAGCTTTTGGTTCGGACTTTCCACGTAATGGATTTGCTATCCAAGCAATATTCCATTTCATGCCTCTGGGGCGCTTTTGTAACCGAAAACTAGTCTATAACATTTATATTCAAAAGCATTTATGAGATGTTCAGCTTGTGTAGTAAGTGTCCAGCTCTCACAGGCGTATGTTGCAATGGGAAAGATGCATGCTCTTAAAAATCTAATTTTTGTAGTTCTGTCTGTCCCTCTCCACATGAAAATGGTGTAGTGATACAGAAATACAGAAAATGGTACAATGACAGACATATACAGAAAATGGTGCAGCGACATAGAAATACGGAGAACGGTGATAGATAGAAATAGGAGACTGTATTGTGATGGAGAGAAACAGAAAATGGTGTAGTGACAGAGAAAAACAGAAAACAAGTGACTAGATTGACAACATGAGAACAGGAGAAAACACTTCTAATAGAAGGTTATGAGGGCATGCACAAAATGACAACGGAAATATTAAAGAACAGTTGTAAATAGAAACAAACAAGTAACAACAGCAGTAACCACCCTCAGAATGAAAGAAAGAGAGAAAGAAAGAAAGAAAGAAAGAAAGAAAGAAAGAAAGAAAGAAAGAAAGAAAGAAAGAAAGAAAGGGAAAATGAATTACACGAAAAACAAGTTTAAAAACAAACAAAAATCACATACAAGGACATTTAAAAAGAATAGATAGGAGAAACAAAAAAAAAAAAGCGAAACGCCGCAAACGGAAACAAAAGCTGTTAAAAACATAAATTATAAAAACAAAATCCATTAAAAAATTATAGGAATGGAAACATTAAGAGGGATAGAAAGGTGGGAAAAACGTACGAGGGGTCAACAAGGTTTTGTAACATGTGCAAATCTCTTTGAAACCTCGTCCGCGCTAAAGAGTTCGCGCACTATGTTGAGATTCTTTTTTAGTAATCTATGGGAGGAGACTTGGGCACTTATATAAGTCTATGGGAGGAGCATGGGTCACTTATATGTCTCCGTGTGTGATCTATGGGAGGAGCATGGGAGCACTTATCTAATTGTTCGTGTGTGATCTATGGGAGGAGCATGGGAGCACTTATCTAATTGTTCGTGTGTGATCTATGGGAGGAGCATGGGAACACTTATAAGTCTCCGTGTGTGGTCTATGGGAGGAGCATGGGACACATAAGTCTCCGTGTGTGATCTATGGGAGGAGCATGGGACACATATAAGTCTCCGTGTGTGATCTATGGGAGGAGCATAGGACACATATAAGTCTCCGTGTGTGATCTATGGGAGGAGCATGGGACACATATAAGTCTCCGTGTGTGATCTATGGGAGGAGCATGAGACACTCATATATAAGTCTCCGTGTGTGATCTATGGGAGGAGCATGGGACACTTATATAAGTCTCCGTGTGTGATCTATGGGAGGAGCATGGGAGCACGTATCTAATTGTTCGTGTGGATCTATGGGAGGAGCAAGGGACACTTATATAAGTCTCCGTGTGTGATCTATGGGAGGAGCATGGGACACATATAAGTCTCTGTGTGTGATCTATGGGAGGAGCATGGGAGCACGTATCTAATTGTTCGTGTGTGATCTATGGGAGGAGCACGGGAGCACGTATCTAATTGTTCGTGTGTGATCTATGGGAGGAGCATGGGACACATAAGTCTCCGTGTGTGATCTATGGGAGGAGCATGGGAGCACGTATCTAATTGTTCGTGTGTGATCTGTGGAGGAGGATCGAGCACTTATATAAATCTCCCTGTGTAATCTGGGGGCGAAGGAATTGGAGCACTAATGTAGATGTCGGTGTGTGATCTATATGATGAGACAAGAGTACGAATGAAGGTTTTCATGGATGGCCCATGGGGAGAGAGTGGAGCACTAATGAAAGTCAGCGTGTGTGATTTATGGGGGGGGGGGGAGGAGAGACTGGGGTCCTTAGGTAGGTGTCTGAGTGTGTGATCTATGGGAGGAGACTGGGGCCCTTAGGTGTGTGTGTGTGTGTGTGTGTGTGTGTGATCTATGGGAGGAGACACTAATAAAGGTCTCCGTCTCAAGATGATCTTGTACAAACCAAATCTATAAGAAACGAATGAATACCACTTCAGGTGACTCACAGTGCACTATGACATAATCAGTGGTTCTCGAATATTACAGAAAGAAACAGTACTTTAATTAAACGCAATCAAGCTTATATAAAACGCACATTTTCAACTAGGTTAGAAACTGGTCAACTCTGTATACACGCCTACATGCGTATAGAAGAATCCTGTGCGTATTTTCTAATTTGCATGTGGCGTTGTATAAATAACTCCAGAAAATTACCAGACTCCGCGTAGAGTTGATGGAGAGATAAAAGGCTACACATAAGCACGCGATAGGTGGTTTTTGACAGTGCATAATAAGAGGTGGACTTAATCAAACTCCACTTGGAGTGGATGGAGTAGACACGTCTATAAATGAGCATGTGAAATGTGGATTATGACAGTGTATAGTAAGAGCCACGTTCTGCTAAGGAATACTTTGGCCAGATCACAGTCCACTCTTGTTTAGAAAGAACAGCAATGAAAGACATGGTTCCTGAATGTCGCAAAAGAGCTCCTCAAAAATCGACGATGAATACAGGATATTAAAGGGCATGAAAATGTGAGGCAGGGAAACTGACAATGGATCAAGAGTCTTCCCAGCGGATTGTGGTGAGAATGACGATCTGCAAAGGACTTGCTATATAATGAAACAAAGAGTTTGCAGCCTTGAAAACCCACACGCTGAAGTGGCGAGGTAAATTGGATGGTTCAGCTATATAATTACTGGAACACGCCTAGACATAGCTTGCGCTGGACAGGTCAGAAAGAGATCTGTTGGAATGGAGCCTCCTAGGCCATGTTGATGGGTAAGGCACGGCAATTAATAAACGACATTTGTATTGGTAGAATTATCGTCAGGACAATCGTAAAGTTGAGAAGGTTAAACCTGTCCACAAGTTCCTGAGGACATCGGATGTTTCGACCAAAAGGCGCAAATATCGCAGCTCTGCTGTAAATAGGCTCAGCGCAAATACGTCCAAAACACCACATTTTGGAAGAAGAAGAAGAAGAAGAAGAAGGAGAAGAAGTAGAAGAAGAAGAAGAAGAAGAAGAAGAAGAAGAAGAAGAAGAAGAAGAAGAAGAAGAAGAAGAAGAAGAAGAAGAAGAAGAAAAAGAAGAGTGGTAATATCTTATGGAAGATGCTTTGTAGAGTTTAGAACAAGATTAACTTGAAAAAAAAAACGGTCTTGCAAGTTAGAAAACATGCTTACCAATAGAAATATGTGAATTGCAGTGGCAAAAAAACAAAGGTAAAGTTCTATACAGAAACTGTTCTGTTTTATGCATATAAAACGTGTAAGGTAACACAAAATAAGAAACATCTAATAGGAGTGGAAATATGATTCCCGAGTAAATTAAAAAGAATATCACGAACGGATTAGGGGGGGGGGGGGGGGGGGGGAATCAAAAAGCGACAGTCCTCCGAGAAACGAAACCATAAATTGATTAGATAAATGCCCACATTCAATATTTTGGGTCGCAGAAAAGAACTTGAATACTAACTACTAGCGAACTTGATGGGAAAAGACCAAAAAGATGCCACAGCGATAAATACCTGGATAACTTGGTCACATGGCACAATCGAGACCAGAACATAGAGCTGATCCAAGACAGGTGATCGTGTGAGGTGGCCAATTATGATCACGCCTGTCAGCACGGCACATGGTGATGATGATGATGATGATTATGATGAGAGATTCAATATGTGTGTTTGAAAAGAGATTGTGAAGCATATCGGAGCAATCTTTCATACAAAAAGTGCATCTACAGAAACACACTTTGCTACCACTATACGGAGTTTCATTCATTTTCACTCGTACTTTTTCTCCGGAAAGTACCTTTATATTGTAATATTCTATTACAACAACATTATTTGATATATAGACAAGAATTAAAGATCATTTATATAGAGTGAAAGAATTAAACACCCGTCAATTGCTAAAACGACGTATAAAAATAGCAGTAACAACAAGAAAAGAATTTGAAAACAAATATAATCACCTTTTCTGACTTTCGTTTGCAACACAGAATTCCAGCCATTGAACTGACTTTTCGCGTGAGTTCAAAGACCCTGGTTTAGCCGCTAATGGCAGCTCTTCAGTCAATCAGGTTGGATTAACTCATTACACTTAGTGCCGTAATTATACTTCAGTCTTCTCGCTTTCACCAAGGTTTTAACCACTCCTGGCGTTGCTGTACAGTGTCGAATAGCTCAACTTATTCAATAGTTCACGCATTAGATATCACAATGTTATTTCCCGTGTCCATTAAAATCGCCCTGACATTTTAAGCGGTGTATAGAACAAATGCGAGTATATTTACTAGGATCCTTTGGCAAACAAACACCGCAGGATAAAGATGTATATAAATGAGGCGAGACTAAAAGGAAACCGTATCAACAAAATCGACACTGGGATAAAATTTGATGATACTGCGACAATATACACCATGGCTTAATAAATTAAAAGGACACTATTTTACAATTTACACATAAAACTATGAAAGACATTGCAAGAGACCCTATTCCATGACCTGGCTTATATTGGGTGTACTTTTAATGACTGTGGGGTTTTTGAAAACATTACCGTTTCAAGTTTTGTATTCATCCTCTATGGAGTTCATTAAACATAAAAGGTAAATACAAAACTCGGAACGTCAATGTTTTCAAAAACTCCTGTCATTAAAAATACACACTGTATATGGTATACAGTGCCAGGTCCATGTTTTTAATTGACGAATCAGCAGTCGATGGGTGCTATGGTTGCTTTTACATCCCTGAGCATTTCCTGGTACTCGTTTGAGGTTGAATTAATCTGGGAGCCTGGGTCATTTAAAAAAAAAAATAAAACTGACTCCAAGGGGATTCGAACACAAGATCCCCAGGTTGGCAAGTCAACTATGAAATAATACTACTCTACATATTGTACACTAAACTACTAAACATACACTACAATGGCATTATAATAGAGTGTAAATAACACCTTACCGTGTAAACTTTGCTTAAATCACAGACAGACTTTTAAATTATGCTTAAAATATTCATTATCCAAAAACGCTATTAAATTCAAATGATAGTTGTGCAAAGCCGTTGGTGTCACGAGAATCGGCAGGATGAGAATCAATTACGTTATATTAACCGCACGAACAATTTCATTTACATTATATATATATATATATATATATATATATATATATATATATATATATATATATATATATATAGCCGGCTTCGTGGCTTAGACGTTATGACTGTTCTCCGTAATCTCGTATACTCTCGTCGGTAACGTGATGACGGTTCAAATCAGCAGTGGTTCGAATCAGCAGTGGTTCGAATCGCATCGGTAACTTACGGGGTATGTGAGCCGGCCGCTCAGAAAGCAATGGCAAACTACTGAGCGTAATCTTGCCAAGAGATCAACATACAGCTGAAAGATGTTGGTGTTGACAGCTAAGACCTGTAAAGGATATGCTATATATATATATATATATATATATATATATATATATATATATATATATATATATATATAATATTATGATCTGTTTAAGTCCCCGCTAATCACTGGTATCATGAAGGCTAATAGACTACAATGGCTGGGGCATATAGAAAGAATGGAAGGCAATAGGGAAACAAAACTCGCTTACACTCAGGACATAAATGACCGAAGACCCAGAGGTAGACCAAGAAGACGGTGGAGAGATAATACATATACAGACCTAAAAGCACTTGGAATCAACGACTGGCAAGAGAAGGTCCACCAGAGAGACGAATATTATCAATGATGCAGTTTCGTATATAAGGAATTGCAAAATGTAGCAATAGAGCTCTTACGAATTATTTTTCTCAACTCGATTGACACATACCAATTACAAAGAATGTGCTTCATCTTGTGAAATACTGTCTTTCTTTGGACTATTTGACATTTAACTTCCCTAATACATCTTCCATCTGCTGTTATTTTAAAAAAAAGCAACAACAAAAAAACTGTCATTTACTGCCTATAATACAGTACCTTCGGTGTACGACAGGGGTGTCTTGAGCCAGAGGAATTAAGGCTAGTGCAGGGACGCAGAGGTGTTTCCAAGGCACCAGGGCCGGGTTATATACTGGCCAAGACCTATTGACGCGTCCTCGTCGAGCGTCCTCGTCGAGCGTCCTGGGCAACAGGTCCCTTCGGGGTCCTGGCTAAGGTCAGTAGGATCGCCGATTCCTCCGAAGTCGGAGAGTGTCTGCCTGTACGGCGAGGAACCACCAGTCTGCACACCAATAAGCCAGACATGGGACAACGGATACTCACGCAAACCTCAAGTCCTGTATGACATCACACTGATGTTGGACAACAGGATGCCTTCATCCGACATACAGGACTTCGCGTTGGAGCTCAAGCCAACGAACACAAGCAAGCAAGCAAGGCTAGTGCAGTCGCCGCGAACTGTGCAGGTTAGAGTTTTCTTTTTGGCCTTGACAGAAAACAAATCGACATCTTACCGGGGATTCGAGCCCGCGAATCCCGAAGGAGAATTAGGCATTCTAGCCCTCGGTCAGCGGCTCCTCGTATCTGCTGTTATTAAAGGACCCAAATACTTAAATACGTTGACTTGTTTCAGATTGGTTCCTTTCACTTTGATGTTACATTTGGGTATAATCATTTCCTTTACAATAACCATTACTTGTGTTTGTCAGTTATTTATGCTCGTCGTCTATTTTGACTTTCTATTGCAATTATATCTATCATTTCTTGTAACCAAGTTCCCCTTCTTTATGGACATGAAATAAAAACACTATTAGTATATCTGCAGCAATTCCAAAAAAAAAAAAAAAAAAATGCGCGAGAACGCATTTCTTTTATTTTGTTTTAAAATGATTTCACCCTGCTAACAATCTTGACATCCTGGCTACATTAGCTAACAATCATTAATACATATTTTTTCTATTAATTTGCTTCACGGCAGATTCCCTGCGGCCAATTTATCGCATTTGACTTCCTCAATCCCGTGACATTTAAAGCACACGTGTCCTGTATTAGGATTAGGATGTTTATATTATTGTCTGTTTAATTTTCTTCACAAAGTTACATATTCTTATACAGTTGCATTTTCATTATTTTCACAGAAAAGTGTTTCCATCTTCTGTGTCATTCTGTCAAGTGTATTGTAGACGCATTTTTCTGGCCTTGTGCGGATATTCCTGCCCGAGGTTGTGTTGTTATTCTTCACGCGGTTGGTTTGGCCTCTTACAATTCACTGTTGCCGTGTTTTAGTCATAAAATATCGTTATTACCAATCTGGCATGTGGTTTTGTTCCCTAGATGTTGGTATGGTTTGAACTTGGCGTTATCTAATCATGATTTCTGCTGCTGCTTGTTCTTCCTCCTTTCTTCCTATTCCTCCACCACTTCCTCTCTCCTTGCTCCCTCTTCCTTTATCCGCATACTCCTTCTCTCTTCCTTCTTTTGTCTCATCCTCCCCCTCCTTCACCTCCGTCTCATAAACGATGACACCGTTAGAGGAGCCTACTCGATATTAAATTACTTGCACATCTTTTACAGGACGTCGCACTCAACCTCACCATTTTTGACTGTTCGTGATTTCTTGGCAAGTTTACGTTCAGTAGTTTGCCATTGATTTCTGAATGATCGGCATTCACACCTTTGTATAAGAAACCAACGCAAGGCGGCCTGCTTCCAAATGGCCCTCAGCTGTGTTTCGAAAGCGGTGTACGTTCGTGACGCCTTCGCCACAGAGTCTGCTCGTGACGAAATCATCTATGTTTGTTGTGTTCCTGTGTAGTTTAGACACAGCGCGGTGTTTATCATTGATTTAATGGACCAGTAGATGTTTTAAAAAAAAAAGTTGGGTGTACTTAGGAAAATCCAATGCAGAGCATATTCAGCTGGTTGCTTAGTCCACGTATCTATAGTGGCGAGGTATGTTCAGAGGGTTGCTTAGTCCACCTGCACATAGTGCCCCGACAGTCAGTATGACTTCTGTTTTGTTTTTGTTTAAAGCCTTTTATGCCCTCTTCTGTGATTAAGTATCGACATCTGTTTCTGGCTGTCCATAGTGTAGTAATCATCTTAAGGATGATGCTGTATCTTGCTATATCATATCTATTAAGTTAGTTTGTTATGTTTTCTGGTATTTTGTTTCTTTTACACATGTGATCATTATAAACGGCTGCGTGTAACTTTTTATGTGTCAGACAATCAGATAAATATCGCTTTACTTCTTCCCTCTTCGGTCCGAGTGTATATCAGTCTATTTCTGTCTGTCAATCAAAGAAACCCGACGAGAAAGATCTCGCTTGAACTATCTCATAATGGCAGGAACTAATCTCAGTATCTGCACCTGGATTAACTTGTTCTCGTGAACGTTTGTTGTGAATGAGGTGATTGTCTGCCTCCCCCCCCCCCCTCCCGCATATTCTTTACAGGACATCGCTGTCAACATCAGCATCTTTCAGCTGATTGTTGATTTCTTGGAAGATTACGCTCTGTAGTTTGGCATTGCTTTCTGAGCGACCGGCTCACATACCCCGTAAGTTATCGACGCGCCAGATCCGCCACCGATTCTCGCGATTACGCTAATGTTACTCACGAGAGTATACGGGATTACGGAGAAAGTCGCTAACACCTAGGCCAGGGAGACCAGCCAATTGTCTATGCAAATCGAACAATCATTCAAAGAAAATGTCTCAAATATAATCATGTTATCTGAATATATTAAATAATCGCTAATATTCCCATGACAATGTGCCACGCTGAGAATACGTATACTTATGCGATTTTGTTGTTTGTATCTCTCTCTCTCTCTCTCTCTCTATCTGTGTGTGTGTGTATGTGTGTGTGTGTGTGTTCAAGTGCCTTAACTGATTCAGTGCCAAACAAAAAAGGAGGTTAGGACCATACATGGCGCACAATGAAATGGACAAGTACTATACTGTAAATACCTATTATATCTATTCATTGAGCATTAAAATTGCGGAATATACCGCGAAACAACACTATGGCCATAGTATGGAGAGATATCAACCTTCTGTTCAAATGGGAGTTCTCATTCGTCGATATGGTTATTATTTTTCAGCACTGAATCAGTTAAAGGAACATGTATTAAGTTACATTTTAAATATGTAACCGAATGTCAGTAGAAACTGTAGATCTAAATACACTGACACAGAGTAAAGCAATGCACACGTGTCTATGTATTTAGACTACCTACAAGACGATTACTAATTATTGTCATAGCTTCACCACATTATTTCAAGCATTACTTCTTGGTATGATAATATATGACTAAACTATTTCAAGCTTCACTCCCAAATCTAATATTTTATGACATTATATTTTAAGCATCCCTCCTTAATGTAGTAACATTTTACTAAACTGTTTCAAGCAACACTCCGAAATGTGATAATGCGTTACTAAATTATTTCAAGCATCGCTCCGAAATGTGACAATATGTTACTAAACTATTTCATGTATTACTCTGAAATGTAAAAATATGTTACTTAACTATTTCAAGCATCACTCCCAAATGTGATAATATAAACTATTTCAAGCATCACTCCGAAATGTGATAATATATTACTAAACAATTTCAAGCACCACTCCAAAATGTGATATGTTACTAAACTGTTTCAAGCATCACTCCGAAATGTGATAACATGTTACTAAACTGTTTCAAGCATCACTCCGAAATGTGATAATATGTTACTAAACTAGTTGAAGCATCACTCTGAAATGTGATATGTTTCTAAACTATCTCAAGCATCACTTCGAACGTGATAATATGTTGCTAAACTATTTGAAGCACAACTCCAAAATGTTATAATCGCAACAATACATATTTACCCAATTACATGTACACATTACACTTACGTTTCCCACAATCACACCTAAACAAAATACATATAATTTGATAAAACATGACATACGCATGTCCTTATATCGCTTCTTTGTTTTAAGTATAACTTTCCTTTTTATACTATTAATTTAAGATTTTATAATTATATCTTTATTAAAGTATTTACTGTGAATATTTCTAAATTTGATCAGGATAACTTAAGATTTGTTCACGCATACACATATAAATGTACTTACGCTTTCGTTAAACGCTTTCATTACGCTAAGGCTAAAATTATAACGTTAATGAAATATTTCAGACAATTTCGTATTAAAATGTTATATTTGTAAACCTATTCACGTAATCACTTTGAAAGTTATTAAACCTATCTATCCAGTAACACAAGAAACCACTAAATTTTTCACATAATTATTTACCACTAATGTAATATTTAAACTAGATCTCAAACTCAAAAAACAGCGGTATATTCAAAAATCCTACACTGGTTTTGGCTACCCAAATGACCAGGGAAGGCATACACACTTGAAATATCCCACGTGTGTCCACCATATGACAATAGATTGGTGGACAAATAGATTGCCGGACATGGGATTGTTAATTCTTTATTCCACGCGCGACTTTCAACTGAAATCTGAGCAACTAACGACACAGCGAATGCAATAAAATGTCACTCGGATGTAAATATTTGCTTTGTTTATAAACCACATGACTGTAACGTGAAGAAGCGAATCCGAGAGTAGCTAAACGCTAAACTAAATGCACGCGAAGCAAATCCAAAGTATATACTCAAAGCAATGCAGTGGTGGCAGAGTGATTAGTGCTCTTTACTATCAAAACAGTAGTCCCGAGTTCAATCCCTATGAGAGGCAGGGTTACTTTTCCGACCAGTGATTCTGTGTATTCGACTCAAGCATAAACATAGCTAAAGCTACCGCACTATTTTGTGGGGTGTATCCGGGACGGTAAGCGGCGAGGAAGGTAACCGGATGGCCCTTTTCATCATGTCGTGGATATGTATATAGTAAACAAAATAAATATAAGTACTAAAATGGAGAGGATCGACTTAATTGCATCGGGTTTACCCCGTCTAGCCAGGTCCCCGTGACCCGCGAAGGCGCAGAGGTTAGCACACTTGCCTGCCGACCCGATGGTCATATGTCCTCATTCCCATGGAGGCAAGGATGTGTTTAATATTGAGCTTGTGTTTCCAGATCGACCCAGTCTACATTAAGTACCAGGATATTTCTGGACAAATAATGGCGGCTGGTGTGATGTTGACGACACAGATTGTCTATAAACGTATGGGATTGGCACCATATACCCTAACGCCCAAGACACGCACACGGCACGAGCTCCTATATCTCCAGCGATGACCCCCCCTCTCCCCACAGGACTTGCATATGTCAAGGCCTAACACTACATACTAAAGAAAAGTTAGTTGCATATCTTTTACAGGACGTCACAGTCAACACCAGCATTGTTTTTTTTTTTTACTGTTGTGATGTTTTGGCAAGTTTACGTTCAGTAGTTTGCCATTGCTTTCTGAACCACTGACACCCATACCATTTCATAAAAAACCCAACGCAACGCGGTCTGCTGCCAAATCGCGCGCAGCTATGTTTTGAACGCGGGTATGCGGTAATCACGAACCGCGTCTGTAACACCCTTAGCCACGGAGCGGGAAACACTACATACTCCAAAAGGCAGAATTTACAAGGGGACTACAAGTTTCTGCTCACTGGAGCTAACAGAACAGAAGATAACGCTATTACATATAATAAACAATGGTGGTCAGTCGATATATTTAGAGAGTGACAGCTGCGAGATAAGACAAATCCGATAGATTGTGCAACAAGAGGGATGCTATTGATCCTGTAATACCTTCAAATACAAGCACAAGACGTAAGTTCGATTGATATCTTGGTCAAGTGAATATAAAACATCACGGCAACTAACATCTACTGAACGTAAGGAGTGAGTGAATGTCACAAGTCATCATTGATGTCCTTATTTCTCAATCATACATTCACTGGCAGGCTCCGTGATGAAGGTGTTATGGACGCGGTTTGTAATCCAACGTAAACGCGTTCGAAACACAGCTGCGTGCGATTTGGCAGCAGACCACGTTGCGCTGGGTTTTAACGAACGGGTATGGGAGCCGGTCGTTGAAACAGCAATGGGAAACTACTGAACGTAAACTGGCCAAGACATCATTAACAGCAGTAAAATGCTGATGTTGACAGCGATGTCCTGTAAAGAGGAAAAGCAAAAATGCATTCATTCATTCATTCACTCACTCATTCGTTCGTTCGTTCCTTCGTTCATTTATTCATTCATGGAGGGGATCCTTTGTAGAATGCCTCTCCCAACACGGCCCGGCGGGAAAGACTCTCGATCAGTTTCCCCTGTATCATACATACAGGCGGCTGGTGTTATACTGACGACACAGATTGTCTATAAACGTATGGGATTGGCACCATATAACCTACACGCCACAAGACGTGGGACATGGTCCTTATTCAGTTCGCGGCGACTGCACTAGCCAGGCGGCCTTTAATTCCTCAGGCTCAAGACACCCCCCCCCCCCCCCTTGCCATACACCGCGAGGTACTATAGGCAGTAGATGGCAGTTTGTGTGTGTGACTGTTACAGTGTTACTGTATATATCAGATATAAAGTCATGGAGATAAGACAGACTATGAACGACAATGGAGGTATGTTGTACGAATAATTACAATAAACATCAAAGAAATTATTCCTCATATACGTACAATTGAGAGAGAGAGAGAGAGAGAGAGAGAGAGAGAGAGAGAGAGAGAGAGGGAGAGAGAGAGAGACAGACAGACAGACAGACAGACAGGTAGCGAGGAGAGAGAGGGGGAGGGTAGAGAGAAAGAGAGGAGGAGGGTAGAGAGAAAGAGAGGAAGAGAGAAAGAGGCAGAGAGAGAGAGAGAGAGCGAGAGAGAGAGAGAGACAGACAGACAGACAGACAGACAGACAGAGAGGTAGCGAGGAGAGAGAGAGGGGGGGGTAGAGAGAAAGAAGAGAGAAAGAGGCCGAGAGAGAGAGAGAGAGAGAGAGGAGAGAGAGAGAGAGAGAGAGAGAGAGAGAGAGGAGGGGGGGGGGTAGATAAATTACATTTTGCAGATGATGACCGAAAGGTAAAAGAAAAAGCAAGATAAGAAAGAATATAACATAATTCACCGAAATTTGAACAAATGATGGGAGATATCACATTCCATATATCAACAAATAAATATGGCGTAGATCAACACGACATATACAACCTACAGTTCACCAGATAGAAGGCTGTGCACAGGCATCACCACCAACTTCATACGGCATGGGATACACGACGTTTAAATCGAAGAATTGTGTTATATTAATGGGACTAAATTATATAATTAAACGCTGGACAGACTACACGGAAGAGCTATACGATAATAGGAAACTGAGGCAAATAATCAATAAATTCGCTAATTTGGAAATACCCACGTCACACGACCTAACAGTCTCATGGCTTTAAGTGTGAATATTTGGTCGCTTGAAGTCCTCATAATGGGGTACTTTTTGTTTCCGCCACGCTCGGATAGACATACCCGCCCCGTGTGTCGCCGGATGTCCTTGCAGACAGTGTGCACTGAGCTGATCTTATGTAACATGACGAGTGGACACCAGGCGGTCAGTGGTGACAGAACCAAATAAAAATATTTCGGTGCAACATTTCCGGAAAGTTGTGAAGCAGGAAAAGAAACATGGATGGAATAGGAGTAAAGCAATTCAATAAACACACGGAGTCCCTCATCTTTTTAATCCTCTTCTTTGTCTCTCCTTCTCATCATTGTAATCGTCGTTGTTTCTGTAGTTATATATCATCATTATTATCATCATGATTACAACCACTATCACAACGATATAATATGTGGAGGTCAGCATGGAATATTGGATAAGTAAGCTCGCTCTTAAACTGTCCTTGCGCTGATGTTGAGGTATCGGGTTAAACCTCATACACCAGTCAGTTGGACTAATGTTCACTTCTCATCCTTGACTTTGGGACGTAAATTACAAGTACCTCAGACGTCGGAGTGGATTCGCCTGATTGCGAGGGACATTGGTAAAAGGGAAAGCTAATTCACACGCAAAAATCAGCCCGATGCTTATAGCACGTGTATGAACTACGCTTGAGTTCAAGGCGAGCGAACGTAAAACAAACACCGATATGATGATGATGATGATGATGATGATGATGATGATGATGATGATGATGATGATGATGATCATCATCATTATCATCATCATCATCATCATCATCATCATCATCATCATCATCATCATCATCATCATCATCATCATCATCATCATCTCCTGCACCACCGCCAATACCGTCTTAATAATGATTGTCATCCTCATTAAGCCACCATTATCATCATAATCATTATCATCGTCTTATCCTTATAACCACTATCACAATGATGGCGATTATCAATATCATCGTCGCCGTCACTACCGTTGCGGTCATTACATTTCTACAGCTACCGTATATACACGGTGTTTGTAAAATCTCACTACACTTTGCATGTAGGACAAATATGAAAAAAAAACAAAAACAAACTTTCTTCCCTTGATAACACCATTCTGTTTGGAGTGCAAAGAATTACTCCAGCAGACGACAGCCATTCGCAGCATATTGCTTCACAATGGACTGGTACACATTTTATGATGACATCGTGTACTTAATTTTTCAAATTTCTTCTACATACAAAGTGTAGTGAGATTTTACAATTACTCTGTATATATCAAAAGGTATGTACTGGTAACGTGGTCAATGTCGGACCGCGTGCCTTTATTCCACAAGACATTTCCTTATAACCATTTACAGCTGGGTCGAACTTGGAGGGCAGGTCAGTTTTAAAGATCCGCCACAAATCGTAATCGAAACGAAACCATGACTACCGGACTGCCAGGCTAGCGAGCTGGCCACGAGGCTACCGTGGCTAGTGAGAGACTAGAAGACGAAACGTAGGACAGCAGGAAGTCGAGTGTGGGCTTGACATTAACACAAGATGAGTGTGGATGTGATTGACTAGATCATACAGTGAACACAAGGTATGGCTAGGAAGCTTGAGGAAAGGAAAGACACACGCGGTATAACTAGGAAGCTTAAGAAAAGGAAAGACACACGCTGTATAACTAGGAATCTTGAGGGAAGTGAAGATACACACACAGACACAAGCGAAGGTTGCCTCAACAGTCTTTACCAACCAAACGAAGAATAATTTATCATCATCATTATCAAGTGCCCTGCCAGCTGGCGTAGGCGTTCATGACTCTCCACAGATCTCGGTCTTTGGTTTTCTAGATCAACTCTGCTGCAGATATCCTCCACGCCACCGTCTCAATCCATCCAGCATAATCTCTCTTGGCCTGCCTCTTCATCTTTTCCCCTCGATCTTTCCAGTTGTCACGATGTTCCCCAATGCCTCTCTTCTCATCATATGACCAAAGAAAGCTGTTTGTCTCGTCCTTATTGTTGCATATAATGTTCTAGTTTCATTAGCCTCTTTCAGGCAATCGCTGTTAATTACTCTGACAGTCCAAAGAATTCGCAACATTTGTCTCAGGAACCACATCTCTGGTGCTTCCATGTTCTTCCTAATTTGTTAATTTTTATTTCAAATTCACTGCCATATAGAATTTGTAGAATAATAAGAAAACTTAAATATCACAAATGAGTAAACCACATGTTGCTACCAATAAAATAAACAAAGCCTTTCTGTTATACGTCGTTATTAAGTAATTATGTTCTGTAGGATTCCTTGGTGATGTATCAAAGTCCAAAGTAATTTCCCATTAATGAGCTTTTTATAGTCCATTTATCCAACACTAAGTGGCGAATCCATTTCAGAAGGAGCTCTATTATCATACACAATGTGACTATCTGCTCAGTGCTGTATCTGTTTGGTATGAAGCCTGTCAATTCTTCCCTTTGTGGTTTGTCAGTAACATCTCTTAATCTCTCCAGAATGATGAAGCTTAATATTGTTTTCCAGGAGATGACAAGAACATTATTCCTCTCTAATTTTCACACTCCTCTAGGTCCCGTTTCTTCTTCAGCGTCACCACACATCCTTCACTCCAGTCTGTCGCTATTTCTTCAGCCTCTGGTAACACTCAAGTTGTTTCAACCAATTATTAATTTAACTAGGTCATGAATTGTAAGTTTTGCTGTTGTAGACAATTATTATTTTAACCACTTCTGGTGACAATTAATTTCTGTCGTATCAGACAATTATTATTTTAACCAGCCCTACATTTAACATTTAACACATTTAACTCCTGCTATTTCAGACAATTATTACTTTAACCAGCCCTACATTTAACTCCTGCTATTTCAGACAATTATTACTTTAACCAGCCCTACACTTAACTCCTGCTATTTCAGACAATTATTACTTTAACCAGCCCTACATTTAACTCCTGCTATTTTAGAAAATTATTACTGTAATCAGTCTTACATTTAACTCCTGCTGTATCAGACAGAATTGCTTTAACCAGCTTTACAAGTTAACTCCTGCTTTTTCAGACATTCCTTACTTATCCCACTCGGCTGCAGTTGTTTCTTGAAGCCATTTTATCAGCCACTTATTAGTGTAACCCATTTTTCAACAGATGATTCTTTCTTGACCTCATACGTCGCTGACAATTATTACCGAATCATGCTATGACCTGGGCATTTATTACTTTAAGTAGAAACAGCTTGAGAGGTGCGTCTGGCCGAGTGGCTAGAACACCCGGTCGACCGGAGTTCTTATCCTCGGTAAGGTGAATGGATTAATTTTATTTCGAGGCCATAAAAAAAGCTCGAGGCGTCTGCACTTGCTAGTCAACCTTAATTCCACAGGCTCAAGACCTACCTGCCCTAGACCGCTAGGTACTAACTATAGGCAGTAATGACATTTTTAGAAACAGCACGAAACCAATTCATCTAAGTATGAGCAGTGTTGTTAAAGAAATACTAACACATATGCAGGCCACGCGATGAAGGGGTTACGGACGCAGTTCGTAACCCCGCAGAACACGTTCGAAACACAGCTGTGGGCGATGTGGCAACATACCACTTTACGTTGGTTTTTTAAAAATAAAATGGTATGGGTGCCGGTCGTTCAGAAAGCAATGGGAAACTACTGAACGTAAACTTACTCAGGATTAACGAACAGCCAAAACAATGCTGGTTTTGACTGCTAGGTCTTATAAAGGATTTGCAACTAACTTTAACTAACACATACAGACAACTGTAGTTATTAACTATTAAAAATGACAGACTTGTGGCTTCAATAAATCGATATGAAATATATAAATTTGTTTACAGTACATTTGAACAATTACAGTCTGAAGCTGGTGTGACATCTGGGCCACTTATATTGTCTGTTCTGATAACTTTGTATATATAACAATTACTCATAACAGACTGGCTCCGTGGCGAAGAAGTTACGGACGCAGTATTTCAGGATTCTCGCCGCTGCTACGGAGTTCGTGCACTGAGCTGAGAGTTTTCGGACTCAGACTTGAGTTAGGAGTAGAACGGAGCGCTTATGGGTTACAGCCGTTTGCCGTGATGTTGATCCGTCGACTAAACTAAACTAAACTAAACTAAACTAAACTAAACTACTTCTGTTAGCACCAGACGGGGCATGTGTGTTTATTTATGAACTGTCGTAGTGGCCTCACAGGGCTCCCCACCTGACATATTAAAAAAAATACGTTGACATGTCAAACGAATTTTTCACTATTGAGGACTACGAGATTTTCTCCTGCTCATACTTCCTCTTCGTCTTCACTCTGCTCTCTTCCATTGTTATCGTTTTCTTTCTTTGTCATCTCCTTCTTTCGGCTCTTTTTCCTGTTTCATCAGAATCTTCTTCTGAATTTTTATTACCTTTCGTCTTTTTCTTCTTTCGGCTGCTTCTCCTCCTCTTCCTTCTCCTCCTGCAGATCTTTCTCCTTCTTCTGAACTTTTTCTTCCTCCTTCGCCTGCACCTCTTCCTCCTTAACCCGCTCGTCTTCCTCCTCATCCAGCACATCTTCCCCCTTCTCCTGCACCTCACCCCTCCTGCACCTCTTCCTCCTTCTCCTGTACCTCTTTCTCATTCTCCTGCACCTCTCCCTCCTCGTCCAACACCTCTTCCCCCTTGTCCCGCACTTCTATCTCCTCCTGCACCCCTTCCTGATGCCTTCTCCTCTTCTCCTTTCCTGTCCTTCGTCTTGGTCTTACAGTAACGAAGGTTTGAACAACTGCCACATGGCCGTCATGTGCCTGCCCCAAAAACAAAGCCGTCGTGATTAAAGAAACTCAAACTACTGTAAAGAATGTCTGTATTCCAGAAAGAACGTATGTAAGAGAACGCACAGTATAAATCATGAATATTAATAACATGTCTATCAGCCCGTAAGTCTGTCAACTACTCCATCTACTTCAAGTGTTATACAAACTAATTTGACCAGAAGATCACCAAGATCTCTGGGAATACCTTCGAGAGTCTGTGACGCAGTGCGCGCATCATTTGATGAGGTCAAGTGTCGTAATTCAGACATAAACACGTCATCACAGTACGTCTAGGGAAATTATGCTGGTCTCGTACATTTGTCAAATACGAGAAAAACTTCCGTCTGCTTTGAAGTGTCATACATTTTGGTGAATTTGTTTCTGTCTTATCTTACTCTTAACGTTGGTGAAATTACATGGCAGCGACTTTTCCATTTGATTGTACATTAACGGAAGTATAGAATGTCGAATCCCAGATGGAACTCTATGCGCGTAGTTGTTTATGTTCCCTACAATGTTATTGTAAAATTGGAAGGGAAGAAACGGCGGTACATTTCTGAAATCAGGCGGAACTGACTGAGATGGAAAAGAGAGAGATGACCTAGAAACTACAGGGTGGAATTGAAGCCGTTCGGAGACAAAACTGAAGGACGTAAGATTTTAAATTAGGATGAAAAGGAGACATTAAAGAAAGTATAATAGATAGAAAGATGGCAGAATATTATACAGTTGCGAAGCTAATGAAAGTAAGTATATAATGCACGTTTCACGACTAATGAAAGTCAGAATGTAATTCACGTTTCACGACTAATGAAAGTCAGTATGTAATTCACGTTTCACGACTAATGAAAGTAAGTATATAATTCACGTTTCACGACTAATGAAAGTAAGTATGGGATCCACGTTTAAAGACTAATGAAAGTCAGTATAGTATCCATGTTTCACGACTAATGAAAGTCAGTATAGAATCCATGTTTCACGACTAATGAAAGTCAGTATAGAATCCACTTTTCACGACTAATGAAAGTCGGTATAGAATCCACGTTTTACGACTAATGAAAGTAAGTATAGGATCCACGTTTAAATACTAATGAAAGTCAGTATAGAATCCATGTTTCACGACTAATGAAAGTCAGTACAGGATCCACGTTTAAAGACTAATAAAAGTCAGTATAGAATCCACGTTTCACGACTAATGAAAGTCAGTATAGAATCCACGTTTCACGACTAATGAAAGTCAGTATACTATCCACCTTTCACGACACGAGGCATTTTGAGTCTATTGACGCGTCCTCGCCGAGCGTCCTGGGCAACAGGTCCCTTCGGGGTCCTGGCTGAAGTCAATAGGATCGCCGATTCCTCCGAAGTCGGAGAGTGTCTGCCTGTATGGCGAGGAACCACCAGTCTGCACACCAATAAGCCAGACATGGGACAACGGATATTCAAGCAAACCTCAGGTCCTGTATGACATCACACTGATGTTGGACAACAGGATGCCTTAATCCGACATACAGGACTTTGCGTTAGAGCTCAAGCCAATGAACACAAGCAAGCAAGCAAGCGAGTCTATGGTGCTAGTCTCATATTGTTAGACCTGTCTGCAATCGATCTGCTCCGTGGCGAAAATATTACAGACGCAGTTAGCAATTCCGCATATCGCGTTTGAAACACAGCTGTGGGCGATTTGGCAGCAGACCGCCTCGCGTTGTTTTTTGTTTTGTTTAAATAAATGGTATAGGTGCCGGTCATTCAGAAAGCAGTGGCAAACTACTGAACATAAACTTGCCAAGAGATCACAAACAGCCCAAAAATGCTGGGATTGACTGCGACGTCATGTAATGCAACTAACTTTATGTGATCGATGGAAGGACACTGTAGCACTTGTAGGGGTATCTGTGGGAAGTATTTCATACCTTATAACGTATATCAATCCTACTTCAATATAGCCCCGTGGGTCAGACTGGTTGAAGACGGTTAAGGAAAGATCTAAGTCATTACGGGTAAACAGCAATAACTGTATAGAAGAGAAGGGTTACGCGATAACTTTAAATGAGTGGGTTAATGTAACAGCTGATGGAGCTGAATGAGTTAAGCGATAAATAGAAATGGAGGTCACCAAATAAGAATAAATGGACGCAAAACTGTATGGACCGGTGTCCTTGTGAGTTTGCAGTTTTGTTAGGTTAGTAAACATAGGTTCGGACGAGCTAGCAAGAAGACAGAGAGGAAGAAAGAAAGGAAGGTAGACAGAGAGAGAGAGAGGAAGGAAGGTTGACAGAGGGATAGGAAGGAAGGTAAAAAGACAAACAGGAGATAATATAGGCAGACAGGAAGGAAGACAGACAGACAGAGAGGAAGGCAGACAAACAGGAAGAAAGGAAGACAGATAGGCAGACACAGAGAAAGGAAGGCATCAAGACTATCAAACGTGTTTATTTCAACAAACTAGGCTTGCGTCCTTCCTACAGACAACGGTGGTAAAGGTAACGGGTTCGAATCGGATTATCGCTACTGTTATCTACTGCTTCTACTGCTATCAACGATGCTTATTGTAATCCATCAGTGCAAATCAATACATATGCAAGCATTTCACATCATTTACTTTGATGACCTCGGAAGTCCCACATCCCGTAAGCGTGAGAGCTCCCAGAAGTTAGCACTGTAGGCCCAAGAAAGGCAACGTAGTGTTTTCTCATTGAGAACACACAAGCCCAGACTACACACAATATCCCACACCATTTCACAATTATTCATTCATTCATTCATTCATTCATTCATTCATTCATTCATTCATTCATTCATTCATTCATTCATTCAGTAGCATGTCCTTTGCAGAACCTCGCTCCCATAACAACCTTCCGGAAAACCTCTCGATCATAAGCAATCACTAACGGCGGAAATTTGGAACTGAAATGTTACGAACAGATTCTTCGAATACCGCGGACCCAAGAAGAAAAAAGAAAGAAAAATACTGATATTCTACAAGATTTGAACATGGAAGTGTCTTGGAAACTGCAAATACGTTGGTCACATGACACGTCACAGAGGTTTGAAAAGAAGAGAGATGGAAGATGTGGTTCATGGAAGAAATGACAGGGGTCAATCAACGGGATGATGGACACAGGCAATGTAAGACACCGTAGGCATGAATATGCAAGAGGCAGGGACACTGGCACAGGATAGAACATGTGTTCGGCGGCGGGTGGTGATGAGAGCAGCGTCCTGCACAGGTCGTGTCACATGATGATGCGTCCGCAGACTATGTGTTGACCTGCAAGGGCACACAATACAGTCATGCTAGTTTGAATGGCTTTTTACTGATTCAGTGTAGAAAGGATAATATATATTGCCAGATATGATCTCCTAATTAGACAACAGGACCACATCACGTCATACTTGAGTCATCGTGTTATTTGTTTCGGTTCGCAGTATCTTCCGCAATTTTAATGCGAGTGAACAGATATTTACATTATTATACGAGTTCATTTGACTGTCCGCCATGTTTGGTCCAAACCTAATTTTTGTTTCGCACTAATCAGTTAACTAATTATGTGGGCAGCACGCTCAAGTCCAGGTCTGACACTAGCCAAGATCTTGCAACAGGTCCTTACGATTACGATTATACCATTACCCTACCCCGTTCAACCTCAAAGATAAGTTATTTAGGGTCCATCCCTGGCTCAGATTAATAATCCAGTGGCTGAGTCAGCCAAAAATAGCGGCTGCCCACGGTTTTCCCCTGACATCATATTAATTTCAAGGTGATTGTTGTCCATAGGTAATGCTCAATGCGATACACTATCTATAGTCAGCGTTTCCCTGTCCTACTAACGTTGTAAGGATCCACCACCTCTCCATAGATGTGGAGTTCCAGTAGCTGTGGTGAACACCCCGCTGGTTTCGGATTCTGGAAAGGGGAACGTGAGCCGTGAAGATAGTACTTCGATACAGGGTCAGAAGGAAAGTCTCTGTAACGACCTCATTCTACATGGTTCGGTGTTCTTAAACATCCGGTGTGCTGATGCCGAGGTTAGCGGTTCATCCCCTACCCCGGACAGCTGAATTAAAATGGTGACCTGTCATCCTTGACTTGGGGGACTATACGTCAAGTACCAATGACGTCGGAGTGGGTTCGTCTGATGGCGAGGGACACTGTTAATAGGGAAAGCTAACCCACTCGCAAAATTCAGTCGATAACTATTATAAATAATAGTGTGTATGAACTACGCTTGAATTCAAAGTGAGCAAGGGAAAAAAAATATTCTATATGGTCCTTGCACTTCTCACGGCTCGGGAGACCCGAACGTTCATACCTTGGGTATAGTATTGTCTTCCATAAGATATATGCTAACCAAGCAAGCAATCATCCAGCCAGCCAAACATCAAATCTACCATTAAATCAGCCAACTAGTCAAACAATCAACCAACCAACAAATTAAACAACAAACCAACAAGCCAATCAAATAGCCAACCAACCAGCTAGTCAAGAAGCCAGCAGCTAGCCAGCAAGCCAGCCAGCCAGCCAACCCTCCAACAAAGAAACTAACCAGCCAGCCAGCCAGCCAGCCAGCCAGCCAACCAACCAACCAACCAACCAACCAACCAACCAACCAACCAACCATCTAGCCAGCAAGCACGCCAACCAACCAACCAACCAACCCACCAACCCACCAACCCACCAACCCACCAACCCACTAACCAGTACAGCCCACTTGCCAGATGTCAATTTGTTATTTATTACTTTCTGTTTTGCCAGCTCCGTGGCTAAGGTATTACTGACGCAGTTCGTAATCTCGCATACCCGCGTCGAAACACATATGCGGGCGATTTGACAGTAGACCGCATTGGTTTTTACGAAATGGTAAAAGTGCTGGTCGTTCAAAAAACAGCAGAAAACTACTGAACGTAAACTTGCCAAGAAATCACAACAGCAAAAAATGCTGATGTTTACTGCAACGTCCTGTAAAGGATATGCAACTAACTTTTTTTTTCAACTTTCTTTGTTAGTTAATCCTTCATTCGCTGACAGTTATTTTTCAGTTCTCGTTCTATCTTTTCCTTTCACTGCCTCTACCCTAGCTTTTACTTTCACTCCTTCAGCCACAGATAGTGTTTACGTAACTCCTTCTGCCCCACAGTGTCGGAAATGTCTCGCAATCTGCACCCCGGAGGCGATTGTTTGTAGAAAACTGACCCAGACTGCTATATATGCCTAACCTAACATGTGTATTAGAAACAGTCCTGGGAGGTAAAGGAGGCCGGCACAATACTGACCACGTCACCCTTGGAGTGCCGATCGGTCTATACCAGTGTTTCCCAACCTTTGTTGTACCATGCCCCACTTAAGCCTTTCTAAAATTCATATTGCCCCCCTCCCCCGCCCCATGCCCCCCCGTCCTCAACATATACATTATTTTTAATATTCAAAAATTGAAATGTTCACTAAGAAACTTGAATGATAGGTTTTAGGAAGAAATCACTAGGTAATTATTGAGCAAACACAGTAAGTAAATTTTCAAAACATATAATGGAGAACTGAAATTCAAGTACAAAATAATTTTAATGAAAGATTGTTCTATATTATTTTAATTATTAGTAATTATTTATTATTTAAATTTAGTTAGATCCTTGCGCTTGATGCTTGCTGCAAAGAGATCTTATGTCAGGTTCCAATTTAGTTAACTTCAGTCTCAAGTCTCCCCGTTTTGTTATATTCAGCCGATTTCTTCCATTTTCGAATTTCCCCCCTTAACAGTCAAATTGCCCCCCTGTGGGGCGTGGGCCCCACGTTGGGAAACAGTGGTCTATACAAATATGGGGGTAGCACCACATACCATACACGCCTCAAGGCCTATAAAACAGCCATTTACTTTGCTTTACGTATCCCAATGTGCTATGACTTCAAAATAATTGTCTCGGACAGAAAGATGCGCAGATCTTCAAAACGGTATTAAACGCTGTCTGTGTTAAACTTAAGACGCTGAAATACTCATAATCTGATTAAGAAAGCGTGGTGGTATGAAAGGTCGTCACTCAGGTGTGACGCTTCCTACAATAAATCAGCCAGAGGGCACGTTCTGTGAACATGGTGACTGTCAGCGCAGAAATGTATCAGGATGTGAACCCAGAGTTACTAATCTGACTTCTATTGGTCTCATGTACAACATTCTTCTAATATGTCTTCGTTATGAGTTCTCCGTGACATAGGTTGAAGCACGCCAACAATAGAGCACGCCAACAATAGTTTGACTTACTCGCGTATCATCTCATCTAATCGTGTTCCTTGTGTACCTTGCGGTGTCGGGGTGAAGCATAAACAGTGGGTGAGTGTCCGATTATGGTCTTCGTGTATCTAAATTCCTACGAGCTCTTGTTATTCTCTCTGTCCATCGTTTATATGGTCGGCTTCTTCTTCTGCATTTATTTGGTCTGTACATCAGTGCTTGTTGTGGTATACTGTTAGTTGGTAATCTAGTTGACTTACTGTAAATTTGGGAAATCTTTTAGATAAAAGGTGCCACACTGTTTTTGTTTTGTAGCGTGACCACAAGCCTGCAAGAAGCCACGGTAGTTTGGCATGACCACGGGACTGCAGAGAGCCACAGTAGTTTAGTGTGATCACACGCCTGCAGGGAGCCACGATAGTTTAGCATGACCACAAGCCTGTAGTGAGTCACGGTAGTTTAGCGTGACCACAAGCCTGAGATAGCCACGGTAGTTTGGCGTGAACGAGACTGCAGAGAGCCACGGTAGTTTAGCATGACCACAAGCCTGTAGTGAGTCAAGGTAGTTTAGCGTGACCACAAGCCTGAGATAGCCACGGTAGTTTGGCGTGACCACGAGACTGCAGAGAGCCGCGGTAGTTTAGTGTGACCACACGCCTGCAGGGAGCCACGATAGTTTAGAATGACCACAAGCCTGTAGTGAGTCACGGTAGTTTAGCGTGACCACAAGCCTGAGATAGCCACGGTAGTTTGGCGTGACCACGAGACTGCAGAGAGCCGCGGTAGTTTAGTGTGACCACAAGCCTGAGATAGCCACGGTAGTTTAGCGTGACCACAAGCCTGCAGGGAGCCACGATAGTTTAGCATGACCACAAACCTGTAGGGAGCCACGGTAGTTTAGCGTGACTACAAGCCTGAGATAGCCACGGTAGTTTAGCGTGACCACAAGCCTGCAGGGAGCCACAGGAATTTAGCGCGATCACAATCCCGCAGGGAGCCATGGTAGTCTAGCGGCTATACACTCGCCTACTGGCACGGTGGTCTTGGGTTTGATCTGCATCGGGGCTCATTCGGTGGTTAGAAATCGACCTGACTCTCAGGTCGACATAGCCTAAAATAGGTGCCAAGCAAAAGTCTCGGGAAGTAGAGGCAGTCGCCTGACCTCATTATTCACCGAGTGCCGATTGGTCTAGAAAAATATGGGTCTAGCATCATATAGCCAATGTATCCTTGACTTACTTGGCTTCACATATAAACCTGCAAATAATACGCGACGATTGAATTACTAAATTGTGAAGCTCCAAGTAACA
The DNA here is from genome assembly GCA_963921405.1 of Cepaea hortensis. Lineage (NCBI taxonomy): Eukaryota > Metazoa > Mollusca > Gastropoda > Stylommatophora > Helicidae > Cepaea > Cepaea hortensis. Next base: position 42,232,355 of record OY992888.1, read on the forward strand.
TTTTCCCACAGGAAGAGGTTCTAACATGCGAACCACAAATTGAAGAACCTACATTTGAAGAAATCCTATATGTAATCACACGACTTAAAAACAATAAGGCAACTGGGACTGATGGAATTGCTGCTGAATTTATAAAGGCAGGTGGCCATGCATTACATCTAAAGCTATACGAACTAATAATAAAAATCTGGAGGACAGAAGAATTACCCCATGACTGGAAAGAGTCATTATTGATAACTGTCTTTAAGAAAGGAGACAAGTTCCAATGTGGAAATTATAGAGGAATATCACTACTGTCTACAAGCTATAAGATACTATCCGCAGTATTACTAAATAGACTAAAACCATATTCAGAAGACGGTGACTACCAGGCAGGTTTTAGACAAAACAGATCAACAATAGATCAGATATTTATCTTACGACAAACAGCCGAGAAACATTGGGAATATAAAAGAGATCTCCATAACATTTTTGTGGATTTTAAAAAGGCTTATGATAGTGTCCATAGGAATAGTCTATGGAATGCTATGCAGGAATTTGGAATACCAAGGAAGTTAATCAACATGACCAGACTATGCATGGAAGATACTTATAATATAGTAACATATAAAGGCAGGAAATCAGACCCTTTCCAAATAACATCTGGCTTGAAACAGGGTGATGCACTATCGCCGCTACTCTTCAATCTGGCTCTAGAGAAAGTTGTAAGGAAGATAAAGGAGGAATGTGATATTGAAGGAACATCCAAGCTGCTTGGTTATGCAGATGATATAGATATTATAGGACAAAGTGAACAAAAGTCATTGGAAATATTGACTCACTTAAAGGAAAAGCCCAAAAGATGGGGCTGGTTATCAACCAAGATAAGACAGAATATATGGTAATTTCAAGAGACGGAATGGCTAAAAACTCTGGCCACATACAAATAGATAATATGACCATTAAAAAAACGGAAACATACAAATACCTGGGTACAATCTTCAACTGCTCCAACATCATAAGGGAAGAAATACAAACTAGAATCAACTCTGGAAATAAGATATACTATGCACTACAACATCTACTAAAATCAAAGGCGCTATCTCGTAACACCAAAATCACAATATACAAAACACTGATCAGACCAGTTGTGCTGTATGGCTCTGAAACCTGGAGTACAACGAAAGGAGACGAAGCCTTGTTACAAACCTTTGAGAACAAAATTTTAAGACGCATCTTTGGACCCATTAGGGATACACAAAGTGGAGAGTGGAAAAGAAGAAGTAACAAAGACATTTATGATCTGTTTAAGTCTCCGCTAATCACTGGTATCATGAAGGCTAATAGACTACAATGGCTGGGGCATATAGAAAGAATGGAAGATAATAGGGAAACAAAACTCGCTTACACTCAGGAAATAAATGACCGTAGACCCCGAGGTAGACCAAGAAGACGGTGGAGAGATAATACATGTACAGACCTACAAGCACTTGGAATCAACGACTGGCAAGAGAAGGTCCACCAGAGAGACGAATGGAGACGGATTGTATTTGCAGCAAAGAACCTCAATGGCTCGGAAAGCTGAAGAAGAAGAAGAAGAAGAAGAAGAAGAAGAAGAAGAAGAAGAAGAAGAAGAAGAAGAAGAAGAAGAAGAAGTCCATTCCGGGCACTTCTTATAGTCCACGTTGATGATCATGTCTGTCTACAGTTTTCTGTCTTGTGTACTGCCAATTTTCCCATAATTCATGCCGTTAGATGTTAGTGACCATGTCTGTCTACAGTTTTCTGTCTTGTGTACTGCCAATCTTCCCATAGTCTATGCCGTGTGGCGTTGGTGATCATGTCTGTCCAGTTTTCTGTCTTGTGTACTGCCAATATTCCCATAGTCTATGCCGTGTGGCGTTGGTGATCATGTCTGTCTACAGTTTTCTGTCTTGTGTACTGCCAATCTTCCCATAGTCCACGCCGTGTGATGTTGGTGATCATATCTGTCCACAGTTTTCTGTCTCGCGTACTGCCAATATTTTCATAGTCCATGTCGTGTAGCACTGGTGATCATGAACGTGTACTGCCTATCATTTATAATACTGCTGTTTCTCCATGTCATGATGTCATACTGTTCAAATCTTCTCTTTTGAGCTTCGCGTATCTCTCCCCTCTTCCTCCTATCCCTTGTCACGACTTGAGTTGAGTTGAGTTAAAAACCGACATCACTGCATTCAGGACATTCACATATGTGCTCCGTCCCCTGGTTCAACAGCCAGCATACTATTAATCGTTCCCACCGCTATCTCATTTAAAGTTCTCCTGGTCTTCCTTCTCAGTTTTGAGATTCTTCCAGAACCCCTACCGATCCCCCGCAATCTCATTCTTTCCACATACGGGTTCTCAATCTTTTCCCCCGCCTTCTCCACCTGGTCCCACAAACGCATGACCACCTCCCCCTTGTCCATAGGCAAGATACCATCAAGAGGTGCATTTCTTGCTAGCCTATCAGCCTGTTCATTGTCCGGCACCCCCGCATCGCCAGGGCAAAATATCCATACAATTCTCACAATCTGTGACTTCTGAAGCGACGATAGCCATTCCACACGAAACATTCCTTTCTCCACCTTACTAAGCATACTCTTTGAATCCGTAATGAATACAATGTGTGTTGCAATAGCCTCCTCTAACCGACGGAATGCCACTGTTACTACTTCCACCCCCATTCTCATGCTGGAGGTCGTAGTCTCATATGCCAGACTCATTTTCCAAGACTCGTACATTAGCATTTGCAATAAAAACCCAGCCACTACGTCTGTTTCTCACCACTGACTCATCGGTGTAGATGACTATGTCACCTTGATGGGTGTTGCTTTGGATCAGTTGTTGCACCTCAAACTCAGTGCTGCCCGCTGCCAATTCTCTGCACTCACGACCCAGTGTTATTATTACAGTGTGCCAGTCCGTCATGACTTCCGGAACTTCAACCCACTCTTTTTCATGATTTATTGTCTCCAGATCATAAACCTGACGTACAGATATTTCTGCCTGTGCCATCCAGGACCTGCCTCGTCTTAGTCTATGACCCTTGACCATACCCATGGCTTCATGCAGGGGTTGATCCCTGTCTGCAGCAACTCTCAGGTACCATTTGACCTGAAGTCCCTATGCCTATCCGTCATTGTTTCTTAGCGCCAGGATATGCCTCATTCATATAATTTGTGCACCCTCAGGATTACCCGCATGACAGCATCCTGTATGCGTTCCAACCTTTCAAGCTGGCTCTTTGATACTGTCAGCAGCCCCAAACCATACTCAATGACAGAAATTATTAATTGATGAAAGTGCCTGTAAAGCATCCTCTGATCTACCCCGGTTGCTGCCATCGCCATCAGTGCATTAAAAGTCCCCTAACAGCCTTCACCACCAAAGCCTTCACATGATCCTTAACAGACAAACACCTGTCAAAGGTGGTACCCAAGTACTTCCATTTACCCTCTCTACTAAGAGGACATTCATTCAACATAATACCTGGGACATCTGCCTTGACGATCCGGTTATCCAAGGAGTACCACACAACCGATGCCTTGTCTGAGTTTATAACGGCCCCTGCGTCTCTGCACTACTCTGCATCACTGTTTAATGCCACCTGTAAGTCTTCCGCCAAACTGACCCAGTCTCTGCCCTTTCCTAACACCAGCACATCATCTGCAAATGTCGAGACTCTACCAACACCTGATGTCTCAATAGCTGCGATTTTGCTGGTGTAGACATTAAATAGCACTGGCGACATGGCAGATACCTGTGGCAACCCAGGTGTAATAGTACATGGGCCAGAAGTCCAGGAACTCATACGCAGCGCAACCTTAAGCACATAGAGGACCGCCGCAACCCATCTAACAAGGCAAGGGCAGATTTCCATGTCCAACAGTGTGTATGTCAACCGATCATACCTGACCCTGTTTTACACATCCTCCAGGTCAAGAGCTACCGCCATTGTTTCTTGTTTATCTTGGAAGCTCTCGTAGACATCAAATACAAAAGTAGCCGCATTAGCCCAGGTGTCCTTCCCAGACCGGTAACTCCCGAACTCTTTGAGAAGCAGATTACGACTTTCCAAATGTCGCTGGAGCCTGCGTTCTACTATCTTTTCAAGGACTTTGTCATACATGTTTTGCAGGGTTATGATTCGGTATCCATTAAGTCTGGCTTTGGGAGTGGGACCAGGTAGCTATGCAGCCAATCGTGGGGTATTTCCGCCATATTGATGCTTAGGTTGAAACAAAGAGTCATCTCCTCCAAGTCCCCATCATTCAAGTCCTTGTCGTGACATACTCTAGCTATCCATTCTTCTCGACTTCAACTTATGACGCAATTAACCAGCTCCCTTTGTGAGTTAACTTCTCTCAAAAACTGGTCTCAAGACACTATCATTACTTTTTCTATCGTTCCCATTTTTCTTAATACAAATTAAAAAATTTTTTTCGCAGCTTTCAGATAGCTCTACACTTGTCTGCTTATTGTCCACGATTCGCTTCCATGTGCGAGAATTAACTAAGGCTCATAAGAACTCTTATTCTCACCTCAGTCGACAGCGATAGATAGCATAGAGTATTCTTTGTCTTGTATCAGAGGAACATTATGTAATAAGTAGGTCTAAATAAATAAATAGGCAAGTCACAGAGTGTACGAAAAATCTGAATTTGTTTCTGTAGAAACCAATGTAAGCATCGCTTTCAGAGACGTTCGGAACCTTGCACGCAAAGACGGTTCAAATATCAGAAGAGGTTGTGGTTACTTTTATTATCAATATTATTACACCATCACCACCACCACCACCACCACCACCACCACCACCACCACCACCACCACCACCACCACCACCACCACCACCACCACCACCACCACCACCACCACCACCACCACCACCACAACAACAACAGCAGCAAAAAAAAATAAAAACACTGAAAATAAGAATAAAGACACGAGCAGCAACAACAGCGACAACCTCAACGATAACAGTACCAACAACAGCAACGTTTACAACAAAAGCAGCGACAACAATAGCAAAAACAACAACAGTCCCAACAACAACAACAACAAAGACAAGTACGACGACAACATCAGTAACAGCAACAAAACCACTAGCGTACGCTTGTGGAAGGCATTCTCGACCTTGTCTTGTTCAGACAACTACAACGACGTTTAATTAGAATCTGGTGATAGGAAATTCTATCCAGTGAATTAAAGTCACTAGGGTAATGCCCGAACACTCATTTCACACGGCGCTGTTCCACATTTTTCTGAAAGTCCTGACTCATTTGTGCCAGGGCTTCCGAGATTTATCTCCCTTGCTTGCATGTTTCCGGTACGCAAGCTTCAATGGGAATTATCTAATTCCTTTATTTAGCCATGTCGCTAGTTCCTTTTTCCTTTCCCCGGCTTTCTGTCTTTCAGTCAGTCAGTCAGTCAGTCAGTCAGTCAGTCAGTCAATCAGTCAGACTGCCAGGCCGCCCGCCTGGCCGCCCGCCCGCCCGCCCCCTCCTTCCCTTCCTTCCTTCCTTCCACACTTCCTTCCTTCCGCACTTCCTTCCTTCCGTGACTTGTAGTGTGTGATTATAACCAATGAATAAAGAAATGCTCACACAGCTTCAGTGACGAAGAAATCACCATACATGAGAAAGAAAAGACGTGCTCACAAACTACCACACGTCCAAGGTTAAAGTAATTCATTTATATTTTGTTAAAAGTTTGCTGCAAATCCAGTCCCGTGGCAAACACCGGCAACAGTTAACAATATAAGCAGCGCTAACTTATCGGTAAATTACACGACAGACATGTATGCGCAGTCAAGGTGATAGGGAATTCTATGCAGAGAATTAAAGTCACCGAAGCCGCCCCCCCCCCCCCCGGTATATCAGGGGAATGCCCGACCTTACAGGCATACGGCGCTGAACCACATTTTTCGGAAGGCCCTGACTCACTTGTGTCATTGCCTCTGAGATTTATCACCCTTGTTTGCATGGATCCTGTATGGAAGCTTCAATGGGCTATCGGTGATCTGATTCCTTCTTTTAGCACTGTCGCTAGCTCCTTCCTTCCTCCCCCGGCTTTCCCTCTCTCTCCCTCCTCTCTCTATCTCCCTCCTCTCTCTCCCTCCTCTCTCTATCTCCCTCTCTCTCCCTCCTCTCTCTATCTCCCTCTCTCTATCTCCCTCTCTCGATCTCCCTCTGTCTGTCTGTCTGTCTGCCTGCCTGCCTGCCTGCCTGCCTGTCTGTCTGTCTGTCTGTCTGTCTGTCTGTCTGTCTGTCTGTCTGTCTGTTGTTCCTTCCTTCTGTGACCATGTAGTTGCGATTGTAACTAATGAATAAAGAAATGCAAACACAACCCCCAAGAGAAAGAAAACACCATGTATGGGAAACTATAGTTAAAAGTTAGTAGCGTATCATTTACAGGACGTCGTTTTTTGCTATTGTAATCTCTTGACAAGTTTACGTTCAATAGTTTTGCCACGAACCATGCCCGTAAACCATCCGCCATGGAGCCGGCGGAAAAGTATTGACGAGTTCAGAAACTACCACACGCCCAAGATTGAGGTAATTCAATCATATTTTAATAAGAACTTGCTATAAAACAATCCTTTACTTAACAACGGCAAAAACTGACAATATAAGCAACACTAACTTTATCGTTATATTACATGACCGAGAGGTATAAGGAGTCATGGTCGCCAACACCTTCTCAAGACCAGGCACACGGAGTAGAATATAGCAGACACAGTCTAAAGCAGGGGTGGCCAACGTTTTCAGCAGGCGGGCCAAATTTCAGAAATAATATTTCCTGCCGGGCCATGCACCTAATTTTTTTGTTTAATTAAAGTAAACAAGCAAGCGTGCTACACCTTCGACCACATCGTCGTTTCCCATTCCGCGGGCCGCAACATGACTACCGGCGGGCCGCATGCGGCCCGCGGGCCTCGTGTTGGCCACCCCTGGTCTAAAGGCTGACGTCTTAACGAGTTCACATGTACTGGCTCATCCTTTTGTCCTTCCTTCAAGAACTCCGAGTTAAGTGAGGCACTTTCTGAGAAACTCAGTGTGTCGGAACAGATTCGCATCTTGATTGTAAACTGGTTACAGTGGCCATATTATTTACACAATGGAAACATGAAAGAAACTGACCATGTTCAATTGTAAAAATTCGACTCCTTCTCTGCCTCTTCTTTCTCCTCTCCTTCTCTCTTATCCTCCTGCTTTTCTTTCTCCCCCTTTCTCCTCTTTTCTTCCTCCTCGTTGTCTTAATCGTTCTCTGATCCGTTTCCTTCTCTTCATCTCCTGTTCCTTCTCACCCTTCTCCCTTATTCTTCATCTTTTTCTTCTCCTCGCCCCCACCCTTTCTTCTTCAGTCCTATTTCGATGGCAGTATGTAACACCAGCCGGCTTCCTGGCCTAGAGTTTAACGACTTTTCTCCATAATCTCGTATACTCTCGTAAGTAACCTGACGACGGTGAGAATCAGCAGTGGTTTCAATCGCGTCGGTAACTTACAGGGTATGTGAGCCGGCCGCTCAGAAAGCAATGGCAAACTACTGAGCGTAATCTTGCCAAGAAATCAACAATCAGCTGAAAGATGCTGATGTTGACAGCAATGTCCTGTAAAGGATATGCAAAACATGTATTTATTTATGTAACACCAAATCATGTACGTCTAAAACTCAGACAGAGATCATCTAGTTAAGTGAGTCATGTGTTTGTTCACTTCCTCCACAACACTATCCCGCCCAAGGTAACAGACCCTAAACATGGGGGGGGGGGGGGAGGGAGGGGGCGCTACCAATGTTGACCGCCTACGCCGTGCGATTTTCAACTGTCATGCAACTATTACCGGGGTAACTTGCTAACGAAACAACATGTTTCCCCCCATACCTGAAAAGATATGACATACCATCACCCTACCTTGGAGACCAGGGGGACGAGTGACGCCATTAGAAACCAAAGGTTCTTGTAGAAACCCCCAGAGCGATGCATAAATCGAACCAGGTAGCCTCTTGACCAGTTCTGAACGCCGTGGCTTCTCATTCACTTTTCTAATTATTATAATTACAGTTATACAGGACGCCTGATGGCACCAGTGCAAGACTACAACAGTTGTTAGGTCAGGCGGTGAGAAGAGAAGCATTGGACAACATCCTGACAAATTAAAGACCAGTGGGGAAAAGAGACAGAGGCAGACAGAGAGAAACTATGCTGGCTGGGCTGAGACGGTGGCAAGGAGGAATATCATCAGCAGAGTTGATCCATAATACCATGTGGAGGGACATGAACGCCTACGACAGTTGGAAGGGCACCTGATGATGATGACAGCTGTTAGACTGTAGTATAATGTAACTTGCCTGTGTATCCAGGGTCCATTAGATAGGCAAACTATTGCAAAACTATACACGTTTATGTATGTCGTAAAGTGCTTCTCAGGAGGGCTGGTATGACACTGGCTACCTTAACTGATTAAGTACAATGGGATGATTAATTCTCTTAAGCGACTTTCCGTATCTGACATGGGCTTATATATCGCCGAAATTTTGTCATTGCGGTGCAATAAAATATGTCTGCTGCTATATTAACAACATTTAAGTCATAACTGTGACAACCCCTACTTCCTATTTTCCGCCATCCATTTTCTTGGTCCAAACTTACTTTTTATTTGGTACTGAATCTGTTATCCCGGAGAAAATGTTGAATTGCAAAATCTAACCAATCATGAATAATTCTACCATAGGCTTAGCGTGGTCTTATTGATTGCTTCTATTCCACTGGGATGTGATAGACAGAAAATTATGAATATCACAAGCACCAAAAAAGAGGCAGTCCAAATTGTTAGCCACCTCATGAAATGAAGGGGAAAACAAAGGAAAATATTATAACATCTGGAAATATTGATGGACAAAAAAAAAAAAAAAAGCAGCAAGGCAACGAGAGGAGATTCTTGACAGCCTGTCATCATGGCATGGCTAGCTATCAGCACACGAACTGATACGTTCTGTTGGAGTACTCGAGATGTGGAGAAGCATCATCACCCATACCAATTAACAAAACACTTGACGGCGATGATGCTGTCTGTCTGTCAATCATGGTCAATAAACAATGTTGGCATGAAGAAACTCAAAACCATAAACATGTTATCTCTTCGTACAATGTTAGAATCCTAGGAACAGCTATTACAAAGACAGATAATTACCCACATTGGGACAAGACCATAATCATTTTTTGGCCTTGTTATGAGATGACAGACTCTGGAGTAGTTTGTAAACCGAGACAATCAAGATGAAAGGCTCAGAAGTAAGCTGTAACACTGGGGTAATCAAGACGATAGGTTCTAGAGACAGTTGCATTAACTGGGATGATTAAGATAATTAGCTCTACAGAAGTTTGTTTAACAGAAACAGATTCGGTACCAAACAAAATGTAGGTTTGGACCAAACACAAATGGATAGCGAAAAATGGGAAGTAGGCGTGCGTCACCATCATGACTTAAAAGTTGTTAATATGGTAGCAGACGCTTTGTATTATAACGCAATGACAACATTTAGGTCCATATATAAGCCCGTGGCAGATACAAGAAGTCACTTAAGACGATGAATCGTCCCATGACATTTGGTCAGTTAATTGGGAAGATTAAAAACATTGGCTCTAGAGAAGGTTGTAATAATAGCGGAGATTGAGACCATTGGCTCTAGAGAAGGTTGTAATAGCTGGGAAGAACAACATATCAGGCTCTGAAGACGGTTGTATCAATCGGGAACACCAAGGCCACAGATTTTGGAGATTGTTGTAACAAAAAAGACAATCAAGATGGCAGACTGGAGAACAGTGTAACAACCACAAAGACCAATGTGAGGTATTCTTGGGAATGTTCACTACTCTGGACAATTACGATGACAGACTCTGAAAAAGGTTGCAACAACTGGGAAGCTCAAAGGTGTTATATCACTCACTCACTGGCACCGTACCGTCTTGATAGATAATAGTTTATTACATTGTGCGTCAAAAAGGCATAATAACTACAACCCATGGCGGTAGCGAATGTGACATATCAGGCCAATTCGCCTGTAAGTGTTCGTCCACAATGAATACATGTGAACACATGATCATTTCCACCATCACACACCAATTTACGTACACAGGGAGCAGAAGCTAGATAGGCTGACAGAGACGCACGACCAGGATTCGCGGCTGAACGTACCAAAACCCCAGACGATAGATGTTTGTGCAGAAACATGGTCGCGTGCGCCAATAGCCATGGCACTTCTTCTTCTTATAGTCCATGCCACGTGGAGTTAGTGGTCACCTTTCTCGTGCTCTGCCAATCAATCGATACTGATATTCCTCCATGTCATAATGTCAACCTGTCCATCACCTTCTCTCTTTGTCTCCCTCTGCCACTCTTCCCTTCCAACTTTCCCGTTGTGACAACATTCTCCAGTTTTCCTATTCTCATGGCATGTACAAAGAATATGGACTGTCCTCTTCTGATGCCTGTAACAAGTTCTCTTTGTGAGATAACTTCCTTCAAGATATCTTCATTACCCTTTATATCAGCCCATGTTATTCTGATCATTATGAAATAAAACCAGATCTCTGCAGCCTCAACATGATTCTTCACTAGTCTGCTAATTGTTCCATGATTTGCTTCTGTACATCAGTATTAGCCCAATATAGCTCACAAGAACTCTTGTCCCCTCATCTCTATTGACAAAGTAAAATTGCAGAGAATAACCATCATCTTGTGAAATGCTGCTTTTGCCTGCGCTCTAGTCGTGACACACTGTGATAATAATACGTTTAGAAATAGACAGTCATGTATTTGTGTTATAGATACTTCCAAGATATATGTTCACATAACTCAGGACGGGAAACACACAGTTCTAGCTTCACAAGAAGAAAATAAGCACCATAAGGGCCAAATTATAACTAATCGATAAACTGACAGATGAACGGGACCTGGGCACTTTTTTTTCTAAATATCGGATCGGACATTCACATTTACAGAAGTGACTTGTGTCTGAAGTAGATTCGACATCTTGTCAGTCAGTTTAACTCTAACAATAAGACGCACCATTAAGGCACCCAATTGTCCATAGACAGATTAACACCGAAACCTATCAAGCATATATTAAGAGTCGGGTAAAGAGGGTTGGTGTGGGGCTGCCTGCCTCTTGTAATAGAAGACCTTAGAACCGTTGTGCCTGTTTACAGCAGAGCTGCGTTCTTGCATTTGTTGACCGGGTTAACCTTCCCGGGGCGTTACTTCATTTGGGATATAAAAGGCATGCGAGGAAGAAACACAAGAGGGGGAGGAGAAGGAGGAGGAAGATACAGAAGAAGAAGAAGAAGAAGAAGAAGAAGAAGAAGAAGAAGAAGAAGAAGAAGAAGAAGAAGAAGAAGAAGAAGAAGAAGAAGAAGAAGAAGAAGAAGAAGAAGAAGAGTAGGAACAGGGAGAAGAAGAAGTCAAATAATAATAATAATAATAATAATAATAATAATAATAATAATAATAATAATAATAATAATAATAATAATTCGAAGAAGAAGAAGCAGAAGAAGAAGAAGAAGAAGAAGAAGAAGAAGAAGAAGAAGAAGAAGAAGAAGAAGAAGCAGAAGCAGAAGAGTAGGAACAGGGAGAAGAAGAAGTCAAATAATAATAATAATAATAATAATAATAATAATAATAATAATAATAATAATAATAATAATAATAATAATAATTCGAAGAAGAAGAAGCAGAAGAAGAAGAAGAAGAAGAAGAAGAAGAAGAAGAAGAAGAAGAAGAAGAAGAAGAAGAAGAAGAAGAAGAAGAAGAAGAAGAAGAAGAAGAAGAAGAAGAAGAAGAAGAAGAAGAAGAAGAAGCAGAAGCAGAAGCAGAAGAAGAAGAAGAAGAAGAAGAAGAAGAAGAAGAAGAAGAAGAAGAAGAAGAAGAAGAAGAAGAAGAAGCAGCAGCAGAAGAAGAAGAAGGGGGGGGGAGAAGAAGAAGAAGAAGAAGAAGAAGAAGAAGAAGAAGAAGAAGAAGAAGAAGAAGAAGAAGAAGAAGAAGAAGAAGAAGAGGAAGAGGAAGAGGAAGAAGAAGAAGAAGAAGAAGAAGAAGAAGAAGAAGAAGAAGAAGAAGAAGAAGAAGAAGAAGAAGAAGAAGAAGAAGAGGAAGAGGAAGAGGAAAAAGAAGAAGAAGAAGAAGAAGAAGAAGAAGAAGAAGAAGAAGAAGAAGAAGAAGAAGAAGAAGAAGAAGAAGAAGAAGAAGAAGAAGAAGAAGAAGAAGGGAAATAATTCCCATAGTCGCCTTTATTCACATATATCACTTCCCTTATAAGCAGCTGATTATCCACATATCTACACACAATCTTCATCAATAGTTTAAATTAACGGCATAGATACTGCTCTCTTTTCAAGTTCATGTTTATCTGTTTCCTCATTACAAGTTTACATTATCCAAGTGTATAGAGTAGATAGAAACAAGCTGTGGGAAATCCTTAAACAATATTGAGTGAGTACACATCTAACAAACCTATGTAGAAGCTTATACACCAACAGTGAATGCATAGTGAGAGCAACTGGAGGACACACAAAACCCTTCACCATAAGATCCGGAGTAAGACAAGGTTGTGTCTTGCCCCCTCTCTTGTTCATGACATATATAGACAACATATGTACAGTAACCAGCCAAATAGAGACCGCAAGAACACCGCATGACGAGAACACAGAAGAAGAACCGTCTGCAAATTACACCATTAGAGAACTCCTGTTTGCGGACGACCAAGCACTAATAGCAAAATCAGAAGCTGAATTACAAGATCACATAAATAGTCTAAACGAAATGTGTAGGGAACATAACATGAACATTAGCACAAGTAAAACAGAGGTAATGACTATAACTAAAGAAAAAGAAACAACAATTCACCTAAACGAACATCCCTTGAAACAAGTAAAGAGTTTTAAGTACCTAGGAAGTATAATATCATCAAATGGCAAATCAGAAGACGAGATCGAAAATAGATGCAATAAGGCAAACCAACTCATTGGACAAATGGCACCAATACTAAAGAACAAACATGTATCAATAACAACTAAGAAAGCACTTTATAACACAATCTTCCTACCAACTCTTTGTTACCAATGCCAAACCTGGACAATAACAGAAAAAGAGAAAAGAAAAATCACAACAACAGAAATGAGATTCCTGAGGAGAATACTCAATGTACCAAGAAAAGACAAGATCGGAAATGAAGAAATCAGGACTAAAGTGCTGCGCTAGATTTTATTAGAAGGCAGCAAGTCAAATTGTTTGGCCATGCAAGTAGGCTACCAACTAACAGTATACCAAAACAAGAAATGATGTATAGACCGGATGGAAGCAGAGGAGGCCGACCACGTAAACGATGGACGCAGAGTATAATTGAGTCCATGGGAATATCGATACATGAAGCCCATAAGCGGGCACTCTCCCGCTGTTTATACTCCACCTCGACACCGCAAGGTACAAGAGGAACATGATGAGATGAGATGATAGTTACCCCCATTGCCTAAACTGCATTTGTTTCTTTACCTGAATATGGTTTTGTGGTGAGGCGGTTAAGAATGCAATTCGTAATCCCGCATACAGCGATCGAAACAAGCTGCGGGCGATTTGGAAGCAGGCCACTTTGCGATAGTTTCGCATACAAAGATCTTAGTGTCAGTCGTCCAGTAAGCAATGGCAAACCACTGAAAGTAAACTTGCCAAGAAATCACGAACAGCCAAAAATATTATGGGATTGATAGCTACGTCCTGTAAAGGATATGCAACTAACTTAACCTGCAAATACCACCCGCTTGTTAAAGAGACCTAATTGGAATACACAGAATAGTAACACAGCAATCGATCAAGCGTGAAGTCAAGTGCAGCTAAGGAGGTTTGGCCAATCGCTTTCTCGCGTGTGGTGTTCCTTCAACACTATTTACCAAATGGACTTGTCAATAAATGTAAAGTAGTGGGGCATAGCATCTTTCGAATGTCCGATTAGATGCAATATGGCATAGGAGTGAGTTGACTGCATATCATCTCCTCACGGTCTCCACTGTGATGAAGCTTGCCGAGGCTCACATACGTAGCACGCTTCTAGAGTCGAAGAGAAGTCGCAGGCAAATCCTCACAATGGTGACAGACATCCAGCACACGATTTACAATCACTCCTGGAGACCTCAGGGGCTTCGTAGAAATGAGTGTGCTGCTTGCCTTAACTGGATGGAAACAAAGTCATCACTGACGCACCCTCCAGCACCCCAAGTTCTTCATGTCGTACAAGAGTGATTACAAGATTAAAAAGAGGGAAGTCGTGGATGGGCCAAGCCGAAGACATTCTTCAGCAGGTGTGTTCACTTGAGGACTTAGAACCTGGCGAAGAGTGGGTACAAGTGCCAACAGAGTTCTGTACGTCCTTTTCAGTTCGCATCCAACGAGACAGGAAATGCAGATAATAAAATCCCGCTGCTGTGGAGGCGGAAGTACAGGCTCTGATCTTCAAGAATTCTTTAGAAGTTGATGCTGTCATTTACACGGATGGGTCGGTTGTTCGACGAGTGAGAAGTTCATGGGCCTTTACGGCTCAGGCCGGAGGGAGAATTGTGAAGGAAGAGTCTGATGCTTTTGCTTTGACCACAAGTGGCCTGACTATGAAAGTCATGGCAGTAAGTAAATCAATAAATAACATGGCTCGAGACACAGACAGTCACTCGGGTGTGTTTCCATAATGACTCAATGATTGTGCTCAGGATGACAGAGATGGGATGAGTCCGAAGAGAGTGGTTGCTGTCTCTGGAGTGGTCTCGGCTGGCAAAGATTAGTTTCATGTTCGTGCCAGGGCATGCCCGTGTACAAGGAAATGAACAGGCTGACAGGCTTGCATTTAAGGCTACTGTGGAAGGCGGGCGAGCCATGGACCAGTCAGACATTCTGAATGCTCTACGAGAAGTAAATCGTTTACGAGAACCAAGTGATCACTGTGAATCTACAACCATGGTCAGGCGGAGAGAACAGCAAGTTAAAAGAGGTATGACCAAACAAGAACACCACGCAGGAAGCCAAAGAAGATTAATAAACCAACACAGAGCTTGTGTAGTGAGCCGCTATATGCTGCGGGATTTGCTGAGGAGGGGATCCGAGCACTTATGGACTGAATGGTTCGATGTATAATGAGAATGATCTGTCGACTAACTAACTAACTAACTAACTAACTAACTAACTAACTAACTAACTAACTAACTAACTAACTAACTAACTAACTAACTAACTAACCAACTAACTAACCAACTAACCAACCAACTAACCAACGAACCAAGTAACTAGGTAACCAACCAACCAACCAACCAACTACTTACCTAACTAACTAACTAACTAACTAACTAACTAACTAACTAACTAACTAACTAACTAACTAACTAACCAACTAACCAACCAACCAACCAACTAGAGTGAGTGTTCCAACGACAGGGTTCGTACTGCAGCAAACACAACAACACGAGTAGAAGCAGCAAACAAAGCAGCACTTTAAGCAGCAGCAGCAGCAGCAGCAACAACAACAACAATACTTTACCCCTTGACCTACCAGGAGTGTTTTAGTAACACTGGTTACCAATAGGATTCATAAGGTCCTCACGGAATTCTTAAATATTTTACTTACACACATGAACCCAGCATAGATTCTTGAAAGTTATAAAGTGCAGCGTTCACATTCTTATGTTGGCCACAAACAAAGTTATTGAAAGTACCACAAACATCTCTATATTTTTTGTCAGTCTCCTATGGGCATAGGTGACAGCGATCTCGTTTTCTCGATCCACAAGGATTATCTGCTAGTTTAGGTGGAAGGTTCCCAGGTTGACATATTTGGCCAATTTCGATGAGTCCTTCCGCAAGCTGAATCAAAAAGAGTCGGCGTTTATGTGACGTGTGATTGTTCCATTCTGGATTGAGGTGCATCCACAGAACAAACGCATTCATGGAAGAAACATCTAACATGTTGTAGTAAATGACTACAGGCCATGTGTTTGTCTTGCGTTTGAATGAATAACTGCGCAACATTTGATCGACTGTGTCCACTCCACCCATCGTGTGATTGTGGTCAAGGATCATCAATGTTTTTTTGTTTTGTTTTGGGGAATCAGAACTTTGACCCACATCTGGCTGAAGATGCATTGTACTAAGAAGTACAACCACTTTTCCTGTCTTTGGACAATAGGAAGTCAGAACTGCACCATCAATGAAAGCAAACTTTGTGGAAAATTTAACAGGATCTTTTCTTGAAATTAGCTCTTTTGAAGTTCAACATTGTTTTTGTTTCTTATTGTTCCTAAAATTGTAGGCTTTCCCCATTTCAATATCTGTCCCAATTTCAAGCTTGTAAAAAGTTGTCGCAAGTAATATTCCTTATACTGTTTCCCAAGCTTTTCACCATGTCCAGTACAACTCTTTCTCCTTGGTGGTTTTCTTGTGGTCGCCCAGGTTCTCAACCGGTGTAAACTTGCATATTGAAAACAAATGAAGTATCACTGTCACAACATCACCCCATTTTAATGCCATATTTGCTAGGTTTAGAGGGAAAATATTGCTTGAAAGTGCATCTTCCTCTAAACGTAACTAACTGCTCATCAGTTGTTACATTGCACGACGAATATAGCAATCCTGTAGATTCCCCCCCCCCCCCACCAATATTTGAATACTGGCTACCCCCAGGAATGTTAACCCGGTCAACAAATGCCCGCAGAAGTCGGATGTATCGGCCTAACGGCAAAAGAACGCAGCTCTGCTGTAAACAATCATAACGTAATCACGTCCGAAAACAAAATCTCTCCGGATGAACGCAGAAGAAGAATACTGGACTCTATTGGCTCAGATTTATAATTTCTTTCATGTTGTCGTCTCTATTGGGCAATATTAAATCGTAGACATATGGAAATTGCAGTAAATCTATTTCGTTGCATTGTCTTTCCAAATATTGTATGTCCATGCTCTTTACTCCAAAGTTTTCCAATAGCTTCATAAAAAAATGTCGCAGTTCAATTATCTCCAAAGTGTTCTATTTGTCCTGAAACACACTAATTCCGTCTTGGTTTGTCCATTTCAGTATTTCATCTGTCACATTTGTGTCATAAATAATTGACACGTCAAAATTATTAAGTCAATGTTTTATTTTACATGTCGAGCTGGGCACGATTTTGGATGAAAACATTTTCAGAAACTCTTCTGCAAGTTGTTGAATTTTCTTGGAATGGAATACCAATTAATGTCTTTATTTTTCGAAAGTCCTTCGTCTTTAGTAGCGTCTGATCTTCATGTGTACTTGAATAATCATTTTCATTTTCACTGTCACTTTCACACCTAATTTCTTCAATGGATAGATGTTCTTTACTTAATACACATGAAACACTACTTGGTGGAATAAATTCATCACTGCTACACTCATTTTATGAATCTGCCATGATTCCAACACAACGTTTGTGTCAAATGCATACAGCGAAATGACAAATGGAAAGTAAAGTACTTTCAGTTTTGGCAAGATGATGCAAACATCGATTGTATCATAATTAAAAATAGTGCTTTCTTCTTTTATGAATAAGTTTTACCCATCTGCTGAAATACATGTGTTATGAAGTAATCAAGTTTAATATCAATTAATACTGAAAATATTCTTAATTTCTAAAAAATATACATTGGGATCCCGTCGGACACCACTGGAAACAAGTGTAAAACGTATGAACGTACATGTAATTTTCAATCCATGTTTTAAATATTTTAGCATGTTTTGGGGGAATATATTACTAACAAAGTGATAAAATATCAAACATATTACAGCAAATATAAGAAAAGTAGAGAAAGCAAAAGTTTTCACTGGGATCCATTTGGACCCCATGGTTGTCCTAAAGTTAAAAAAAATAAAAACAAGAACAGTGACCAAAAAACTAAAGAAAAATAACAAACACAATAAAACGGTGAAAAAAACAAAACACACACAGACACACACACACAGACACACACACACACAACTAAAGAAAAATAACAAACACAATACAACAGTCACACAGAGAGAGAGAGAGAGAGAGAGAGACAGAGAGAGAGAGAGAGAGAGAGAGAGAGAGAGAGAGAGAGAGAGAGAGAGAGAGAGAACAGCAGTAAAACCAGTTAAAACAACCGAACTAACAAAGAAACGAAGAAAAAAAAAAGAGTAACACAAAAGAAAAACAGCAACAACCGCGCAAACATATCGTCTCTGAGACATATTTACATATCTTACATGTATTCACACACATATTTTCCTTAATCTCCCCCATCAAATAAGTGTCTATTACATGCATTTACATATTTCCCCCTGCTCAGCTTGGATCTTGCCTTAATCCATGCAATCTTTTATCGACACATTCAATTTTCACGTAATGTTATCGATGCGGGAGTTACAAACAGCCAGCTTCCATTGATTTAATCAGGTGTCACAGTTCGCTTCTTTACTACCAGCAACTTGTCAATTTCACATCAGAGTGTGAAAACATGTCAAACCAAATTGTTTCCAAATGTCTCACTCAGATCAAACCAGGTGCCAACATCAGAATGAAGGGCGATTACAACGGATCTCTACATCTCGCCACGAGTCTATAAAATAGGATTATGTTTCATGTACATCTGGTAATGTTATCTGTTCGATATTTTCCCCAAGACTGCAGTCTAAGATTCCGTTTACAGTCCATCTGTGGATGTTATCTGTTCATTTAGACTGTTATCTTCCCCCCAGGCTACAGTCCAAGCTTCCGTTTACAGTCCATGTGTTGATGTTATCTGTTCATTGAGTTTGTTATCTTCCCCCCAGGCTACAGTCCAAGCTTCCGTTTACAGTCCATGTGTTGATGTTATCTGTTCATTGAGACTGTTATCTTTCCCAAGAATACAGTCTAAGATTCCGTTTACAGTCCACCTGTTGATGTTATCCGTTTTAGTAATTGAAGCCGTTATAATCCTCTGACTCGTTTGCCTCCAGCCGCCCCTCTAACAAAGTTCCCAGCACGCTATTATAACAGTGACGTAGTCGGTAACGCACTTGGCTGTCTTCCTCGTAATCAAGTCTTCGAATCTGAGAAAATCTTTGTTCAAGAAGAAGTAAAGTACAGACATGAAACAAGATCTAAACGTCGATGAAAACTGAATCACGAAGAGCACCGACCACGGGAAAAGGAAATACTATGGATGTAGTAAACTTTAAAGTAGTGTAGACAGAGCAGCAGTGAAAGACCCGATTATTGGAGGAAGAGAAAGAGGCAGAACTAACCAACTCGACCACCATGAAGTCAGTCTCAGTACATACAAGACACCATGGAGATAAAAAATGCAGGAGGCAAGGGAAATGGCGAAGGATCGAGAATCTACCCACGGGACAGCTATGAGAGCCACGTTCTGCAAATGATTTGCTAAATAATGACGATTCTATTGAATCCACACTTATCGTACACAGTGCGTATCTTACCAGTAATTTGAAGAAAGGGGTTTAAACTGGGTCTCTTGAAGTTAAGAATGGAGAGCCAGAACATACACATGGGCCCGTTATTGTTTCATTGAGTGGTGTCAAATATTCTCCTGTCAACTTAAGTAGTAAAAAATTTATTGAATGCATATGCAAAGTAGTGTGATGCAAATGAATAGGAATGCTTATATCGTAAAATTGTGAATTGGTATAAAAGGGTCTTTAGAAAGTTCACATACAAAACAAATTCCATGAAAATTGGATAGGCGAATATGAGGCAGGGGAGGAATATGAGATGTCATTGGATGGAGGTGAAGGGTGACCCTTCGCCATTAACTCTGCCTAGTGCATGTGTATCCCCAGGGTGTCTTGTGTGTCCTCTCTGCCTCTCTTTACACAGTTTATGTGACCATGGTAACATTAATATACTTTACAGCAGGTAAATAAGTAAAGAGCCCTTTACACGCCTTAAGGCGCACTGGATTTACAGTGCCAGCCTCACATTTATAGGCCAATACTTGATGGGTGGTGTGATCAATATCACAACGGCCGCCTTTACTTCCCAACAACATTTATGGTACCTTCTTAAGGCTGGGTAGACCTGTAAGCACAGATCACTTTAATACAAATGGGTATCAATAGGGATTCGAACATATGATCACCCGGCTGGTAGGTAAGCGTGCTGGCCACAGCGCTATAGCTGCTAGGATTAGACGCCATTATTAACACTCATAGAACAGGAAGGGGGATACTGAGAAAGAGATGCTTACTGAAGGTCTCACTAGACAAGAGAAACACCGGACAGTTATAGACAACTGGGATTTGAATGATTCCTTTGGTGACCCAGAGGTTAGTTTTCAAGCAGTTGATAAAAAAATAAAAACAACCAAGAAATCAACTGACCAACGCACGTGCACGCACGCACGCACGCACACACACACACGCACACAACACAGAAGACAGGCATACACGTAATCTTTCTCTATCTCTTTCTCTATCGAGATCTTTCTCTCTCTCTCGCCCCTCTCTCTCTCCTCCCTCTACCCCACCTCTCCCCACATTTCGCTTTCTCTCTCTCTTGGATGTGTGTGTGGGTAGGTGGGGAAAATTGTGAGGGTGCAGGATGTATGTATGGATAGGTGCGGGATGTGTGGGTTGACGGGGGCATGTGTATGTGGTTTTGTGATGTGTGTTTTGCTGGGTGGTTGCAGGTGTGTGGGTGGGTGGTGGAGAATATGTGGGTGGGTGTGCGTGTCGGTTATGGGATGGGTGGGGGATGTATGTGTGGGTGGGGGGTCGGTGGGTGAGTGGCGGCATGTATGTTTGCCCGAGTCTGTGTGAGTGCGTGGAGGTATGTGTGGGTGAGTGGGGTGTGGTGGGTGGGGGATAAGTGGGTGGGGGATGTGTGGGTGGCTGAAGGATGTGAGGGTGGCTGCGGGGTGTGAGGGTGGATGGGGGATGTGTCTCACAACATTGCAATATGCACTGTTTATGTTTACAACTTTCATTTGACAATGTTTTTTTTCCCCATGTGAATGTACCATGCGTAATATGCATTGTTTATGCTTACAAAATCCATTTGAGAATGTTTTTTTCCCCCTATGTAAATGTAACATGCACATTTGATGAATGAAAGATGAGTGATCGAAAGGGCTGAATGTAAGACGGGCCTGCGTGCCCAATTTGTTACCTTTTTAAAATAAAGTTCATTCGTTCGTTCGTTCGTTCGTTCTCTCCCCCCTCTCTCTTCCCCTCTCTCCGACTTTCTCGTCCTCAACCTATCCCTCTCTTCCTCCTTCTCTCCCGTCGCTCCCTCCCTGTCTCTCTCCCACTTCCTCTCTTTTTCTCTCTTACTCTCTCTCTCTCTCTCTCTCTCTCTCTCTCTCTCTCTCTCTCTCTCTCCTGTCTTCCCCCTCTCGTTACCCTTACCTCTCTCTCCCCCACTCCCCATCCTTTTCTCCACACTCCCTCCCTATCTCTCCCCCTCTCTCTGTCTAACTTTCTCTTTCTCGCACGCGTGAACACACACACACACTCTCTCTCTCTCTCTCACTCTCTCTCTCTCTCTAAACACACCACCCACGTGTTATTAAAGCGAAATCAATTGTATGTGTTTACACTCGCACTAATGTTTCTATTCACAATACACACATTTGCTGGTCAGCGAAGCATTATGGGAGTACTGGCATCTCAATGCCAGGGTTATCGCCCACATCTCGTCGTACCCATGTTTGTTTAGAAAAACCTTGACACTGTCTGTTTACTGTTTTCTTGATCGTTCTAAGGCTCTACATGCGAGATCCGTATTGGCTGTATACACGTAACGATAGCTGGTCTATTTCATTTCCATATGATGTCCGAGCCGGCGGTGTGGTTTGGGGCCTGTGAACGCGCTTCACAATTCTATGACATGTCGACTCAACGACATGACAGATTGGGAAAGCAGGCCGCTTTGCGTTGTTTTCAATGGTATGAGGCATCATTCGTTCAGAAAGCAATGGCAAACAACTGAAAGTAAAAATTCTCTGGTAAAGCCAAAAATGATGGGATTGATTGCGACGCTCTGTAAAGGACACGCAACTAACTTTTTAAGATGTCAAAACACTCCATGCGCGGTCTCTCGATAAATTCGAGGAAGGACGTTAAGCTTGTCGCATGTCAGAAGCTACAGTTTAGCTTATTTTGACTACAAACCTTGCATGTTGTTCTCAAGCTTTCATCTCATACAAGACACCCAGTCTCTAGTGGGAAGTTCATAGGAATCAAGTTTGAAATTGATATTTAGTTGTTGAAGAAAAGAAGATTTAGAGCTCATAGTCTTCTAGTGGTCATCTTACCAACCAACCAACCAGCAAAACAACCAATCAACTAACTAACCAGCCAACCAACCAACCAACCAACCAACCAACCAAACAACCAACCAACCAACCAACCGACCAGCTAACCCAGCAATCACCTAATCATCGAACAGACCTACCAATAAATCAACCAGTCAATGAAACGATAATCAATAAAGCAGCCAACAAAACGACTAACCAATCAACCAACCAATCAATTACCCAACCATAAAACGAATAATTCAAACAAATAACCAATCAGCCAACCATCTAACAACCACCCAACATTCTACCGACCGACCGACCAGCCAACCATCTAACAACCACCCAACATTCTACCGACCGACCGACCAGTCAACCATCCAGCCACCTAAACAACCACTAACCAATTGACCGACCGACCAACAAACAGACCAACCACAAAACCAACAAACCAAACAACCAACCAACCAACCAACCAACCAACCAACCAAACAAGCAACAAACCAGCAAACCAACAGACCAATTGATGTGTGAGATGAGTATCATAAATCCTCGAAGACACTCCTCAAAACTTCTAGATAAACAGTTAATATTTACTTAAGAAGCTGAAATACAGAGAACGGACTAAGGAACAGATTAAAGGAACACCGCCCGGTACTTGAAACATTATACACCTGCCTTTAAGTCTGTTTACAATGAATGATTTGTTGCTCTTGAAATGGAATGTAAACCAAATACTAGATAAGAAATCACGGGGAGGTGTGGCTATGAGGTATGTTCCGGCTCATAAGGTATGAGGTTCGAATCCCAGCACAGAGCTGGGGTTGTTTACTATTGGTGTCTAATAATACCACCACACGCCCTCTGAATTCTTGGGTAGTAAGATTGAATAGCCGGCTCCGTGGCTAAAGGCTTGCGAACGCGGTTCATGAGCCGGGTACCAGGCGTTCGAAGCTCAGCTGCGACCGATTTGTGCAGCGGACCGTGTCGCGTTGTGTTATAACGTGTTGGTATGGGAGCCGGTCGTTCAGAAAGCAATGGCAAACTGCTGAACGTAACATTTGCCTAGTACATCAACAGCAGCTGACAAATGCTGGTGTTGACTGCAACGTCCCGTAAGGGATACGCAACCAAACAAAAGAAAAAAAAAATTAATAATTAGCTTTCTCGGATAAGGGCGAAAGACAGGAAGTACCGCGTGAAAAATTGTAAAAAAAAAAAAAAAAAACCCACACGGCATTTTGAAGTTACAAAGAGTAAGCCATAAAGTCGCGATCCTGGCAAAAGTGTTAGGTAGGTATATCTACCCACGGGTAGATATAACTTGTTACCTTGGGTAGAATCTGTCTAAAGGACGCAATCCTGAGAAAAATGCAAAATGCGGTATGACACACTGACCTCTGTGGTACATAATATTGCTGCGTAAAACGCTGAACTATAGTTAGCGGTATCATGAAAAGATTATAGAGAGCCATTAGTAAATGGTATAGATCAGAAAGGGGAAGACCAACGAAAGCGATTAGAAATAAACTACAAAAATGTACAGACTGGTGGCTGGGCAAAATGGAAGGAATAAACAGGTGTGAAAAAAAACAACAACTCAGACGTGAAGCTCAAAGAGGTAACTAGATAATTGTTATTGAACTAAGAGGTGAATAAAAGACTATGGCGCTGATTCTAGGCCATACACTGAGAACATCTGAGAATAGCATAATTAGAAAAGCATTACTCTGGAACCCACAGGGCTATTAAAAAACAAATGAGGAAGACCTAAAACTTTCAGAGAAGAGAAGTAGACACATAAATAAAGAACACGGTAAGGGCACGGGCAGAGCTGCATGGGGATAGCTAAATATAGAAGGGCTTGAAGTGAATTGGTTGAGGCACTATGTCGCAAAGATGAATAGAGGGCAACAGACGAAGGGGAATAGTAAATGCGGACGTAACATGGCATGATATGTTATTCCACCCGAAGCATTTGTGAACATATCACCTTGACACACATTTAGCTTTCTGACTGCCTAAGGTTGGGTGGTTAATTGTGAATCCTCTGGAAGACTGGGTTTAACTCCGATGCAGTGGCGTTCAGGTTGTGTGGCATCTAAAAGAGGGCTGTCATCTGTCAGCGTGGGGTGTCCAAGTGCCGTCTAAGCTACCTCGGAGGAACTCTCCTTCCCTTTGGCAATCTAAGGAACCAGCCGACCGAGCAATACCGTTATGAAACTTCCCAACTACGGAGAGGAATATTCGGATGAAACCAGGGCATGATTCAGAAAAGTGCACATGGACTAACTAGGAGGAGGCCAAAGTTGGTAGTGTTTCCTCCGTGGGTGTTAGATACTTCGTTGTCAACAGCCTTCAACCCAACGCCTAGAACAAGGGGGCGGAGAACGTCCAGCCATCATTTGGTCTGACCCTGCTAATGCAACCGAAGGCGAGACTCGACATTCAATAAATCTGGGAGCTTTATAAACAATCATCAATAAATCTGGGAGCTTTATAAACAATCATCAATAAATCTAGTAGCAATATCATCAATACCAGCTAACATCGCAACCCCAGCCAAAGAGAACCAGTTCCAGCCGTCACATTAAGTGTGAGTTAATTAAATACCCAGTGCGCTTGCCTGACCAGCAAGTTGGGGTTCAATCCTCAGCTGTAGTAGGATTATATGTTAAGACCATTACGGCTGTGAGGTAGACCCTAACTCTAATACATCCCAAAGCATTTGCCTGCTACGGGTCTATGATATGATAGCGCCATCTCATTGTGTAGGCTGATTGCACGGAGAAATAGCTGGCCAATATTTCCTTCACTTTTCTAGGCGACGAGCCCAGACGTGGCTAACGACCATGCTCATAACATTATCAGCACAGTTCCCTGTCTACCTCGATAACGCGCCCGCATCCCAGTCTCGTGAACATGAAAACCGGACATTGTTGAGAAGTTTCTGGCAGTTGTATGGGAAGGAAAGGTATTGCTAAAGGGAACTGGGCGCTCTATTTCGTTATGTTGTGAGCTAAAACAGGTGACAACCTAACATTTACACCCCAGCGCATTATCAGACATGGGACTAATCTTTATAAAACGTGGATCGGTGAAAATCGCATTGTTTCTTTTTATATATAACTTTATTAAAAGGGAATAGGCAAACACCTTATTGTAACCCCCCCCCCCCCCCTTGTTTAGCTTTAAGCAAACATCGTTTTGTACCATTTATTTTACCTTTATTGCAATGGGATAGGCAAACATCGCATTGTACCCTTTATTTTACCTTTATTATGATGGGATAGTGGTATTTAAATTGCGCTCGCGCTCCCACCTATGCTACACCCTTCATGTGTCTTCACAAAGTCGGACTAGAGTCAAGCTCAACAGGGTCTTCTTTCCCCGCTGATTCTACCAAGCCCGTTCCACTGACTGCGGTTTCGCTAGATAGTAGATAGGGACAGTGGGAATCTCGTTAATCCATTCATGCGCGTCACTAATTATGCGACGAGACATTTGGCTACATTAAGAGAGGATCGTTTCTTTACTTTTATCGTTTATTTAATTATTCAGTCAGTCGGTGGAGATTTGTCCGCAACAGACGAGCCATATCTCCGGTGGGCCTTTTCCCGGTGGTCGCGGGATCCACATGAGTCAGGCGAAAAGTCTGACGGTAGTACACGCTTTCACAGGTCCAGACACTTGCGATCGACAGATGTACGCGTCCTATGGTCCAGGCGCGTACGCGGCCCTCACCTGTGGGACTTGGCTGAACGCCTTTAAATCAGGTTCCATGGGTTCCAGGGTCTGGCCACCACTCGCCACCTTCTCGTGGAGGCGAGGTCTCGGGGGTTTGACGCTGAGCCGCCAGCGTCTGCAGCCTACCTTGTTCCAGACATATTAGTTACCCATTCCTCTAGATCAAACAAGGCAAGGCCGAGAGAGGGGGCATGTCCTTTGGGCACCACATGTTATCTGAAGTTCTGCCTAGGCATTGTGATGGAATTTCGGCCAAATTCCAACTCACATACTTTGGCCTGTCAAGACTGTAAGGTGCCTCCAAATAATGGGATAGGCAAACGCCGTTTTGTATCCTTTATTTTACCTTTATTATAATGGGATAGGCAAACACCGTATTGTATCCTTTATTTAACCTTTATTACAATGGGATAGGCAAACATAGTATTGTATCCTATAATTACGTTGAGTAAAATGGGTTAGGTGCAAGGAGAATTGTACCCTATATTATGTATTTATTGAAAGGGGATAAGCGAAAATCCTATTGCACCTTTCTTTTACCGATATAAGGTAAAAACAGTCGAAAGTCGCACTGTCCCCTATATTTACCTTCATAGGAAGGGGATAGGCAAAAATGGTATTCCCAACGTTGACTTAACTGTCGTGCCTTGTAGCCTGCGTATAGACTATTCATTAACTATTATTACAACCTCATACCCGTAAACAACTTATCCTCCTCAACACAATAATAGCCGACATATCTGCCCATCTATTCACCAACCAAACAAGAGCCAGGAGAAAATGTGTACAGATGACACGCCACAACAAGGACACGACAACAGCGGGACAATAAAAGAAGATTGTCAAGTAGAATGTCTTTGATACACCCAAATCAAATTGGGTAAGAGTCACTCCACGCCGTTTCGGTCCAACAGCCTCATCGCGCCATGGATTTTCTTTATTTGTGCGTCTGTGAGATTTTAGCAAACTTGACGTACTCCGCTTGAGTAGATGGGGTGTTTATCCAAGAAGAGAAATCCAGTAGATTATTTAACACAAGTCATGCGTTGGGGATGTTTGCATGTAAGTATGCTACCAGGTCGCGATGACTTGGCCTGGCTGTACTGGTTATGCACTTTGTGGCTATAGTTCGAGCACTTGTGGTTGATCACGCCACATGAAGGTTTGACTTTCGCAGTTATTGTCATTAGTATGACCATAGACCAGCAGCATCACTTTAATTGTCTGTGAATCAAATACATAGGGCTCGTATTTCACTTCACAACCACAGTGGCTGAAACGAACCACGAACACCACTTCTCGTTGTGATGGTGAAGTCTATCATCTTATATCTAAATCATCTTTAAAAAAAATATCTACCTATTCAAACCGTTGCCGTTCATGTGTTGACATATTCTTCCTATTAAACTCGCTGTCTTCCATCTTTATTATATGATCTTCTTCCTTAGTGACTCAGTGGGTATGCGCAGGGAGATAGAGATGGGTTGGATCCGAAGACAGTGGTTGGTAAAGATTAGTTTCTTTTTTGTGCCAGGGCATGCGAGTGTACACGGATATGAGCAGGCTTGCTGGTAAGGCTACTGTGAAGGGCGGACGAGCCATGGACACGGCTGATATACTGAATTCTCTACGAGAAGTGAGACGTTTGCGAGAATCAAGTGATGACCGTGAATCTACAATATTGGTCTTACTGCAAGAACAACAAGTTAAAAGAGGTGTGGCCAGACAACAACATTTTGCTGGTAGCCAAAGAAGATTAATTAACCAACACAGGAATTGTGTCGTTAGCCGCTACAAGCTGCGAGATTTACCTGAGAGGAGGGGATCCGAGCACTTATGAACTTATGGTTCGATGTGCAATGAGAATGATCTGTCGACTAACTAGCTAACTTATTAACTATATTATCTTCACATTTAAACCTCAAGCATAAAGCTTTTAATGATAACTTTCCATTTAATTTTTTATCACCCATCTTCTAATATCTTCCCACTCACTCACTCACCCACCTACTCACCAACCCATCCACCCACCCAAACACTCACTCACTCACCCACTCACTCACTCACTCACTCAATCACTCACTCACCCACCCACCCACTCACTCACTCACCCACCCACTCACCCAACCACCCACTCACTCACTTGCTCACCCACCCACCTGCTATGAGCCTGTGATGTGATAGCACCATCACATCTGGTAGGCCGAGAGCAAAGAGGAATAGGTGGCCAAAACTTTCCCTCATTTATGGCAAGCGAAGAACTCAGGCATCAAAGCCGCGCCCGACCGTGCTCAAGACACTAGCAGTGCAGTTTACTATCAACTTCGCAAGCGCGAAGTTGCATACCCATCTATGCATCTCCATTCTGCCTCCCTGTCCGTCAACACACATATACTCATCTATGCATCTCCATTATGTCTCCCTATCCGTCAACACACATATACTAATCTATGCATCTCCATTATGTCTCCCTATCCGTCAACACACATATACTCATCTATGCATCTCCATTATGTCTCCCTATCCGTCAACACACATATACCCATCTATGCATCTCCATTATGTCGCCCTGTCCGTCAACACACATATACTCATCTATGCATCTCCATTATGTCTCCCCGTCCGTCAACACACATACACACACATATACCCATCTAAGCATCTACATTCTGCCTCCCTGTCCGTCAACACACATATACCCATCTATGCATCTCCATTATGTCTCCCTGTCCGTCAACACACATATACCCATCTATGCATCTCCATTATGTCTCCCTGTCTGTCAACACACATATACACACATATACCCATCTAAGCATCTCCATTCTGCCTCCCTGTCCGTCAACACACATATACCAATCTAAGAATCTCCATTCTGCATCCCTGTCCCTCAACACACATATACACTCATATACCCATCTAAGCATCTCCATTCTGCATCCCTGTCCGTCAACACACATATACCAATCTAAGCATCTCCATTCTGCATCCCTGTCTGTCAACACACATATACCAATCTAAGCATCTCCATTATGTCTCCCTGTCCGTCAACACACATATACCAATCTAAGCATCTCCATTCTGCCTCCCTGTCCGTCAACACACATATACCAATCTAAGCATCTCCATTCTGCCTCCCCTGTCCGTCAACACACATATACCCATCTAAGCATCTCCATTCTGCCTCCCTGTCTGTCAACACACATATACCAATCTAAGAATCTCCATTCTGCATCCCTGTCCCTCAACACACATATACACTCATATACCCATCTAAGCATCTCCATTCTGCATCCCTGTCCGTCAACACACATATACCAATCTAAGCATCTCCATTCTGCATCCCTGTTTGTCAACACACATATACCAATCTAAGCATCTCCATTATGTCCCCCTGTCCGTCAACACACATGTACCAATCTAAGCATCTCCATTCTGCCTCCCTGTCCGTCAACACACATATACCAATCTAAGCATCTCCATTCTGCATCCCTGTCTGTCAACACACATATACCCACATATACCCATCTATGCGTCTTCATTCTGCCTCCCTGTCTGTCAACACACATATACCCATCTAAGCATCTCCATTCTGCCTCCCTGTCTGTCAACACACATATACACTCATATACCCATCTAAGGATCTCCATTCTGCCTCCCTGTCTGTCAACACACATATACCCATCTATGCGTCTCCATTCTGCCTCCCTGTCTGTCAACACACATATCCAATCTAAGCATCTCCATTCTGCATCCCTGTCCCTCAACACACATATACACTCATATACCCATCTAAGCATCTCCATTCTGCATCCCTGTCTGTCAACACACATATACCAATCTAAGCATCTCCATTCTGCATCCCTGTCTGTCAACACACATATACCAATCTAAGCATCTCCATTATGTCTCCCTGTCCGTCAACACACATATACCAATCTAAGCATCTCCATTCTGCATCCCTGTCTGTCAACACACATATACACACATATACCAATCTAAGCATCTCCATTCTGCCTCCCTGTCCGTCAACACACATTTACCCATCTATGCATCTCCATTCTGCCTCCCTGTCCGTCAACACACATATACCAATATATGCATCTCCATTCTGCCTCCCTGTCTGTCAACACACATATACCCATCTATGCATCTCCGTTCTGCCTCCCTGTCCGTCAACACACATATACCAATCTAAGCATCTCCATTATGTCTCCCTGTCTGTCAACACACATATACCAATCTAAGCATTTCCATTATGTCTCCCTGTCTGTCAACACACATATACCAATCTAAGCATCTCCATTATGTCTCCCTGTCTGTCAACACACATATACCAATCTAAGCATCTCCATTACGTCTCCCTGTCTGTCAACACACATATACCAATCTAAGCATCTCCATTATGTCTCCCTGTCTGTCAACACACATATACCAATCTAAGCATCTCCATTATGTCTCCCTGTCCGTCAACACACATATACCAATCTAAGCATCTCCATTCTGCATCCCTGTCTGTCAACACACATATACCAATCTAAGCATCTCCATTATGTCTCCCTGTCTGTCAACACACATATACCAATCTAAGCATCTCCATTATGTCTCCCTGTCTGTCAACACACATATACCCACATATACCCATCTAAGCATCTCCATTATGTCTCCCTGTCCGTCAACACACATATACCAATCTAAGCATCTCCATTCTGCCTCCCTGTCTGTCAACACACATATACCCACATATACCCATCTATGCGTCTCCATTCTGCATCCCTGTCTGTCAACACACATATAC
Source organism: Cepaea hortensis (assembly GCA_963921405.1). Taxonomy (NCBI): domain Eukaryota; kingdom Metazoa; phylum Mollusca; class Gastropoda; order Stylommatophora; family Helicidae; genus Cepaea; species Cepaea hortensis. The sequence goes on from OY992888.1 coordinate 42,263,211, forward strand.
CCATCTAAGCATCTCCATTCTGCGTCCCTGTCTGTCTACACACATATACCCATCTAAGCATCTCCATTCTGCCTCCCTGTCTGTCAACACACATATACCAATCTAAGCATCTCCATTCTGCCTCCCTGTCTGTCAACACACATATACCCATCTAAGCATCTCCGTTCTGCCTCCCTGTCTGTCAACACACATATACCAATCTAAGCATCTCCATTCTGCCTCCCTGTCTGTCAACACACATATACCCATCTAAGCATCTCCATTCTGCCTCCCTGTCTGTCAACACACATATACCCATCTAAGGATCTCCATTCTGCCTCCCTGTCTGTCAACACACATATACCCATCTAAGGATCTCCATTCTGCCTCCCTGTCTGTCAACACACATATACCCATCTAAGGATCTCCATTCTGCCTCCCTTTCTGTCAACACACATATACACACATATACCCATCTAAGGATCTCCATTCTGCCTCCCTGTCCGTCAACACACATATACCCATCTAAGCATCTCCATTCTGCCTCCCTGTCTGTCAACACACATATAACAATCTAAGCATCTCCATTCTGCCTCCCTGTCTGTCAACACACACACACACACATACACACACACGCACACACACGCACACACACACACACACACACACACACACACACACACACACACACACGCACACACCTCATATCTATACATTTTATTAGAGAACTGGCAACACACAGGCTTTGACATGTGTGTCTTACGTCACTGTCCTGAACTCAGCAAAACATTCAAGTAATGTAATTTCTAATCAATCAGACATTACGTTTGTCTACTTGGCTGAGTCTTTTTTTGTCCTCAGTCTTTAAACAGCAAACCTAACAGCGAGCGTGCAGGGTTGTGACATACGAGTATTTATCACATCATCAGAATCTGGTTGGATGTGACTCGGTGCATGCGTGCACTGTGCTAACATTCATTTCTGGAAAGGAGTTAGCGTGGCCGAATGGATAACAGCTCTCGCTCTTAAACATCCAGTGTGCTGATGTTGAGTTAGCGGGTTCAACTCCTATAACTGGTCAGTCGGACTAAAATGTTGACTTCTCGTCCTTCACTTGGAGACGTAAGTTATAAGTACCTCTGAAGTCGGAGTGAGTTCGCCTGTTGGCGAGGGACACTGGTAATAGGGAAAGCTAATCCACAAGCAGAAATAAGTCCAGTGTACTAAAAGTAGTAACATTGTGTATGGGCTACGCTTGGGTTTAAAGCGAGCGAACCGACAAAAAAAAAATACTGGAAAGATCTGCCCGTGGATGACGAAAGTTTAAATTTTAACTTGATTAACAGTGAAAGCATCTTTTACTAAACATCACTTTTCGATGGATGCCAGAAAGAGAGTACGAAAGTTTACATTTTAACTTGATTAACGTTGCAATCACCTTATGCAAAACAATCAATTTTCGTTGAATGCGAGAAAGAGTACGAAAGTTTAGTGTAACTTGGTTAACGTTGAAATCATCTAATGCAACCCAAAAAAAAAAAAAAAAAATCACTTTTCGTTGAATGCCAGAAAGAGTGTTCTGAGGTGTTATGTAGAACCCATTTTTGCTATATGATATCTAGCAATGTGAACTAACAAACAAAGTTGAGCATTGGTAGCAATGGAGATGTCGTTTTGAGATGAAACTTGGGAACTAGCTTTGACGGTCAGAGTAACTAACAACTGTTGCCTGGAAGAGGCTAATGTCAGTAGAATATTGTACATAACTATAAGAAAGAGACAATCTGTGTTCGTTGGTCATATAATGAGAAGAGAGATGAGAACATCGTGATGACTGGAAAGTTCTTCGACACGACAGGAGGCTTCAGCGACACGACAGGAAAGACACGTCTGGAAAGATCAGCGACACTAATGGAAAGATCAGCGACATGACAGGAAAGACATGACTGGAAAGTTCCGCGACACGACTGGAAATATCAGCGACACGACAGGACAGATGAGGGACACAACATGAAAGACACGATTGGAAAAACACGACAGGAAAGACACGACAGGAAAGATCAGCGACATGAAAGGAAAGACATGACTGGAAAGTTCCGCGACACGACAGGAAATATCAGCGACACGACAGGACAGATGAGGGACACAACATGAAAGACACGATTGGAAAAACACGACAGGAAAGATCAGCGACACGACTGGAAAGATCAGCGACATGACAGGCACGACAGGGAAAACACAACTAGAAAGATCAGCGACATGACAGGCACGACAGGGAAAACACAACTAGAAAGATCAGCGACATGACAGGCACGACAGGGAAAACACAACTAGAAAGATCAGCGACATGACAGGCACGACAGGGAAGACACAACTAGAAAGATCAGCGACAGAGGACACAAAGACAGACCGAGAGCAATACTGTTTGATTGTCAGAGACGACGGCATTAGTAGAAATGATAACGAAGAGGAACAAAGAGAGGTGGAGAATGGGGGAGGAGGAGAAAGAGGGGAAGCAGGGAGAAAAAAAATGAAGAAAAAGAAGACAACGAAAACAAGAAGATGAAGAAGAAGCAGCAGCTGCAGTAGAAGAAGAGAAAGCAGAAGAGCAGCAGTAGACGAAGCAGAAGAAGAAGAAGAAGAAGAAGAAGAAGAAGAAGAAGAAGAAGAAGAAGAAGAAGAAGAAGACAGACAGACAGACAGACAGACAGACAGACAGACAGACAGACAGACAGACAGACAGACAGACATGTAGTTAGGTAAAGAGTTATGGAGGTAGACAGACAAACAAATAACGGACAGACACCGACAGACATAATGTCTCGGCAGAACAATTGCAGCAATCACTCATTGAGACACACTTGATCGATCATTTCAGTTGTTAACACGAGAACAGTTTTCTATCCAATAGGCAGAGAGCAAACTTCATCTGGCTAATACATCGTCCTGATGTAGCTCCGTTGCTCTGACTTGTGGTTCTAAGGCTATGACAGTTAATTATCTGATACACGCAACACACGATGGATAGCAGCATTTATGGAACGGAATATCTAGCCACTGGCTAAGAAAATGCTATTTACTATTACTTTTGATACGCCTACCAACAAGGGCATGTTAAAGGTACTCCATGACCTCCAAGTGCCTGTTATTTTGTCTGGTTCACCGATTTCGTTGTCACTGTTGCTACTGAGGGAGCCACGGTGGCACAGTGCTTAGAACGCTTGCTTGCCGGCTCGGTGGTTCTGGATTTGAAACTCATCGAAGTGGATTTTAAAAATTGATCTATGGCCACCAGTCTGCCCAGTCTAAAATGGGTACTAAGAAGTATCTTGGGAAATAAAAGCGACTGGCATGATCTTGATCATAGTATCTATCGAATGCCTCTCATACCTAACCATAGTCTTCTTAAATGCTAGTCTAGTTAATAAACGTATGATCCTACAACTCAATCAACAATCAATCAATAGTCAAATAGAGGCTCTGGAGATATGGATATACAGAAGAATATGTCGTATTTCATGGACACAAAAACAATCAAATACAGAGGTTGTAGAAAAACTGGGAATGAAACGAGACTTCATGAAAGAAATAAAAAAGAGGCAAGTGAAATAATTCAGCCACGTTAAAAGGCATACAACTCTTATAAAAACCATACCAGGGGGCAAGGTTGAGGGCAAGCCAGCAAGAGATAAACAACGATACAAGTGGGAAGATAACATCAATAGATGGACCAACATCAATCTGACAGAATGTACACAGTCAGGGCGAGAGACAGACAGTGGTGGAGATCCATTGCAGCCAACCTTCATTGTGGAGAAAACTCAATGTGATATCTATAAACACAAATAAAGAACTGGAAGCACGAGAAGGTGGAAGAGAAGTAAAAGAATAATCGGTATAAGAAGAAGAAGCCTTATCAAATATATATATATATAATGGATTGATAATAGATCGATGGGTGAATCGATAGATAGATGGATGGATAGATGGGCCGGCGGGCAGACGGACCGACATATAGACAAACACACTGACAATATAGATAGACAGATCGGGGGGGGGGGGGACGACAGACAGACAGAGATGATTGAATGAATGGACAGACAGCCAACCAGCCAGAGACATACATACATACATACATACATACATACATACATACATACATACATACATACATACATACATACATACATACATACAGACGAACAGATAGCCATACAGCGACAGACAGCAAGTCAGCCAGCCAGCCAGCATGTAGGCAGGCGGACGGACAGACAGACAGGCGGACAGCCAGCCAGCCAGCCAGCCAGCCAGCCAGACAGACAGACAGACAGACAGACAGACAGATAGATAGATAGATAGAAAGATAGATAGATAGATAGATAGATAGATAGATAGATAGATAGATAGATAGATAGCTAGATAGATAGATATCACAACAACATAGGCTATCCAGTGTAGATTAAAACTACATTGGATATCCAAAGAAGAAACGAAGCACATAGACATGCAGTCTCTGGACTCTCCTCTCACACTTCTACACACTTCTATAAATCAGACATTTGACATACCTTCTCATGGAATCTGGTTCTCCACGACATTCTTGTGTTCGGTGAAGACTTCCTATGTTAGCTGAAGCTTCTGACTTTCCTTGAGGTCTTCTTCCTTTTTCTAACAACGTTATCTTGAAGACTCCCTTCCCTGGTCAAAGTCTCCTGGATATAATCAAATTCTTTTGTCAACTGGGTACTGGCTAAATGTGCCTGTAGAATTACTGTGGTCTCTGAGAAGTGATTTCTGTCGGAGACAATGACTTTGTGTTAGAACCCAGAACGATTTCTTATAGCTGAAGACGTATCTCGTATAATGAGTAGCTCTTCATCAAGCCTAGTTCACTAGTGTAGGGCAAGACGCGTTGTTTTTTAGCTCACCGCCTTCTGCTCAAGCAGAGGTTGTCTCACGTAGTGGAGGACGTGTTTCTTCTAGCTGCACTCTGTTTTGGAGGACGGAAACTTCTGGTTTTGCCAGACGACTTGTGTGTTTTGCAGTCTATCTTTTAGTTTCCTGTTGCATATAGCATTGTTGACGAAATCTTGAATTTCCTAATGGAGTAGAATATTTAGACATATTAATCGGTATTTTATTATATTTCTCTGAAATTGTTCGTTTATAAACATAGGTAAAAAGTCAACACAATGTTTGCCCGATATGCATTTAAAATAATGAGGTCACATACAACAGGCTGCATACTTTATTGAATAGCACATTTCTCTTTGGACTGCCAGAGGAACTAACAACGATTGCCTGGAGAAGGCTAATGGAACTGCAACATTATATTCAACTATAAGAAAAAGATATAGAGGAACTAACAACGATTGCCTGGAAAAGGCTAATGGAACTACAACATTATATTCAACTATAAGAAATAGATAAACAACTTTATTTGGTCATGTGATTAGAAGATAGGCATTGGAATACATCGTGCCAACGGGAAATCTCAGTGGGCAAAGAGGCATAGGCAGACCTAGAGAAGCTGAATGGACTGAGACGGTGGCGTGGAGGGATATCATCGGCAGATGTGATTCAAAACACCATGGGCCGAGATCTGCGGAGAGACATGAACGTCCGGGCCAATCGGCAAGGCAAATGACAATTATGATATTTCGGATTGTCTCGTAAATGCAACTACAGAAGTCATTCAGCACAAAACGAAGCAAACAAGGAATCCTAAATCTAAAGTACAGGTATCTTGTGTATCAAAATTTAGGGATTCATAGTTTCTATCGATATACTGACTGGCTTCTGCAGTATGCACTTAACATGACGCAACAAAATGTCACAGACAATCAATTCTGGAACGTATTGTTTCCGTCTTCTTTATTTAAATAGGTAGAAAGGTAATTATAACGGAAAATGTCTTCTCAAATGCATCAAAGTAAATGGAACGAGTCTGGAAGAAGCTAGTGTATTTAAGTATGTGAGTACTTTGATAAGAGCAGATGGAAGATGTATTAAAGAAAGTTAAATGTAAAATAGCGCAAGCAAAAGCAGCATTTCTTAAAATGAAGAACATTCTATTCAGTACAAGTTTGGCAATCTAGGTCAGAAAAAAAAAGTTCTTAACTATTTCAGTGCCAAGCAAAAAGTAGGGTTGAACCAAATATGATCCACAATCAAAGGAACAAGTAGTGTACATTTCCGTCCACTGAGCATTGGAATTGCGGAAGATACCAAGACACGAAAGGTCACAGGTGGCGATATATTATCCCTCGGCACTGAATCAGCTACGAATTATATCGAGCTAATTCTGATATACTTAGGTGAATCATGAGCTATTAGTAAGGAACTATATGGATGGTGTAGAGATGTGGTTTTACAGAGGAGTGAAGAGAACTCCACGGATGGACGGACATCGCAATGACGATATCTGGAAAGAACTAACTGATTATGTGATATGAGATGATTAATTGTCTAATGCGATTTCTTGTATCTGCCATGGGCTTATATATCGCCGAAATGTTGTCATTGTGTTATAATACAACACGTCTGCTACCGTATCAACAACCTTGAAGTCATAACCGTGACACATCTCCCGCTTCCCATTTTCCACCAGCTATTTTTGTTTTGTCCAAACTTACTTTTTGTTTGGCACATAATCTGTTATATTACAAGAAGAACTGGTCACTTTCATCAGTCCAGGGCAGTCCACATGCTTTGGGTACAGTATCAGAAATGAAAAACTAGATTATGTCGTGACAACGGGAACGTTAATGGAGAAGAAGAGAGCCACGAGGAGACCGAGAGAGAGTTTCACACCTAGGGTCTAGAAGAGTTCCAGTATCAAACTTGATTGAGAGGGCACGAGACTGAAGGCTGTGGACTGACATCATAAATATCGTGATACGGCATGGGCTATAAGAAGAAGATGAATAAGGGCAGGTACATATACTGCTGTAGAAAAAAAAGGCGAAAAGTGGTGCTTGTGGTAGTGGTAGTGGTGGTAGTAGTAGTAGTATTAGTAGTTGTCGCTGTAGTAGTAGTAGAAGTGATGGTGGTGACTGAAGAAGAAAAAGAAGAAGAAGAAAAAGAGGAAGAAGAAAAAGAAGAGGAGGAGAATAAAACGGTGAAATGGTAATGACGATGGAGAAGAAAGAAGTAAAGAGAAAGTGGAAGAACAAGGATAGTAAGAATTGTTATAAGAAACTAAATTAACATGTCCTTAGACACAAGAGAACCTCATGTTAAAAATTCAGTGAAGTAAAATAAATATCTTCAATCAGACATGGTTGCAGTGACATACTGTATCACATAATGTATCACAATCAGTACCACTTGCTGTATCATATATTGTATTACAATCGTCGCACATACTGTGTCATACATTGTTTGACAATCGTGACGCATACTTTAGTATATACTGTATCACAATCGTATCACATACTGTTTCATATATTTTATCACAATCGTATCACATACTGTATCATATATTATACCATACTCAGTATCACATAATGTATGACACAGTTAATCACATACTGTTTTAAAATTCTGCAACTCATACTGTATCGGATACTGTTTTACATAATGTATCTCCCACTGAAGATATTCTAGATTATTAAATCTGATAACCATGGCCAAAAGAAACAGTGGAGGAAACGAGGACAGTTAGGCGAGTGGTGTTGTCATAAGGTTTCTATATTACCATTGCGGTCGCTATCGGCGTGTGTCTGGACACTACTGGACTATGCATTGACAACCTATGAAGGTACTCTACTGATGAACAAAAGCAACAGTCATAAATGACCAAGATTTCCGCCAATTTTAATTCAGCCCAGTTTTCATAATGAGGTGGAAATGATTTTGACAAGTTATATTGTTCAGTCTCATTTATAAATCGTCTGTGACAAAACCGTTGGGGTATAAATATTATATCTTCTCAACGTAATCCGTCCCAGTGATTATACTTCTATGTCCTCTTCATAGTCTAACGTCCCCCCTAGAGAGCTTCATCAGGCCGTCAAACAACTGAACACTACCTATGTTGATTCCCTCACAACGGGACATCTTTCCGAGACAACGTGGCATTTACTTATCCAGAATAACTCAATATCTTATACTCTTGACTTCATTCTAGTGATAATGGCCTATACCTCTCAGAAATGTTACCGGCGCTCTCAAGCCGGCCTCCTTCCGGCACGACTTCACTTTTAAGACTGGCCCCGATCTCTCAGTCTTGAAGTACTACTTCGAGACTGCGTCCACTCGCCAGGGCTTTTCTTTCAAGAATAACTACAAAAACATGATCATTGTCAAAGAGCGTACGTCGCGTAAAAATGGCGCCGTCATCTATGTGCTAAGTGTGGTGTCTACAAACTACCTTCAGATTACTTTACCGCTGGTGCTGTGGTTTAGGGGCAGTGAACATTGTGTGCTGCTCTCTCACGTCTTTGGGACGTGTGCACTTAATATATTCTACCCTGATGCCTCTATAAGGATCCGTTCGTTCCACGCGGGTTGCCTTATGAACTCGTTATCCAATTCGAGTCACGCCCTACGCCAAAATGGCTTCCGGCTTAAGTGTTAAAAGGCTCAAAGTGCCCCCCAAAAGTTTCACTTGAAACTTGTATTGGGATAGCGCACACAAGCTTAGTGATAAAACGCATTCATTTTTTTAAAATTAATGGCGCATTAAGAGGTAAATCCGCAGGGATATAAAAGGATATATAAAAGAGCTGATCAATCCATAGGTTAATATGTTGAATTTCATAATATTATTATCTGAGAATTAATGCATCCATTATGTTTAGAAGTACAGCCGTGAGCTAGCAGAATCAACGGCTTTAGCTAGCGCCGTAAATGATGTTCTGATGAGCACTCTGATGAGGGAGCTGGATTTGGGGTTTCACGTAGGCCAGGCTTGCTAATGGCAGCGAATCACCTCTTGTGTATGCGTATTTGTATGTGTGTGTGTGTCTGTAAGCACATAAATACGTACTTTTGTCCAGTAGCATGCGCTGCGGTTACGGATGAAAGCGCAATTCCGCATACAACGTTCGAAACACAACTGCGGACGATTTGAAAGGAGATAGCCTTGCACTGGTTTCCATACAGTGGCATGAGAGTCAGTCGTTCAGAAAGCAATGGAAAACTACTGGAAGTAAACTTGCCAAGAAATGACAAACAGCCAAAAATGGTGGGTTTGACTGCAACATCCTGTAAAGGATATGCATGACTGTAAAAGATATGTATGATTGTCATGTAAAGGATATTACTGTCCAGTAATGTCATTCACTCCACCCATTTTTCCTTCTTATTCTCGCTACCCGTATATGTTTACAAGAACATGTACAGCGAGTACATTTTACAATTGGTTAACTTAAACTTCCTTGCGTTGACGGCGGGGTAGTGGGTTAATTCTACACACCCGTCAGTTGGACTTAAACGTTGACTTCTCGTTCATAAATCCATGGCAATCTACTAAACGTAATATCGCCTCAACAAATCACCATGGGGTTGATCGTAACGTCCTGCAAAGGACATGGAATATGCTTCTTTAATACGCATCTGGTAATTGTCATGAAGATAGGCATGGTGTTGAGTACACATCTGGTAATTGTCATGAAGCTACGTGTGGTGTTGAGTACACATCTGGTAATTGTCATGAAGCTACGTGTGGTGTTGAGTACACATCTGGTAATTGTCATGACGATACCTATTGGTGTTGAGTAGCTCGATGGACGTTCGTTATATGTTGTCTAGGTTTTGAAAAAGAGAGAGAATACTCTTACAACTTGCATGTCGTTCTCAGTCAGACAATCTACCTATACATCTATTTGCTGCCGATTTGGCAGCAGGCTGTGTCGCGCTGGGATTTAACGTGATGGTATGGGAGCCGGTCGTTCAGAAAGCAATGGCAAACTACTGAACATAAGCTTGCCAAGACATCAACAACAGCAGTGCTGGTGTTGACAGCATTGTCCTGTATATCAATCAATCAATCATGTGCCATGCCGGAAAGCGTGGGCGGTCATGACTCGCCATTTCACTCGATCACCAGTGTCGTGGATCAGCTCAGTGTTTCTGTCTCGTCCATGCCATGTGGCCAAGCCATCCAGGTATACCAAAAAAAAAAAAAAACCTTTCTAATCCACTTTCTAATCCAATTTCTAATGCACTGTGACGTTTAACTGATTCAGCGCCAAACAAAACGTCAGTTTGGACCAAACATGGCACACAATCAAATTATCAAGTATTCATCAAAAACAAAAGAAATAACATAATTAACAAGTATTCTAATGTGAATTTCCGTTCACATAAATATTTAAACCTCGACACCGCAAGGTACAAGAGGAACATGATGAGATGAGATAAGTATTTAAATTGCGAAAGACACCTCGAAACAAAACAAATAACATGGCGATATCATCCTTCTGCCCAATTAGGATGTCACATAAGGGGATATATCACCCTTCAGATTTGAATCAGTTAATATGGCCAAAGTATTTTAATTTTCAAGACATAATGATATTTATGATTAATCTGTTCACACACTAAATAGATAAAATGTAAGATCAGTTGCCATCTTCACATTCAAAGTCGGCGTGAATGGACTTTGTCTCTGATCGCTAAGCTGCAAACATCCCCTATCTATCCTGCCTGTCGATGCTTTCTACCCATAAAACCGTTGTCTTCCTGTTGTACGTCCATCTTCCAACATCCCCTGTAGTAGGACTGTCACCAGGCAAATCAAGTCTCTTGAAGAGCCACGCTAGCACAGTGGCTAATACGCTTGCATGCCAACCCGGTGATCATGTGTTCGAATCAGCGAGGTGGGCATTTGTTTCATTGACCTGGACTCTCAAGTGGCATACGTGGCAGCGCAGTAGCTAGTGTGTTTGCTCTTCAATCGTGTATTCACGTGTTTAAATCTCCATCAAGACAGAATAACAAAAAATGATTGACTTGGGTTTTCCTACCCATCCAACCTAAAATGGGTACCACGAATGTTGTAGGGAGGAAAGGCGACCGGCGAAATACTGACCAGATCGCCCATCGAGGGCAGATTGATCTATAAAATATGTAGCCAGCACTATATACATACAGACTGGTCTATAAAATATGTAGCCAGCACTATATACCCTTTAGTCTGAAGACGTGGAAAAGGATTCTTAGCAGACACATTTACTTTTACACGAGACATTTCTTGAAGAAACACACGGAGACCGTAAACGGATTAGAGAAATTTGACATAGACATTCAAGATTATGGAGGACATTATAAGACGAAATAAAGATGATAATTTAGTGACTACGAAAAATTTATGAATAAAGAAAGAGGGGGGAGGGGGAAGGGGGAAGACAAAGAGATAAATACCCGGATGGTTCAGCCAAATAACGTAATCGAAACAAGAATACATGCCTGGCCAAAGACACTGGTCATCGTACGGACCAAATGTATAGGTATGGTAAATGATAATGATGAAGATTACTTTTACAGGGTAAAATCAACCGAAAAATGGCTGCCGTGAAATTTCCTAGGAAAATCCAGACGACAGAATGGATATTGACCACATCACTAATTGAATGACGATTTGTCGAAAACTGGGCTGGCACTGCATAATCAATTCATCTCATGGAGTGAAACTGGGTACTCTGCTCTGCACTCCCCTACCCTAGATTACCCTGCCCTGCTCTGCCCTACCGTACCCTGCCTTGCCCTACCCATCCCTACCCTGCCTTG